>NWSH02000019.1:10759140-10794219 GCA_002382865.2 Heliothis virescens
CACCGACTTCTAGAGCCATGTGAAAAGTTTTATTTTATCCCTTTCAGTGTATTTTTGTGAAGTCGGTTTTGTTTTTTTGTAAAAAGATTTTTATGTAAGAACAAGTCGTACAAAACTGAAATCTTCAAATCAAATCAAAAAGCATTTTTTCAAAGTAGGCGGAAAACAGCACTTTTCGAACGTCTAAATTAATAAAAACATGAGACAGCCCCAAAAAACGCCCGCCCTTCACCACTTCCTATGTGTTTTTGCTGGGAAGAAGAAATGGCGCAATAAACTCCCCAGCAACACATTTCTGTCGATTAGATTTTAAGAATCTTATTAGATTTTAAGAATCTGGAGATTAACAGCTAAGGTAGATACGAAAAAGTTTCAGCTTCACAGCACAGTTCAGATTCCATTCTCTCGGTACACCTGGATAGCAGAGCCCTTATCATATGCCATAACAAACAGAGCTGTGCAAACATTCAATTACTTGTGTGTGACATCGTGTGTGGTATATATTACTGTAATATACGCTTATCATATTTTCATAAATTGTCTGAAAAGGGCCGCTGCTTTAAACGCTTTAAACGCTGTAAAATTATTAATCAATGTTTCTATGATGAGTGCTATGCCGTTAAATATAGTAAGAAAGCCGAAACACAATACACGCAGGAATTCGAAAACCCATGAACTTAGATGTTGTCAATATGATCTCTAAGCAAAATTACGTCAATAAGTTGCTACGATAATGGCGTCCTAGCCGGTTGTTCTCGTATTGCATAGTAAGAGTAAAAATTTAGACATTTTATGTTTATCATCCTGGTGGGTCTTCGTACAAATTAAGTTATGCAATGAGCACATAATACTTGGAAGTAATGATCCGCGTAAAATATATGCAACGCACGAGTTGTTCTCATCAAGTAATCGCAAAGCGTACGTGACTATACGTAATAATACGCATTTAACACGCAACAAAGGCGGGAAATGTTTACGCGTGACTATTAGCTGTGGTGACGATGTGCGGTACATTACATGAAGAGCAAAAGTTCTGTCATAGGTAGAGAATTAGATATCTTGCTATCAACTGGCGAGAAGGGCAAGGAACTTTCTTCTGGTTGGTAGTCCAACCAAACTGTGTATTTTTCTTATAAGTTTCTGCATCACACAAAAGGCAGGAATAAACTGTTACTTGCGGTATTTCCGAACCAATACGACTTTTTAGAAAAGACTAATGTACTTCTCATGTAGGCCCCTATGGGCAGCAAGAATAACTTTTACCATCAGGCAATCTGTCATTTGTTTGCCGCCTATCATGACAAAAAAATAATGTTATGTTTAAAATTGGAGGTGAAGAAGAGTTTTTTAACACAAACTTTTATCAATAGGGAGACATGTGCCATTAACGCCATCTTGCCCGAGGTTCCCATCAATGAGTCTGTCAAACAATAATATTGGCCCAAACGTTACTATTGGTACAGTTGGCAGAAGGCCAAGATTTTTATGTGCCACGCTAAAAATTTACGTCTGCTAACGTAACATGCAAGTAATAGACAGACATGACGTATCCTCAACTATGTTGTGTGCGATAAAATCTTATTTTGACTTGGTGATGAGCTCTAGTCAAAAGATTGATATCTTTTAAATGTGTCGATATATTTTGAATATGCAAGGCATTCTCCCTAGATGCAAACAGGCTCAAGGGCAATTCCTCAACGCGTTTATCTGCATTTATTAAAATATAAAACTTCTGAAAACAATAATCCTATAGGGGACGCGAGAACATATTTTTTCCCTGGATGGAACAATTAATAATAAATGCTCTTGTACTGGCCTGTCTTCATGATCTTATATTTTGTTTGATGTGAAATAAAAATTAATACCGCCACATTCTTAAATGATGACTATCTTTTTAGCGCACACAAAATAAAATTACGCGAATGCTAGTCATAGCGATATCAAAGCCGAACCGACTAGATTCGGATTAGGACGTACAGTTAGGAAGCCATTCTAAATTATACCTACACAAAATCTATTCTATTAACGTACCAAATATGTTCTACACAATGCCGTTTCAATATTTTACTCGTCGTAAAATTTTAAGAAATCTAAACACATTTGTTCAGATTTTGCAAGGTCTTTCCGTTTGTCTGGTATCATTATTTGCTCTCCGCTTAATTAGTCGCGATGTATCAATTTGACAATGAAACTACAAACGTTGTTATATATGGTCATTTAAAGGCTCTTGAAAAGTTTAATAAAAAGCACTTTTCTCGGTTTTTGTGTATGAATTATGTATTGGGGAAAAAACATATTCTAAGTGGAGATTTGATAGTCACGAAGTGTTTTTTTAATAGCTACCAGCCAATAGCAAATCTACCATGTGCAACTTTGCAATGTGCAAATTCCTATCACCCTCATCCGAGAAGTATCTTGGAGAGAACGAGTTAAAGGTCGATTTCTATAAACTATCTATCTATTGACTTGCGATTAGATATTTTTTTTGGATATGAGCACCATATTATTATTTTATTATGATATGATGAACTGTGGTAGTGTTAAAGATTTCTAGAGGTATGTATTTAGTTGTTCACACAAGGTTTCAGGTAAACACTAAACCTTGGGTCTTATTAAGTAGGCCACCCTGGATTACAGAAATCCGCTGACTGATTATAACCTCACCTATGCCAGGCTAGAAGTTCCCCTCAATAACGATCTCCTTTTATTTCCAGATCATCTCGCATAGGCAGTCCAAGTTCGTACAGCGCATGTTCCACAGACAGCTCGTTCGCAGAACAGGCGCTGGCCGACGCCAGCGTGCTCCTGGAGCTCAACCCTGACAACGACCACCTGCCTTCGAGGCTCTACAAGATGGCGAGGGAGTACTGGAAGTAAGATCCTCTTTGTTGTTTTTTTAAGGTCATCTAACAACCCTTATTAATTCTAACAAAATGCGAATTTGATTGTGTGCCGATTGGAATGAAGTATGGTATGGATAAACGCTGATAGATCTGCTTTGAGCTCATGCAGTAAGCAATACCGCGAGAAAAACCTAGAAAATGTTACATTTGAGTTTCTTTATTAGTATTCTATGCTTATATCGTGAAAACCCTACTCAATAACAAGTGGATTGGCTACCTCAATAAATCACAAATATTTAGAACACAAACATTTACAACCTGTGTAGCAATAAACATGATTTTATTGCTCCTAAATGCAATCCAGAGAATATAAAGTTTTATTGGTAAACATTCGATCACAACAATAAAATTATATCTACGTTTCCATTTGTTTAATACCCAGGTATAACGTCTTGATAGACACTTAAGCAATTTAATAAAATAATAAGTACCACGAATGTGTTATCTCAAATAGAATTCTAATCAAAATCAATAATTAGGTTTCATCAGTTTTGCAATCAATAGTCTGACATTTAGACACTAGCTATTTAATAGCAAAGAGCTAATCAATGCCTAGTTGTGTACAGTCAACAAAAAAATATTGTTCAAGCAAATCGTAACATAGTGCATACATACACAGATAATATTTGTAGTCTACGAAAGGTGATTAACCATTTTAACTTACTATCTAAAATTGTCCGTCTTATGTCTAAAATCTGTATAGGAAATTATTATGATCAGAGTAAGTATAAAATGTATGAAGCACTACTGTGCCTTCCACGTGTAAGACCACCGGTAAAGGGCTGATTAGATAATGTAGGTCAATGGCCTAAGCCCAGCTAAACAACGCCATACTGTATAAAAAAAATGTGAACTTCCAATAAACTTTTTGTGTTGACTGTACATAAAAATACAATTATATGTGTCACGATTGTTCGGTGCAAAAAGCTCCGTGGTGCTATGAAAAGCTATTTGAGTGCTCGGCTATACTTAGATTTGAGTGTAAACATCCTAATGGTATATTGTTCTTAGTACGTACATAGGGTGTTTCATTTTTGTAGGCAAAAAAAAAAATTCAATTTTTTTCCAGACTTTGATCGCCCCCTGAATCTAAGTAAGCTAAAAGTCATAATTACCAAATTTCGTGACAATTGGATAATATTTAGAGGTTGCACACTTTGATCGTTTTCGAAAAAACTACGAATTTTCAAGTTAATGATATATATTGGAAAAACTGACAAGCTAAACCTTAAAATAAATTTAATAAATAATAAAGTTAATTTAACACCTATTGCCTAAAAATAGCCAAAATCCAAAACATGGTATTATTAGAATTTGACATCAGACATTTCAGATCTTTGATTATGGCGACCGGTTGTCGCTGGCATAAACGACATGATCCGCGAAGGAAGGCGCGGGCATATATCACCATTCCCAAATATAAACACTAAAAGTACTTGCTGTTTTAAAGGAAGCCGAGCTCTTAAAAACTCATCACTGGGTAATTTCTCTAATAACCAAATACCTCTCTTAGATCCCATTTTCAAACGAAATATTTAACTTGAATATGACGAACTGATGATTAACGTGCTTGCTAGTGAATGACACATATCACTTTGTTGGGGGTCACCGATAAATAAAAAATAACGTTCTATATGCAATATAAAAATATTAAATATTCAATGTTGAACCGATTTATTAATTTTATTGTGTGGTCTATTTATTGTTTAATAGCTTCTGCCAGCGACTTCGTTCGCTGATCATGTCGCTTATGCCAGCGACAACCGGTCGTCGTAATCAAAGATCTGAAACGTCTGATGGTCTGATGTCAAATTCTAATAATACCATGTTTTGGATTTTGGCTATTTGCAGGTAATAAATGTGTTCATTTTTCCTACGGAAACCTTCGTGCATGAGTTTTGAGAGTTTTATAAATGTAAAAATATATCAGAAAGCTTCGAACTGTTAAGCTATCGGGAGTTACTCGTATTATTGTGAGTAAACTATAAAATATAAACCTTAGATGTTGTAGGGTATTTTTTTTATATAATTTTAAAAAGAACATTTTCATCATACATAATTTCTGTGTAGCTTTAACCATAAAGGCTGCACACGCGACGGAAGTTTAAAAAATGAAGTAACTTCTCCCGTTTTGCCAACATTTCCCTTCACTGCTCTGCTCCTATTGATTGTAGCGTGATGAAAAGTATACTATAACCATCTCAGGAGTATGAATAACAATTGAACCAAGTTTCATTATAATCCGTCGAGTAGTTTTTGTTTTTATAACGGTTATACAGACAGACAGACAAAAATTCTACTGATTGCATTTTTGGCATCAGTATCGATCCCTAATCACCCCCTGATAGTTATTTTGGAAATATATTTAATGTACAGAATTGACCTCTCTACAGATTTATTATAAGTATAGAAGATATATATATTGTAAATAATCAATAAAAATACATAGATTTTAAAAACTACGGGAAAAATAACTTACAGTAGAATAATAGAAGTACCTAAGTAAAAAACATTGCTTTTGGTAAAAGTGCTCAATGTGTGCAACCTTTAAATATTGTCTAATCTTAATGAAATTTTGCACACGTGTCTTTGGTAACACTGAGACTCAGGGGAAAAGCAAAGTCATGTGAAAATCACAACTTTGGAAAAATGAAACACCCTAACGTACACGTTTCTTAGAATTAATACAGGCAGCACAGCTTGTAGAAAATTGTTTTATTTTTTATTTTCGATATTCAATGCCAATTTATAAATCAAACCGATAAACTCTTGCAACACTAAGGGCCAGTATATAAGTTATAGATATTTATCTGACAGATAATGCAGTGGAAATGTTTTTAACTTTGTTTACATTTTTATGGTTTTATCTGTCAGATGGCTGGCTGGCCCTAAGGATTTATATTCACTTACTATTTGTATTTGAATTCATTAGAAACATTGTAAAGTTTATCTGTTGAATACACATAGTAATTGTACTAATTCTGTAAATTACTACTAGAATCTAAAGTATCAAAAACTACCGAAGCGAAGCATTCACTAATTTAACGTTATCAACTTAATGCTACACAATGTCAGATACAATCTGGAACGCAAACATGACGTCATTCCATTTATGCGGGTACTGAGGGTACTATAATAATAATTTTAAATTTCGAACCGTCAACTGTCATTATCATGCTTGTATTAACGCCAGCTGGCTGGAATCGTAATGTAAAGAGTTTTTATTGAAGAGTTTTAATTATTTATTGACTAATTTATTTGTAGACTATTTAATATTTAAAATGGCTAAAATTGTGACTCATATGGAAGTGGAGACGGTGGAAAATGTATTGACAATAAACAGGTGGGTCATTGCACTTGTAGAAATACAACACTTTAAAGTTCTAAAGTATAAACAATTGCCATACTTTGCTAATTGTTATATAGAACGAGCTGGAAATTAATTTTTATTACTATGTTAAATGTTATTTCTGCAAGTTAAATGTTAAAACAAGTAAGTAGGTGTCACAATCATTAAATACAAATATTTTCCTCGCTACCTCATCATGCAGTTAACTCAGAATCTACAAATAAACAACAACACAACATACAACCTTAAATTAAAATCCAAGATCTATTAAAACAACATTAAACTGCAGATTTCTATAAGCTATCTATCCGTTGATTTGCAATCAGAGATTGAAATTTGACATAATTTATATGGAGCTAATATCAAATTCAATCTCTATAAACGGATGGATAGGTTATAGAAAGCCAGCGTAAAGCATGACCACAATCCTTAGTGAAATGACGTGTCCTGCAAGCTCTAGGAAGGTGACAATAAAATTAGATATTATGTTCTATATTTGCGCTGCGTCGCTGCGCGCAAATGCCAAGCGATGCCAAACTAATGCAGTACTCTACGACAGAGAAACGTGCATTGAAATACATTGTTTATCATTAAAAACTACACTTTCGTTAATAACAAGTGAATACTACTTGAGATTGTGATATAAGTGTGTGTTACAGTCATGTATGAAGGGCTTAGGTGCACAGAAATAACAAGGTATTTACGCTAAAACATACATTATGTGTTTCCCCCGTGTATGTGTAGTAGATTCTTTATTACGTATTTAACGGTTATTGGGCAGTTTTCGCCCACATATGGTGCTATTTACAACTTTTACTACGCCAATTTTGTATTGTGTTCGAACTGTTTCGTTTATCGTAAAAATGTTATGGAGTGTTAGGATAGACAATTTGGTATTCTTACCGGTTTTAAGACTGGTCTACTTACACACTGCCCGTGTCCATTCATAATGTTTTTTGTTTGAATGTGTGTTGATAAGAAATAAAAAAATATGTCAGTCAGATTTTTAGGGTTCCGTAGCCGAATGGCAAAAAACGGAACCCTTATAGATTCGTCATGTCTGTCTGTCTGTCTGTCTGTCTGTTGTCGTCTGTCTGTCTGTCTGTCTGTCGTTGTCTGTCTGTCTGCTGCTGTCGTTTGTCTATGTCACAAGCCGTTTATTCCGAAACTTTAAGACTATACATCCATTCAATATCGTCGGTAGGTAGATGTATTAGTTCACCGCTTACGATTTTTATACAAAAATAAAAAAATAGATATATTACGAAGGGGGCGTCCCATACATGGAACTGAAACAAAAAAAAAATTTTTCGTCTAACCTACACTTGTGGGTGTCTATAGATAGGTCTTTAAAAATGAGATTGAGTTTCAAAAACCATTTTTTCTAAAGTCAATCATTTCAGAGTAAGACACTTTCAAAGTGCTAAAATGTGTGTCCCCCCCCCTGTAATTTCTAAACTACCAAAGTGAAAAATCTAAAAAAAATATATGTTATAGATCTTAATAAAAACTATCAACCAAAATTGGTTTGAACGAAATACAGTCAGTAGTTTTTGAGTTATAGCACTTTTTCAGTAACCGCAAACTATAACTTTGTTATTCATATATTTGTATGAAAAACAAAGTATTTTTTTGTAGGTACGTTTATTTTTCATAGATAATGGAACGGAACCCTTCGCGTGCGAGTCCGACTCGCACTTGGCCGGTTTTTTTTATCTGACCACATTATTATTATCTAGACTTAAGATAGCTTGACTGCTAAGCAAAAGAACACATAACTTCTTGTAATGTAAGTTAAATAAATTAAGAAAGTCGTAATCTATTTTCATTTTGTGAAATACACATGTGAAGTTACATACTTACGGAAATTATCATCCAATTAGAGTATAGCTATAAAGAGTAGAGGATTGGTTAAATAAGAAAATAATTTAAACGTTTTCTTTATAATCAAAACATTTTTTTTATGTCTAAATACCTGTATTTTATGCCCAAAATCATCTCAAATTATGTCATTGTATTAATTAATTGTTTTTATTTCCAGCAAATACCCAAAAACGGACTACACGTACTCTCACCTATCTAAGGACCGGGTGGAGCTGGCTCCCGGGCAGGTAGCGATGCCAAACATGTCGCGGCGCTCGCTGTCACAGTTCCGCACGCATGGGCCCAACACCAGTGTCGATGAGATCGACCGCCTGTCTGCCACCACCTCCTGGACCACTAGCTCTGTGCGCCGCCGGTATACCGTGAGTAATAAACTACAGTACTTCTTATATTTGATGGGATGGACCTTGCTGTCTTTTGAACGTCATTGGCAGTCGTTATGGGTAGTCGGAAGCCAGAAAGTATGACAATCAGTCTTAACAAGGGGTATAGTTAGATAGGCAATTGCTCCATGTAGAACACTGGTTCTTAGCTGCAGCCGGTGACCCTGGAAGCCGACCCCAACATAGTTGTGAAAAGGCTAGGCAGATGATGACTTTACTCTCTAAGAAACTTCGTTCCTTGACACTGGGCGCCCCCGTTGAATATTATGTCTGCGCTAGTATGACACATTATCATATTATTTAGAGTTTCATAGCAAAAATTAGACATTTCTAAACGATAGATTGTTATAATTACCTTGAACATATTTCTAGGTGTTGCAGAAATTAATTGCTTTGAAACTGTCAACAGAGTGTCTTAATGTAGAGCAATATTAATGAGAGAATAGTCAGCGGCGGAGAATTCAATAACTAAAGTCTAGCGTTCAAAAGAGTATGCAGGAATGCACAGCTTATTATAAACTGTGAATCATATAAAACATTGTAATAATTTTACCAAACAAGGAAAGATAAAATGTTAAATTAATTATATTATAATTGAATATGCATTTTGTTTTGTTTAAATTATACTAGATAACAACTAATTTAATATTGATACTATAAATAAATGGTATTACAACTGCTGTATTTATTCGAAATAATTGAATCGTAATAAATGAGGACGAATAGAACTTTTTCGGCGCAGTTCTAAAAGCTTTAGTACACAAACTTTACTCTTTCTCAGTCAATGTATACCTTTCGAAGTACTTACCTACATATATCGATATCCTAGTGGTCTAGAATTCCAAGCAAAAAATCTTGAGACCTTTATCAGCTATAGGCTAAGATTAAACACAATATTTAAGACTAGCTGTTGCTAGCTTTGGTAACTACTGCCGGTACCCGGATAAAGTATAGTCTTATGTCACTCGAATATAGTGTAGCTTCTGCAGCAATAACAGTGAAAGAATCCTTTGGGTACAAACAAAAAATACTCTCCTTTTTATTATGTAAGCGTGGGTATAATTTACCTTAAACATAATTTTGTTCCCCAGTCAATAGACAGTTCAGACGACGAGAGCGCATACCCCCACCGTAACGGCGGAGCACTCGCAGCGGAACAGCGCTGGTGGATCACCCGCCTGCTGATCACCATCATCACCACAATCACCACGAGCACCAGGAACACCTACCGGAGCATCGTGGGACCTTCGCACCGGTATCCTTATACTGATCGGAGACCGGCGAAAGGTAGGCTTCATATTAGGTGCAGTGGCAGTTTCTCTGGAATTTGTTATTTTTTTTAAATGACAGATATAACATTATAAAAAAACCTGTAGGCTATTTTATATCAAGCTATGATGCTTGGGGATATTGAACAAAAAAAAAATACTTGCCGATGCAATATACTGGTGTAAGCGCGGGCGAATCCGTGGAGCACATCTAGTGACTTTACGGCTTTTGACATTTGTCAAGTAACCAAACCGTCAAAGATAGACCTTAACCGGCCGAAAATTGCCGCCCATTGGTCAAATCTGCGATTTGACAACCAAAAATGGTTGGGTAATCGTTATAGTTAAATAGTGCAACTCACCGTAAGATAAATAATAATTACAGTTGTATTTGTTCCACAGCGAGCTTACTAACCCGAAGCGCGGCTGCAGTGGCGACGCCATTCTACTGGATCTACACCATGATCAAGTCTGTTGTTACCACCACCACTACCACCATCACGGAAACTGTTAGTATTTATAATTAACACTTATTTTGTCCATGTAGAATGTGAATATGTAAAGTTTCAGAAATTACTTCACATTATCTTCGCATTATATGACGTTTTTCATAAATGGAGGCAATAATGTAGTAAAACATTATAGGAATAAGCATATAGCTTCACAATCAATGTTTCAATATGAAAAACGGCGGGGCTAATTTTGGTGAAACATATCTCGGATCCACTGCTTGGAAAATCAGGTTTCAACAAAAAAGCTTCATCCAAATTAGTGCATCTGTTTCACAGCTACAATACCACAGACAGACAGACGCAAATTTATAACACCCATTTTGATAAGTGGTCTAAAAACAGGAGACTTATGGCAGACATGACAGTTTCCAGTTAAAAAACTCTAGATTACTACATGACAGATGATGCTATAGTTTTTAATTTATATACTTCTCTATGGATTCATTATCTCTCTATTTCTATCTAGAATTTTATCTGGAACCTTTGAGACTGAATCTGATTAATTAAAAACCAACACTCCACAGTTGTCACCGAACCACGTGGACGTCAATAGGAAGTATATCGCACAGAGTAGCAGAGGGAAGGCGGCTGCGAAGAGACGCTGGTGGCCCTGGCTCCTACTGCTGTTGCTACCCGCTGTCGCTTATGGATGTAAGTACTTTCATTGTATTATTTACACTAGCTTTAGCCAGTGGTTTCACCCGCGTCCCGAGGGAACTACTCCGCGCACCCGGATAAAATGCCTATTATAGCCTTCCTCCATAAATGGGCTATCTAACACTGAAATAATTTTTCAAATCGGACCAGTAGATCCTGAGTTTAGCGGGTTCAACCAAACTAACAAACAGACAAGCTCTTCAGCTTTATAATATTAGTGTAGATTCACAAATATTATTTATTTGCATCTATGTAAGGTAACGTTTTTTTTTACATTTTTACAAACTATGTATTTATAAATAGGTTAACTAGACAATTCCTTACAGCACACTACACATACGAGAACTGGGAACATATCGCTATACCAAATTTTACCGATTTCCACGTAGACCTTAGCGAGTTCGCCTCGACAATACCGAAGCTGTCTCTCCCTAAAATACCGTTACCGAGCTTCGATATTTTACCGAACATCAAGATCTCAGACATAAACATAACCTTGCCAGATATACGTGAAAATTTACCTGAAGTCAGAAAGACGTATATAGAGTATAGAGATATAGTTCAGAACAGGGTTTCTGACGCGTCTGACTATATTGTCGTTGTTGCTGCTAGCTGTTTTGAAGAGATGAAGAAGGCGTGGCGCGATCTGTTTGGATGACGCGCGGTGATATTGCCTGAGTACGTGTGGAATGTCGCCGAGATGATAGTTTATATTGCGGTGTTGGTCGCGGGGTGCTTTTTGTTACACCGTTTTATTTAGCATACCCCGTGGGTCAAATTTTGTAACAGGCATGACGACAGGGTAAAAAATAAGCAAATCCATTTAGTCCGTAATTTGTATTATCGCAAAATATTGGACACGTATTTTTTGTTTTTAAAAATCTATCAATAATAACAAAGATAATGAGTATTAAAATTCGGGAGTGGGGGGGTCCTGACGTCACGCCTATGTCAAAATCGTACGTAGGCGTGACGTCACGCGCAATTTCCACGGTCTATATAGCTTCGTAATTATTTGTTAAGATGAAAAACGGAAAAATACGTATGCAATATTTTTTTATAATCTAAAAGACGGACTAATTAGTTTTTTTTTGTCGTCATGCCTATTGAAATTTCACCCTCTTCCTGTCAACATAAAATCGTTTAACTTTTTTTTTTACTTTATGAATGCGTTATATTCACGCTTTATTAGTTTTTTTCTGAACGAACATTGATGCCTGGTAGTGTTTTAACCGTAGTGGTAAAGATTATGACCAATTTTAAAGTTTGTGAAATTTGTTTCAGTAATGCCAACAATTACTTTTTATTTTCCTACAGTTTTCTTACATATCACAGTACTATATTAAATCCACGTTAGGTCAAGTTTACCTTATAAAACCAAGTGTACAAAACTATTCGTTCAATTATTATTTTTATAATTACACATTACGTTAGCGCATTTTTTTTAAATACGGAATTGAGTATCCATTTATAACGGTAATCTTATTGATTTTGATAAAGTACCTTGAAATAAAATTAAGATGTGCGTATAGTAATAACAACGAAATAATAGTTATTTGATTTAAATATGATGGACATAAACGTAATTAATTTAATTTAGCATTCATTGTTTTTTCTGTTTCCAATAAACTTACAATCAGCTCAATAGATTTTCGGCTTCTATTCCTCTCCGTCATCCGTCATACTAATTACAAGTAATGTAAAATTCCTATCTCTAGTAACCAAATCGACAGATAGATAGGTTATTGAATTCCGCAGAATAAGATGATAGGTAAACCAGGTCTAGTTATTAAAAAAATATACTAGAACGATGATTATTCAGTATGCAAGTTCATACTTATATTATCATTAGCCGTAATATATCCATATGTATCCACAGTAATTTAACACATGCAGTAGTGAAATAAGTACTTAATTTAACATTTTAGTACTTCCCCGTTGTATTAGGGTGCTCAATCTATTGTATCCTTACTTTGACACGGTTCTAACGTGTGATTATGTTAGTAACTAAATGCGTATGGCGCATACATCAGCATTATTCGTCTATGATTAGTCTAACTATAAGATTCATACATAGATTGTAAGTTGTGTGCTTTCAAATTTAGTCGTAAAGTATGTGCAAACATATTTACAAGGAATATAATTTTCTATAACATTTTATAATAAAGTTTTATCGATCTGCATTATTATACTTTGATAATAATGTTGATCTTTTAATTAATTATTTATTTTTTTAATCAGTACCTGAAAGAAAGTTAGCTTCTTATTTTCTGTTCATCACACAAAGAATATTTTGTTTTTAAATTATATGTGTGCACATGCTTTTGAAATTATATAATTTATTTATTGCAATGTTTGTAATTTAATTATTGAGAAAATTTGAAATATTTTATTATAATTGTATATTAGTTATTTATTTTCTTTGATTAATGATATATAATGTTTATTATGATACTTATTTTCATTCCGCAGTATAAATTATCTATTTTAGTAATTATATTTTTCTATTTATTAGTTTTCCTTCTGCTGATTCATTATTATTTTCTATTGAAAAATAAAATTTGTGTGTATTTTGAATTATAACCTTTCTTAGACTTACATATGAATATGAATATTATATTTTCAATTGAAATAATGTGATATCAGATTATTTTAAACTTATAATCAGCTAGGCAAGTCGAATTAAACTTATATATAAATAGAATTTACCCCAACATTACAATGCAAGTTTCTGACGTCACTTTTACGGAAGCATCTTCCGTAAGTTCTAAACAGCTCTAAGAAATTACTGTAAGCGACTTACAAAGGGGGTTTACATTTGTAGTTTTATCATAAGCCACTTATGTGAGCAAAATTTATAAGTGTAAGGCCGGCTTTATGTGAACCTTAGCCCTGCTAATTATAAGTTTATGGTTACCTAGTAGTTTATTAGTAACGTAAGTAATACCACAGTTTAAATATAGAACAGTTGGGAAGCTACCTACTAACGTTCGTAACCGTCACACTCACACTCGCACGCGCATTGACGAGCATTTATGTACCTTTGCCAGTGCTGTCAGTACTGAATGTGGCGGTGCTGTCGCGTCTATGCGCGTGCGTGTGTGAGTGTGACGTTACGAACGTTAGTAGGTAGCTTCACTACTGTTCTATATTTAATCTGTGGTAATACTGTGTACACACAGTACAAACATCGATGTACCTAAATTAACATGACGTGGCCATAAATTGGAGTTTTATTTAGATATTAAGTTGATTTCAGTTATTTTACTGTTTCGGTACAAATTATCTTATGAACAAATTGTTTTAACATTATTCCAAATTGGTATTAAAAAGACTAACCCCTAGTCATAATTTCTGATTATTTATATTTTGATTGCTTGAAGATGTTGAGTGTAATAAAAATTAAGGATATTTTTTGAAAATTGTTGACGAAATGGTGCCCATATGAGTCGTATCAAAATTGTCTACTAAGTATCTAATGGTTTGGATGTAATTTTTATTTTATTTTAAATGTTCACGCTTTCTATTAGGCCAGTAAATTAGCTTTCGTTTTCAAGATTTTATTAAATTATATTGTATGTTTATCGCTATTATTTTGTGCTATAATTCTGTTATTCACAGGCAATACCTTAATTTCCGTGCATAAACAGTGTTATAATTTAAGAATATATTTTATTTTAAAACAGGGATTTGATGCAATACTTGATCGACACCTGTGATTAATGACCCCACCATAGACAATACTCCCTACAAAAGTATTGCATAAGCACAACTATTTATTTGTCACAAACAACCTGCTTGCTTTATATTTGATGTGATTTTTAATTAATTTTAATTTAGTACGTAAGCAAATTCGTATTCAATTGCATTTCAATTGTGTAATAATTCTACAAAAATTGTGTTCTACTAATTGGTTCATTTTGATTTAATTATATCGTTTGTAAGCAATAAGACTTGTTATTTATTCCCATATAATTCTTCCCTGTTTTGCCATAAATATTATAAAGTCGGGGAAGGATAGAGGCCAAATCACCTATAAGTGGACGTACTCGGACGCTACACTTTTTGGGTGAGTTGAATAACCTGTAATATTAATTAATTATAATACTCTGTCCTTCCCTGTCTCTTCTTGTAACTGTGTATATTTGAAAGAATTATGTGGGAAGGACAGAGGGGAGTACTACCGAACTAACATATTTCTTCCTTTCAGATTACATCTACGCTGAGAAGATGGTGCCTCCCCCTGAAGAACTCGTAGTAGACACATACAAACCTCCACAGATCCTACAGGATCCCGACTTGTCGAAACGCATGGCGGCTTTAGAAGGCTGGGCAGTGAACGTCGATACGCGCTTAAAATACTTCGACCAAAAGCTATCGAGATTCGACAACTTAGAAGCGCAGATCGAACAGTACTCCCTGAAACACCTTCAACAGAACCTAATCCAAGTTTTTAACGAAAATGACAACGCTGGCGTTTTGGCTGCGAAATTGAAGCAGTACTTCGATAAGGATTATGTGACTAAAGATCAGGTGCAAGCTATGAGCCAGGAGATTCATGAGCGGTTGATAAGCAGTTGGAAACCTGATATGGATGAAGATAGGATTCGTCAGATGGTCCAGGAGTACCTCGCAGTGTTTGAGCGAAGGCAGATGGAGATAATAGCGGAGAGAGTGAGGGAGTACGTGAAAGAAGTGGAGATTCATCACACGCACACTGGTATCGATATAGATGCTGTGAAGAGAATAGTAGCTGGCATGCTGGATGTGTATGACGCTGATAAGACTGGACTTGTTGATTACGCGTTGGAGTCTGCAGGTAAATTAATATTAATAGTATTCTCGAACATCATTTGTTTGACCAATCTTCTGAATAATTTGACCAGGTAACCAGGCAACTAACTGGTTTGTGGAGAACAGACAGGCAGTCGCTCCGTGTAAAACACTGATTCTGGGCTACATCCAATTAAATTCAAAGCTGATCCCAAAATATTTGGCTAAAGGCTAGACAGATGATGATGAAATAATTTTCTCAGATGTACAAAATCACTTCCAAAATCTCAATATTATATTATTTATCCTATAGACTAAATTCGATCTCTTTTATTTTTATTTACCCAGGTGGTCAAGTGATATCGACGAAATGCACGGAGCTGTACCAGATCAAGACGAAGCAGTACAGCATACTGGGCCTGCCGGTGTGGTGGGTGTACACGTCGCCGCGGTTCGCGCTAACGCCGGGCGCCATGCCCGCCGAGTGCTGGGCCTTCCAGGGCTTCCCGGGGTATCTGGGTAAGTTACTGGAAATTTACACCATAGCGCGTCAATCTTGGTTGTCTTTGAGCAAGTAGCTGGCGTAGAAACCAATTCTAGGTGTTAGCGGGTGACGGGGAAGGGATAGACACATGCCTGGACTTGTGCACGGAATTTAATATCGGAAACAACTCAATCTTTTATTCATAGATTCAGATTGAGCGTAGGTTATCGTGAATTATTGATTAAATATTGTAAAATCTTCTAAGGCTCTTACATTTTTAATTATGGGATTTAAATGTCATACTCTGGAGTTCTATAACCTTAGTTAGGTTCTGTAGTTTGGTGTTTAGTGGTTGAATTTTGACATTAGCTTCATTCAAATTAAGTTAAATTTCAATCCTTAATTAATTGTAAAACAACGGATAGATGGTTTATAGAAATCAGCAGATAGTGCTTTAACAACATCTGTAAATCTCTCATATTCCAGATTTTCTAGACAATGAAAAAACATTAATTAATTACACTACTCCACTATGTTTTAAAAGTAATTGTATATTTGTTTGTTACAGTGGTCCGCACGTACGCTATAATAGAAGTGACAGGATTTTCCTTGGAGCACATGTCCCGCCTACTGGCTGTGGAAGGCAAGATCGAGTCTGCGCCCAAGAACTTCTCCGTATACGTACGTTCATGTTTTTGTTATGCTTGTTAAAAGCATGGCTTGCGGTTTTTATGTCGTGTGGTTGTGGTATTACTATGATATGTTTGCTGCCTCGTTGGGCTATTTGTCGCATAGCCGACAGCTGAGCACGAGGTCTCGGGTTCGATTCCCGGGACGGGCCGAAATCGCTTTATGGGTTTTAGAAACTTTCACAAAGCAGCCCAGAGTTGGAAGTTGGTGATTGATACACCCGTGCATCGGAGAGCACGTTAATGTCGGTCCTGCGCCTGATCTCTCTCCGGTCGTGTCGGATTGCCGTCCCATCGGGCTATGAGAGTGAGGGAATAGGGAGTGCACCTGTGTCATAGCAAATGCTTGTGCACTATAATATGTCCTGCGCAGCTGGCTGATCTCCTTATATGAGAACAGCCGCCGTGGCCGATAATCGGCTAGGACGCCATCATCATGNTTTATTCCCATATAATTCTTCCCTGTTTTGCCATAAATATTATAAAGTCGGGGAAGGATAGAGGCCAAATCACCTATAAGTGGACGTACTCGGACGCTACACTTTTTGGGTGAGTTGAATAACCTGTAATATTAATTAATTATAATACTCTGTCCTTCCCTGTCTCTTCTTGTAACTGTGTATATTTGAAAGAATTATGTGGGAAGGACAGAGGGGAGTACTACCGAACTAACATATTTCTTCCTTTCAGATTACATCTACGCTGAGAAGATGGTGCCTCCCCCTGAAGAACTCGTAGTAGACACATACAAACCTCCACAGATCCTACAGGATCCCGACTTGTCGAAACGCATGGCGGCTTTAGAAGGCTGGGCAGTGAACGTCGATACGCGCTTAAAATACTTCGACCAAAAGCTATCGAGATTCGACAACTTAGAAGCGCAGATCGAACAGTACTCCCTGAAACACCTTCAACAGAACCTAATCCAAGTTTTTAACGAAAATGACAACGCTGGCGTTTTGGCTGCGAAATTGAAGCAGTACTTCGATAAGGATTATGTGACTAAAGATCAGGTGCAAGCTATGAGCCAGGAGATTCATGAGCGGTTGATAAGCAGTTGGAAACCTGATATGGATGAAGATAGGATTCGTCAGATGGTCCAGGAGTACCTCGCAGTGTTTGAGCGAAGGCAGATGGAGATAATAGCGGAGAGAGTGAGGGAGTACGTGAAAGAAGTGGAGATTCATCACACGCACACTGGTATCGATATAGATGCTGTGAAGAGAATAGTAGCTGGCATGCTGGATGTGTATGACGCTGATAAGACTGGACTTGTTGATTACGCGTTGGAGTCTGCAGGTAAATTAATATTAATAGTATTCTCGAACATCATTTGTTTGACCAATCTTCTGAATAATTTGACCAGGTAACCAGGCAACTAACTGGTTTGTGGAGAACAGACAGGCAGTCGCTCCGTGTAAAACACTGATTCTGGGCTACATCCAATTAAATTCAAAGCTGATCCCAAAATATTTGGCTAAAGGCTAGACAGATGATGATGAAATAATTTTCTCAGATGTACAAAATCACTTCCAAAATCTCAATATTATATTATTTATCCTATAGACTAAATTCGATCTCTTTTATTTTTATTTACCCAGGTGGTCAAGTGATATCGACGAAATGCACGGAGCTGTACCAGATCAAGACGAAGCAGTACAGCATACTGGGCCTGCCGGTGTGGTGGGTGTACACGTCGCCGCGGTTCGCGCTAACGCCGGGCGCCATGCCCGCCGAGTGCTGGGCCTTCCAGGGCTTCCCGGGGTATCTGGGTAAGTTACTGGAAATTTACACCATAGCGCGTCAATCTTGGTTGTCTTTGAGCAAGTAGCTGGCGTAGAAACCAATTCTAGGTGTTAGCGGGTGACGGGGAAGGGATAGACACATGCCTGGACTTGTGCACGGAATTTAATATCGGAAACAACTCAATCTTTTATTCATAGATTCAGATTGAGCGTAGGTTATCGTGAATTATTGATTAAATATTGTAAAATCTTCTAAGGCTCTTACATTTTTAATTATGGGATTTAAATGTCATACTCTGGAGTTCTATAACCTTAGTTAGGTTCTGTAGTTTGGTGTTTAGTGGTTGAATTTTGACATTAGCTTCATTCAAATTAAGTTAAATTTCAATCCTTAATTAATTGTAAAACAACGGATAGATGGTTTATAGAAATCAGCAGATAGTGCTTTAACAACATCTGTAAATCTCTCATATTCCAGATTTTCTAGACAATGAAAAAACATTAATTAATTACACTACTCCACTATGTTTTAAAAGTAATTGTATATTTGTTTGTTACAGTGGTCCGCACGTACGCTATAATAGAAGTGACAGGATTTTCCTTGGAGCACATGTCCCGCCTACTGGCTGTGGAAGGCAAGATCGAGTCTGCGCCCAAGAACTTCTCCGTATACGTACGTTCATGTTTTTGTTATGCTTGTTAAAAGCATGGCTTGCGGTTTTTATGTCGTGTGGTTGTGGTATTACTATGATATGTTTGCTGCCTCGTTGGGCTATTTGTCGCATAGCCGACAGCTGAGCACGAGGTCTCGGGTTCGATTCCCGGGACGGGCCGAAATCGCTTTATGGGTTTTAGAAACTTTCACAAAGCAGCCCAGAGTTGGAAGTTGGTGATTGATACACCCGTGCATCGGAGAGCACGTTAATGTCGGTCCTGCGCCTGATCTCTCTCCGGTCGTGTCGGATTGCCGTCCCATCGGGCTATGAGAGTGAGGGAATAGGGAGTGCACCTGTGTCAGCGCAAATGCTTGTGCACTATAATATGTCCTGCGCAGCTGGCTGATCTCCTTATATGAGAACAGCCGCCGTGGCCGATAATCGGCTAGGACGCCATCATCATGGCATGTTTAATTTAACACGTTGAACGCCATGGGTCACAGACACAATAGAAAATCTATTGTTTATTGGCATTGGCATTGGCACGTAATGCAAGTATTCAAATTCCAGTTTATTGCAAAATTAATGAGTCGAAAGTACTCATGTAAGAAATAATTATACAATGTTGTCCTTGTTGTTCATATTGTTTTGTAAAATAATATTGCTATTCATCTTGATACTAATGTTTGTTTCTTGATCATTATTTACATCATGTACTGCACATGCGTTTATTAAAAGTTTTTTAAGGGTCTGGCACATTAAGATATTTCTCTTGCTTTAATTTCATTATAACACTTTACTATAATGTTGTTCATATGGTGGTGTCTAATGTGTGGATACATTATGTAATTATGTATGGTGTCTTGGGCTTATCATTTAGATGCATTAATTTTTTGTCTTACATCTAAACCTTCATACTCTGCCTGTGCCTTGTGCTTGTTTTGTGTGTGTAATTAGCAACCTTTCAAAGACCAGGGTTAGTATAAACATAAGTCATTCACTCACATTAATTCAATCTCATGATCATAATAAATTGAAAACATGTAATTAAATAAAACTTAAATTTTCAACAAATCCAAAGGACTAAAACACATCACCGTTTGTGACATATCTTTCAGGGTCTCCACGGCGAAATGGACCCAGAACCTCATCTATTCGGCGACTACCAATACAACGCGAACGGAACTGCCATTCAGTACTTCCCCGTACAGTACCCTAAGACGACCGACATCGGGGGAGTACAGTACCCAGTTGCTTACGACATCATAGAGTTGAGGGTCGAGAGCAACCATGGCAACCCCACCTACACCTGCGTCTACAGATTCAGGGTACATGGCAACCCACTGACTGACATCCGCAGGGCCACGGAAGACAGCATAAAGGACAGCGAGACGTAGCATACAATAAAACATTTTCTAAAGGAATTGAAATGTCACGGAATTGAACTGTGTGAGTTGTGAGATCAGTGGTAACTCGTCCAATCAAATTGTGTTCAATAATGAGGATAGTAATCATTCCTAGGCATATTCAGTGTAGTGTAAAGTGGCCTTATATTTAAAATTCTTAATATTGATAGTACAAAAACTGTTGACTTTTAAAGATGTTCTAAGTTTCTGAACGCTACTTGACCAGTGAAGTTACGTCAATGAAATCTCCAATACCGCACAATGCCCGTAATACGCTTAGTTGTTCTGAATACTTTTTAACTGTATTTATATGTAGATTTTTAGTTTATTTTAAGTTTTTTTTTATATAATTAAGGTTTTATTTTAATAACTAGTTTATAATTGAAACTTTTGATTTAGAAACGCAGTTTGAGTTTTTAATATTGAATTTTTGAAACTATACATATAATATGGTTTTAACATTAGGTTAAGACTTGCAAAAGACAGAACATAACTTATAGTACTGTTACATATTTACCATGATTCGTTACTACTTTTCTAGTTACAGTTAATATTAAAACAGATTTTAATGTCATAAAATGGGGATCACAATAACTTGGTAGCTACTAGTATTAAATACTTATTTAACCAACTACTGATTCACACCTCGTTTCTAAATCAGAGTTATTTTATAGAGTAATAGGTTTAGTGAAGGAGCTAGTCCCGTTAGATTTTAATAAATTTTATGCCAATATAAATTTAAGTGTTTACGGTTTGTCTCAAAATCTAATGTAACCAGTAAGAATATAACACCGTGCATCATTTTGAGAATCTTATTAGAAGATAGGTTTAGTATGTAAATACTTTAGTAGCACTGCTTGTTGAAGATTTGTATGGCCCTATTATTAAGTGTTGTGTAATGCGCGATTCTAGCGCCCGCGGCCTCACAGGTGTGCCCACGGCGTAAGGCATTGTTAGTTTTTAAACGGTAAAAAAATGCCGTTATTTTCAAACTTGTGTAGTCTTCTTATTTGAGCCTCACAAGTTTCTAGTACAACAGTCCAATCAGACAGTTTTAAATGAATTTCTTAAACTATGTATATGTTATTACTATGCTTTATTTATATATTTAACTTTAGATTAGCAATAATAGGGCAACAAATTCACTTCTGTATCTCTCTCCTGTTAGCTCGTAATTTCGAATGATTGCTTCGAAAACTAAGACTTAAGTACCCCACAGACGCCACTGTTTTTAATGTTGAATTAGGTTTATGTAGTTTAAAGTTACCACTAACAATAATCTTCATCGTAAAACGTTACACGGTCTTGAGAAATTCGGAAAGCGATTTTGTACCAAAAATATATTTTAATCTACAATCATGTCAATTAAATCGAAGTTATATTTACTATACATTCAATACCTTCTTTCTTTAAAGAACGCTTATGTTTAAGTCACCTTAATATTAACTTATTGAGTACAACGCTGATTCGAAATAAATAAAGATATCTGTACAAAGTTTAATGTAATTAATGACAATAAACTTGGCGACTGCACCTTTGCACCTAACGCTAGACCGATGATATTTTATGAATTTTGACACAGTTTTTATCTCGTTATTTTTTAATGTTTTTAACTAACCGATACTTACTGCTAATTATGTGGAATATTTGTGATGTTCGAAATAAAAGTCGTATGATAAAATTGAAGTTTTACTTACCTATTGTTTTATTGTTTGTGTAGCTGTTTTCCCGCGGCTTCACCCGCGTTCCGGGGAAACTTCTTCCTGTAGCCGTATAACATATGTATGTCCATGCTACTCAGGGACAGTGTGGCTTCGCATCAGTGAAATAGTTTTTCAAATTGGTTCAGCAGTTTCGGAACCAATGGTTTGGCACTAACTAACAAGAAAATGTTTCCTTATAATTATATTTTATAAATAATACATACACACATCCTACATTATTTATCGCATAATGCAGTTATCATACACAAATGTTATTCTTATAATTATCTTTCTCTTCGCCTGTGGATCCCGATAACCTCCGAAAATTGACACTCAGGTTAACGTCTTTTATTTGAATAAAACACTCAAGTTTGCAAGTTTAAATTACCGTACATTTGTAAGTCAATTAGTGATTCTGCATAGTAATTTTCAATTTTACAGAATGTGATCTGAAACTTTTCATGGCTGTGAAAAATAACTAGACAAACATACTCCACCTTTGCATAACGTAGGCACCAATACTACAACATTATTATTATTCGAGTTTGCTTGCAATTGTGCATGTTCCATAACGGTCATGTGTACCTTCTGTAGGTGATCCGAAATAACGTAACTGCTGAAGCGATTCAGGTGCAATTAAGTAAGAGAGGACCCTTGAGTCTATACATATAGGCGTTGTCAGAGTTCTTGAAATATTTAGTCAGGACTCTTGTGAATCGGCGGTAAAGGGCTTTTTATAGTTTATTTTATACAGGCAACTATCCGACGGCCATGACTAACATTAGCATCGTTTATGGAGCGTTTTATCGACAATTGTATTTAAAAGTATGACTCAAACTGTTCTTGATCTTGCTTGACCTATACTGGGCTATCTTACTGCGCTATATCAGTGCCATGACTACAACTTATCGGTTCCAGTTAAGAATTACAAATCAATTCCAACGAAAACAAAGTACTTAGTGCAGTCGTTGCTTGATAGCTGTCGTCTTAATGTGCGAATTCTTATTGTATTCTTTTTATTGAACGTAACTACAGAACGCTGACGGATTTTTAGAATAACAGACAAAATGACTGCTGCTCATAAATTGGGCACGTGGGTACTACATAAAATCTACGTGTAAAAATCTATTCTAGATCCTTAGGTACAGACGACAGCACATCAAATTACCACAATCTGACAAATTTCTTCAATTGATTTTCAACTTTATCACAATAGATTGTGGTTACTTATGTGCTGTCGTCTGTACATTATACGCTGACGTCTTTTACACACCCCCGGCAAACGGTACCTATTTAATTAATTATGTACTACTAATTAAATCATTGTCAAATTAGCACCATAAATATCGTGATTATTATCACCGTGATAATCAAGATTCACCAATATGACTATATGACTAGTACACAGAGGAGACAGAACTACCTATGCAGTTACTCAGTAACAATCTTTTTCCCACAGGTACAGTTCATATTCTAAGGGTTCCGTACCTAGCCAAAGGGTAAAGTGGGGCGTTATACAGACTTCACTGTTCGTCCGTGTCTCGCCAGGCTGTATCCTATGAATCGGAATGGTTAAGACAGTCAAACTACCTGCAATCAAATAGGTTTATAATTTAGGGGCTCCCATTCAACAAACTTATTTTTTGGTCGTTTATTGATACTGATTAATGATTAATTCGTGTCCCTTCGTGTGCGAGTCCGACACGCACTTGCCGTTATTTTTTCTTGAGCTCACTAGATACATTTTGCTGAAGCCTTTACACTTCAGTATGTTATATCGAATACAGACTTATGATTAATTGGATTGAAAAATGAATGGAAGATGTCCATCTTTTCCAAGTTCTGTTACTAAACTGTATGTTGTGTTTGTATGAATATAGCATTTCACTGCCATTTTATGAATACATGTGTGTCGTGTCAAGTGTATCTATTTCTGTGAGTAACATCCCTATACGTAAGATAAACATGGCTGCAGTATTGCGGCCAGCTATTTCTGTTCCAGTTCGTTCTATTTTCGTACGTGGGTCAATGTCGGTCGTTGCGCTCTGATAGCGAGTACACATTTTGTATTGTGTTTACAATAGAAATGCATGTTAGGTGAATGAAAGAAAAGACAGGAAAATTTTTCAGATTTTTTTTTGTATTTTCATCATTTTTTATAATTTATAAATGACCTAGTAAGAAAGTAGTCTTATCCGTTTCAGCACATACAATCATCATTCATGAGATTACAAAAGATCCTTTGGCGAGTGCAGTACCGAGGCCGGCGGTCGGGGCGCGCCCGCGGCGCCGCGCTCCGTCCTGCCGTCACTATTACGATTTAATTACAATAATATCTTACGTACAATTAAATTAACGGAGATTACAAGCCTGAATTGAGCAGCCGGCCGCGGGACCGGCCGGGCCGCGGGCTGCTGTCGGCAGCGTGTCGCAGCTCGCTTAGAAGCACTTCCTGTGCACGATAGAGGGGCCAGACTCGTCGTACTCCTGTTTCGAGATCCACATCTGCTGGAAGGTCGAGAGGGAGGCGAGGATCGATCCACCGATCCATACGGAGTACTTCCTCTCTGGGGGCGCGATGATCTTGATCTTCATTGTGGACGGGGCCAGGGCTGTGATCTCCTTCTGCATACGGTCGGCGATACCAGGGTACATGGTGGTACCTCCGGACAGGACTGTGTTGGCGTACAAGTCCTTACGGATGTCAACATCGCACTTCATGATCGAGTTGTAGGTGGTCTCGTGGATGCCGCAAGCTTCCATACCCAAGAATGAAGGCTGGAAGAGAGCCTCAGGGCAACGGAATCGTTCGTTACCGATGGTGATGACTTGTCCGTCGGGAAGTTCGTAGGACTTCTCCAAGGAGCTGCTGGAGGCGGCGGTGGCCATCTCCTGCTCGAAGTCGAGGGCGACGTAGCAGAGCTTCTCCTTGATGTCGCGCACGATCTCACGCTCGGCCGTGGTGGTGAACGAGTAGCCGCGCTCGGTGAGGATCTTCATCAGGTAGTCTGTGAGGTCGCGGCCGGCCAAGTCCAGACGCAGGATGGCGTGCGGCAGCGCGTAACCCTCGTAGATGGGCACGGTGTGCGAGACACCGTCGCCGGAGTCCAGCACGATACCGGTGGTACGACCGGACGCGTACAGGGACAGCACAGCCTGGATGGCGACGTACATGGCGGGCGTGTTGAACGTCTCGAACATGATCTGTGTCATCTTCTCTCTGCGAAACAAAGGGCACGGTCAGACTGGGCTGCGGCTACACGGGGTGGAACTGCACAGGGCTACAGAGGGAACGAGCACCTACCTGTTGGCCTTGGGGTTGAGGGGGGCCTCCGTCAGCAGCACGGGGTGTTCCTCGGGCGCCACACGCAGCTCGTTGTAGAAGGTGTGGTGCCAGATCTTCTCCATATCGTCCCAGTTGGTGACGATGCCGTGCTCGATGGGGTACTTGAGCGTGAGGATACCTCTCTTGCTCTGGGCCTCGTCACCTACGTACGAGTCCTTCTGTCCCATGCCGACCATGACACCCTGGTGGCGCGGCCTGCCCACGATGGAGGGGAACACGGCACGGGGCGCATCGTCGCCCGCGAACCCGGCCTTGCACATACCGGATCCATTGTCTACTACCAACGCAGCAACTTCCTCGTCGCACATTTTGAATTAGTCTGAAAGTAACAAAATGAAATATTAAGTTTCACTTAGTACTATCTAAGATCTTAGAACTAAGTAAGGAAGGCAGACTGAGGATTCGATCCGATCGCAACCATTTATGTCGTCTGTGGGTAGAAGACCCACACGCAACCATCACGGGACAATGCTAAGTGGGCGTCGATGTCGCAAATTGAAACCAAATAAGGCTAGATATAAACGGCTAGGCGGTATGTTGGAAAAAACGTGGCACATGACGCGGCATGACCACATTTCACAAAGACGGGGCTCCGCTCTTACCGACCGAGAAAGTCGTTCACAAGATGAGTTACTTTCTAATTGGATTGATGGTCGCTCAAGTTCAAATATTGCTAAGTGTCAGTTGGAGCCCCGACCACGCCCTACCGCAACCGGCTATCCCAGACTCCCGGCCGGCGTCACGCGGCCCAACCCTAGCGACGTGTCACTGACCCGCACACACTAATGGGATTGCACTTTTTCTCACGCCACTATCATATCACTAAACATCACAAAAAAATTAAGGCACATCTGTATCAACTTACTTTTAATTAAATAGTCCTAATAAATAAATAAATTAAGTTGCTATTGCACAGCCTCGGTAAATGCTGCACAACACCACTGCTCGAGCTCACTTCGTGGAATGTCGGCGAGCGCGGCAGGCAGAGTATATAAATGAGGCTGGTTATCGGGGCGCCCCTACCCCGCCGCGGCAACTTCTCCACCAATCGCACAGTACGGCACAATACGTGAGTTTTCGTGGCCATATATGGTATTCCGCGGCAGGAGCCTGCGCGCGCCGCCCGAGCCCCGCGCACCCCCGCCTCTGATAGCGCGCCACTTGATAACGACGAGATCCCACCCGGCGCTCACATTGAACATTTAGCGATCAGACGGACGCTTCAGACAGTAATGCACTGTTTCACTTACTTAACAAATAGAATGATAACGAAAGTTCAATGCTTATTGGCACACTTCCAAAAAGACAGCTGTGCTCTCCCCGCGCTGCACAGATGCAGATAGCAAGTGGCGCTTATCTGCAAGTGTGCATCACGATACAGTGATGCACACTCGTCAACCTCACTCTTGACAGTTACGATTCATTATTTAGACAAATAGGATATTCTAAGCATTTACTCAATAATTTTTGCACAGTGGGTAGATAACCTCCAAGTAGGTTTCCGTCAAATTATAGCATTTAATTACATAAAACTTGCCGTTTTTCGAATATGATATAAATACAGAGCAAAACCAGTCAGAAAATATAGTAAAAAAAGCTTTTACTTACCAGTAATAATAGTTTTCGAAGAGACAATAACCGCAGCGATCGCGAACCGTGAGAAATGAATGCCGGCCGGTTTCTTTCTGTTGCCTGCTCGCTCGGGGAGGTCGGTCGATCTGCTTCACTAGAATACGCCGTACGCCGGCGCCCCGCGATTCAATCGACTCGCCCAACGGACCTCTGTAGGTGCCAAATATAACAAAATTTTCCTAATAATTACGCCGCGATAACTATTAAAACGACCTACAAAATGCTCCCACTGACAGACCTAATTGACAGATGTCATGCAATTGTTACTATTCGAAAAAGGAATGTAATTATTTTTTACACAGAAATGGACTCGCCCAAGTTCCCCGCTTGCCGCAACCGATGGCCTTACCATATATGGGAATGGGTAAAATTCTGAGCTCTGATTGGTGCCCGGTGGCAACGGTCGTTGTGTACATGTCGCACACCAACACAAACAAAAAAGTTGCGCTTGTGTTTGTGTCTAGTAGCGAAGTGATTCCATTCAATATCGTCTGCAGTGCAAAGCGGCAATAACTTAGCCAAGTTATGAAGGTTGTATGATGCGATAACGCAAGAAACTATTTAACGATTACTTAAACTAGTCGTTTAATATGAAATACCTTGTCGCGTGCCTTGTTGTAGGTAGGTAATTGATTTTTCCCACTAACATGATTATACATACTTACTTATTTATGTACTTACCTAGAGTGCCTACTTATCCATTAGAATTTAATGTAGGCAGGCACCTATAAAACTATCCACTAATCTTTCTAATATTTTTTGCATAATTGTAGCTGTAGTGTTTTGTTATGAACCTACCTCCTTTTTTTTGGATTAGATTTTTGTCTTGCCTTAATAGTTAAGTTTCTACATCACTTTTGATTATCAACCACTTAAGGAAATCAGAAATCAGATCATAGTAAAATTTAAAGAAAACATGCAAACGTTTTAATGCGTCCACTTTCGTTTATTGCTATAAACAAGGGACGAAAAAAAATTAAAGACATGGAAACATTAAAAGAGAAACCAGTAGTTTCTCCAGAACCCACTTGCCAAGGACTATTGCCAAGATATATGATACAGTCTAGACTCCACTACACATTGAAATAATGTTTTGCTACATTAATAGTCCCATTCACGTTGAGCAATGAACTCTCTTATCTTATCCAGGAGGACATAAATAATAACAATAAATTGGCATTACAGTTTTGGCACGACCCCCAAACACGACGCTTAATTAAACGAACAGTATTTTCTTTTAATTAAGCCTATTTGGAATATAAGTATAATTTACATTACTAGCTGCACTAGAACTAATAACAGAATTTTGGACAGGCAGTTAGAAGCAACGTTATTTTATCGATACAAAAAATGTAAATGCGTCGACATTATGGTCGACAGGGACACTTTGAGACACAAATATCACGCCAATGAGTCATGCACTGGAGTCATACTACTGTCTGCACATTATCTGTGCAGTGACGCACCAGAGACAGGGGTTGTCGGTAACTATTTATTATGTCGTNAAAGTAACAAAATGAAATATTAAGTTTCACTTAGTACTATCTAAGATCTTAGAACTAAGTAAGGAAGGCAGACTGAGGATTCGATCCGATCGCAACCATTTATGTCGTCTGTGGGTAGAAGACCCACACGCAACCATCACGGGACAATGCTAAGTGGGCGTCGATGTCGCAAATTGAAACCAAATAAGGCTAGATATAAACGGCTAGGCGGTATGTTGGAAAAAACGTGGCACATGACGCGGCATGACCACATTTCACAAAGACGGGGCTCCGCTCTTACCGACCGAGAAAGTCGTTCACAAGATGAGTTACTTTCTAATTGGATTGATGGTCGCTCAAGTTCAAATATTGCTAAGTGTCAGTTGGAGCCCCGACCACGCCCTACCGCAACCGGCTATCCCAGACTCCCGGCCGGCGTCACGCGGCCCAACCCTAGCGACGTGTCACTGACCCGCACACACTAATGGGATTGCACTTTTTCTCACGCCACTATCATATCACTAAACATCACAAAAAAATTAAGGCACATCTGTATCAACTTACTTTTAATTAAATAGTCCTAATAAATAAATAAATTAAGTTGCTATTGCACAGCCTCGGTAAATGCTGCACAACACCACTGCTCGAGCTCACTTCGTGGAATGTCGGCGAGCGCGGCAGGCAGAGTATATAAATGAGGCTGGTTATCGGGGCGCCCCTACCCCGCCGCGGCAACTTCTCCACCAATCGCACAGTACGGCACAATACGTGAGTTTTCGTGGCCATATATGGTATTCCGCGGCAGGAGCCTGCGCGCGCCGCCCGAGCCCCGCGCACCCCCGCCTCTGATAGCGCGCCACTTGATAACGACGAGATCCCACCCGGCGCTCACATTGAACATTTAGCGATCAGACGGACGCTTCAGACAGTAATGCACTGTTTCACTTACTTAACAAATAGAATGATAACGAAAGTTCAATGCTTATTGGCACACTTCCAAAAAGACAGCTGTGCTCTCCCCGCGCTGCACAGATGCAGATAGCAAGTGGCGCTTATCTGCAAGTGTGCATCACGATACAGTGATGCACACTCGTCAACCTCACTCTTGACAGTTACGATTCATTATTTAGACAAATAGGATATTCTAAGCATTTACTCAATAATTTTTGCACAGTGGGTAGATAACCTCCAAGTAGGTTTCCGTCAAATTATAGCATTTAATTACATAAAACTTGCCGTTTTTCGAATATGATATAAATACAGAGCAAAACCAGTCAGAAAATATAGTAAAAAAAGCTTTTACTTACCAGTAATAATAGTTTTCGAAGAGACAATAACCGCAGCGATCGCGAACCGTGAGAAATGAATGCCGGCCGGTTTCTTTCTGTTGCCTGCTCGCTCGGGGAGGTCGGTCGATCTGCTTCACTAGAATACGCCGTACGCCGGCGCCCCGCGATTCAATCGACTCGCCCAACGGACCTCTGTAGGTGCCAAATATAACAAAATTTTCCTAATAATTACGCCGCGATAACTATTAAAACGACCTACAAAATGCTCCCACTGACAGACCTAATTGACAGATGTCATGCAATTGTTACTATTCGAAAAAGGAATGTAATTATTTTTTACACAGAAATGGACTCGCCCAAGTTCCCCGCTTGCCGCAACCGATGGCCTTACCATATATGGGAATGGGTAAAATTCTGAGCTCTGATTGGTGCCCGGTGGCAACGGTCGTTGTGTACATGTCGCACACCAACACAAACAAAAAAGTTGCGCTTGTGTTTGTGTCTAGTAGCGAAGTGATTCCATTCAATATCGTCTGCAGTGCAAAGCGGCAATAACTTAGCCAAGTTATGAAGGTTGTATGATGCGATAACGCAAGAAACTATTTAACGATTACTTAAACTAGTCGTTTAATATGAAATACCTTGTCGCGTGCCTTGTTGTAGGTAGGTAATTGATTTTTCCCACTAACATGATTATACATACTTACTTATTTATGTACTTACCTAGAGTGCCTACTTATCCATTAGAATTTAATGTAGGCAGGCACCTATAAAACTATCCACTAATCTTTCTAATATTTTTTGCATAATTGTAGCTGTAGTGTTTTGTTATGAACCTACCTCCTTTTTTTTGGATTAGATTTTTGTCTTGCCTTAATAGTTAAGTTTCTACATCACTTTTGATTATCAACCACTTAAGGAAATCAGAAATCAGATCATAGTAAAATTTAAAGAAAACATGCAAACGTTTTAATGCGTCCACTTTCGTTTATTGCTATAAACAAGGGACGAAAAAAAATTAAAGACATGGAAACATTAAAAGAGAAACCAGTAGTTTCTCCAGAACCCACTTGCCAAGGACTATTGCCAAGATATATGATACAGTCTAGACTCCACTACACATTGAAATAATGTTTTGCTACATTAATAGTCCCATTCACGTTGAGCAATGAACTCTCTTATCTTATCCAGGAGGACATAAATAATAACAATAAATTGGCATTACAGTTTTGGCACGACCCCCAAACACGACGCTTAATTAAACGAACAGTATTTTCTTTTAATTAAGCCTATTTGGAATATAAGTATAATTTACATTACTAGCTGCACTAGAACTAATAACAGAATTTTGGACAGGCAGTTAGAAGCAACGTTATTTTATCGATACAAAAAATGTAAATGCGTCGACATTATGGTCGACAGGGACACTTTGAGACACAAATATCACGCCAATGAGTCATGCACTGGAGTCATACTACTGTCTGCACATTATCTGTGCAGTGACGCACCAGAGACAGGGGTTGTCGGTAACTATTTATTATGTCGTTGCTTAACTCAACACAAAGGCCAATTTAAACGCATTTCCGATGGATTATTATTCTAGCGAATCCATTCAAGAGTCGTTGTGATCTTTCTACGTGCGGCTTTCTGTAGTAGCAGCTCACTCTATTATAATGCGTTTGTCTACAGTTCTACACCCTTCGCGTTTGCGATCTCAATCTATCCGCGGTACACTTATTAGCCTAGTCTAGAAAGAAACTCAGTTGCACTGTTAGTGCAATACTGAACCGAGCAAAAAACGTGAGAGCAGCGCAACCAACATTTTCTGTTAATTTTAAAATTGTAATGATTCGATGAAAGTTTATAGAAATGATACAGTGATAGTTACGTTGCTAAGCACGGTGTCTTAGTTAACCTTTGGCATTAAGCGCCAGTTGTTTAGAGTAGATTAACCCGCGTAAAATCTGTACCGGGCAATGCTGGTCAGGTAAATGCTATGAGTCACGCACATGCGTACTACGACGATGAGTCAATACAGTTGACTCGGCGGAGTCCACTAATTTAGTTCCTTGTAAGTTATGACCCGTGGATGACTAATAACTATGCAACACGTTTTTACATGGCCCACTACACGGTGGTGACATCGTTACAGCACAAGTTTACAAACAATAGGTACCTAGCTAATGTTTCCATAACAAACTGCTTTGTGGTACTTCATACAGAAAGATAGACATGGACTTAATATGAAGAAGTTCTAACAACACAATGTAGTTTCATATAAGGGTAATGTAGTTCTTAGTAGAACATAAAACTTATAGTGTCAAGTATGAGGGGTCTGCTGCAGAACTCATAGATATAGCATTCCAAAAAATTCTATACACCAAGGAAAATCCAAATGAAGAGAACTTTTAGATTTCTATTCAAAAGATAAGTAGCTAAGGAGAACCCTGAATCTTTCTCTCTTTTCTTTGCTGGGTTTCGAAAATATTTAGTTCAAAAATTTATTTTTCAATTATATCAACCACATGAACGAAGAGCAACGTCAATACGATAAGAAATAATCTAATAATTAATCTAGAGCGTACGGTACGCCAAAATATTTACTTTCTAATGGACTCTCTTCATTAGCAGTATGTTTGTGTTAATAATATTTATTTCTTATTTATTAACGACTTGTTTTATCTCGTCCCGCTCAGTCTGATCCAGTGTGATTTCTCTATGAAATATGCCGTTGAAGCATCATTTAAATTCATCGATATTTTTCCTTCTATAACGATTTCATCAACTTCTACGATGCTTTCATAGGTATCATAAAAATTCAGTTCAGCGACCTCTGCTGAATGATCATAATAATTTTCAAATTAATATAAAATTCCCGCATGCTCTGATTGCTTTTGCGGGTTATCGTACTATTCATACTTTCAGTCTTATTTATTCAGTCTATTTCTTAAAATTATAATTAAGCACTAAGATAGGCATTAAAAATAACGAATGGTATGTTCTGTGGTTGGTGAGTTAATTTTTTTCAGTTGCGTTCGATATGATTTTCTGCTATCTACAAAATTTTCCCAATTGAAATGAATATCGTGTAGGTACACCTACGAGATTTTTATTTCATACGTTCATGATCCCTTTGAGATGGTACAAGAAATATTTGTATTCGTGTATTTTAACGTCTATCAAGGTTTTTTCTTGAAATGACGTAGGTATGTGGCGTTGATTATGGAAATATTTCCATAGTATTTAAAAACATTTGTTCAAACAACATGTTTTGTATGAAATTATGGATGTATGACACATCTCTTAAACAAGTGTTATTTATTTATCTTTTTAACTACATGACAGTGAGTCACAGGATATCAAATGAGTGTGCTTGAAGTTAACAAGTTTTTAATCATTTACTCCCTACATTTGTTAGTCAACATTAGCGGAAAACAATGAGTTTTTAAAGTTATTGTTTTTATTTACATGATGATGGCAAAGCATACCTAATTCGAGGCCCCAATGAAAATAGTTTTGTTTTATAAAAAGCTTAAACTCATTAGGGAGTTGAAAGCTAATTATCTAAATTAATTAAGTCATGATGAGGTTCAAAACATACAAGTTAAATTAAATATTATAAACAATAAATGTTTTTGTTCTCAACAGAAACGTAGATATAATAGAGAAGTCACCACTTCCACACCCAAGACTGTGAGAAATGAGTCAACGAAGGAAACTCTTGCGCATCGCGTAGAATACAAACACGTTAGACCATTGTATTGTAAAATGTTTCGGTATCTGAATACGTAATTTGTAGTATTCTTGGTTGATATGAATCATGAATGCACCTAAACGACACTTGTTATTAATTTTACCTGTAAGTTGTATTAGTGGGCAGGTATTACGATAAATTCTTTATTCGGAATTGTGACCAACTCTTAATCCTTCGTGTGTGAGAGAAGGCTTGTACCCAGCAGTGGGACGACGAACATGTTGATGATGAGGTATTTCAAATACAACGTGGATTCGATAGAATTCAGAATTTCAGAATAACCTCTAAAATGATACAAAATAAAAATATATTAAAAGGATTTCACAAATACAGTTTGATGTGACACATTTTATTAAGTGCTTCTAGAAATTAATAATTTTGCAATTTTATATTTTTTTCTATATAGATTCAGTTTTCGCTTGCCAACTTTACTGCGATTGACCTAAATAGGTTATCCTAAAGTCATGTCCTTTTGGGTCGTGAGTTCAAGCCTAGTTCACGCCAAGTTTTTCAGCTTTCATTTATCATTGGACCTAATTTCTTACAGCGCACTATGGGATAATTTCACGAAAACTTACCCAAAAATATTTTGGCTGATATTAATGTCTGGTAGTCTATACACTACCGGAAAATAGGTTTTAATTTATTTATGGACCATCTTTTCTTACATTTAGTGTCAATTTTATGAAAAAAATAAAAATTTAATAAAAAAATTGAAAAATACAGAAATTTATGTGTATATATTTATGTATCTTTTATTTTTACATATTTTTAGAGTTCTGTTGTTGTAATTGAAATAAAATAAAAACATTGTATGCCTTATATAAATAAATCATAATCACATTCGCTATCGAAATTTCGTTTTCTTTCTCTAGTGGTCTGTTTTCCTAAATATCCAGTAACTGTATTGCCTATGTCGACAAAGGTGTACATTTCCTAAGTTTAAATAAACGGGAACATGAATGGAAAGGATCGGAAGATATAAAAATATAACACTACAAAAGAAACATAAAGACACGTGTTTAAGTAAAAACGTGTTAAAGTAAGTTTAAGTTAAAATTTTGCATGGAAAATATTCTAAAGTACGTGTTGAACGTGTGTTTATCTTTTTTGTAGCCTGAAAGTCTGCTCAATAACTCTAAATTGCACTGTCGAAGTTTTT
>NWSH02000019.1:10815869-10828440 GCA_002382865.2 Heliothis virescens
CAGGTTGCCCGGTTAATTGGGTTGTGGAGGTCAGACAGGCAGTCGCTCCATGTAAAACACTGGTTCTCAGCTGCATCCGGTTAGACTGGAACCCGACCCTAAAATAATTGGGAAAGGCTAGGCAGATGATGAGGAGTTCCAACTTTTAAACTTCTTTCTTCTATGTATTTTATTTTGTTAAATACTCATAGGTATATAAAGCCCAATGTAATACTTGGCCTGTACATTTAGCCTATTTTACTTTTAATTAAGTAGGCTGTCGATATTTTTATGAAAAAGCTAATTAAAACTGGGTGGATCCTTCTGTAAAGGAAAATATACCTATAGACGTATACGCATTATGATACAAGCATACTGCTTCGTGTTAATTTGTTAGGAATGTTAATACGATATGCGTTGAATAATTATTATCCTCTTATGGTTAAAACAAATGGTACCTACATACGTGACCTATTTTATAAGCATGTTCGTGGTATTCAATACAATACAATTTTGGTGTAAATAACAACTATAACCTGTAAAATTGGAAATTAGTAAAAAAATGAATTTAGGTAGAAATGCTAAAATCTTTATTATTAAAGGTTACTGGTTGATAATATTTTATAACATACAGCTGTAAAAAAATACATAAACCTCGTCATTCGTCACCCAGCATCCGTTTATCACAATGGCCCCTCACATCCTCAGATAAACTCATATATAGTAGGATTACATTGTAATATTAATCACTGACACAGTAATTTCAGACTATTTATAACCGATTCGTTTCAGCAGTTTGTTTTGTAAGCGATCACGCGATATGCACCGTGTAATGATTATTGGCGATCGACGCTTGCGCAAGGTCGAGGCGAGCGAGACGCGCAAGTTCAATGCTCATGTGCTCACTGGATAATGTTAATCTTAACATAAATAGAACATTCTGCTTATTTATTTATATGCAATATCTTCACGTACGGCTTGGGCTTGTTGCAACTGATTCCTAGCATAGTTTTATGCGCTAGCGTTCATCTATCTGGTGAAAACACAGGATATTGTACCTTGTTAAAAGTATGAACAGGAAGCAGACGGCGGGGTTCCCTGCATAACCAGATATCACCAGTTTTTGCTGAGCAACTGCTGTCGACTGGGTTCAAATCAGAAATTAACGGCAGCCTCTCATGACCCCGTACAAAGTGTGATTGACTCAAGCGAAAACATCCCTATTGAAATTGTAATTGTCATAAATTCTTAAATAACAAATAACACTTTGATAAATCGTTAACACGAATTCAATGACCTCTAGCTATTCATCAAAACAAATTGCTTTGTCTACAGGAAATAACAATTCAGGCACCATAGTCAGGCACTAATGTATTCGTATCTTCGCTCATAGCTGGAAAACGCGCCAAGAATATTTATGATGAGGCAAATTACTTCCACAGAATTACAAGGATATAATAATAATGCTGAGTTTCTAAGATAATTTCCGTCTTTTTGCGATTGCCTTCGTTACTTGAAGTGTATAAGGTTACTGGGAAGCCTTAAAAGGCCTAGCGAGTGCGCAGGCGCAAGCATCGACCGCGCGCCATTTTTGGACGACACGAGCATTAAACCTTGGCGTTTGAGGCCATATCCAGATGGCAGATTCCATAATAGAGCTTCTGTGGCCTATGTGAGCGTTCTAACTCATTATGGGAAGTAATGGTGCCTTGCCTACTTGGGAGCGGGTTGCGATTACATTTTAGAACAAATTGACAGAATTTTGGTTTGTTAGGACAAATATTATTCTTGTTATATATTTAGTTGCAAATTCGCAAGTCGCACTTATTGCCTATCTTGTACATCCGGAAGGTGTTGAGAGGATTCCAAAAGGGCCACTGTTGGTGGTCCGACCTCGGCTTACCTAAACCCGGGCCGAGGATTTGGTTGCAATCACAGAACATATAAAGGAGGTCCTTTATATGTTCTGTGGTTGCAATTATCCGGTGCTGAGAAGGTCAAAGCGCTAGTAGCCTCGGCGGTTCTTATGTATGAGAATAAACAAATGCCCATAACCGCACACATCGAACATGTATGTACTGAGGATAATTTTAGCTACCAACTTATTTACAGATCACAAATGTTCGTCGGTTTAGGCTGGCCGCATACATACGTTTTCCGTATTCGTTTTCCGAATTCGCTTTCCGTCTGAATGCATGGAATCAGTAGAAAATACATTATTTGACGCACACGTTCGCTTTTTTTTCGAACGGAATAAATTCCTGATTCCATGCATTCAGACGTCCGAATACGGAAAGCGAATTCGGAAAACGAATACAGAAAACGTATGTATGCGGCCAGCCTTATAATAAGTAAACCACAGACCTACGTAAGCATGAGGCTTAAATAAACAAATTAATTAAGTAAATTGTAAATACAATGGTGTTCATTAAGAGCAAAAAAAATCGAATTAAAGAGGTAAAGTCGGTGTCGTTACTTAGTAATTCAGTGAACATGGAACCTTCATTGAGTGCAAATGAATACGATGATTTACAATAGAGTAGGTTAGTTATAGAGCAACAAGCCTTCAGAGATGGTTTCAGTTTTTTTTTGCTAATTCTGCTCGCTGGAATCACTAAAACTAAGTAAGTACTCCTTAGGGCAGGTAATCTGTAGAATGCTCGTGGATTATGAATGATAAAAAAAAATGACATTTTAAAGTGCTTTAGTCTTGGTCAAAGAAATTTCTAAGCGACTGATCGACGCTTCGCGTGACCAGAGGGCTGGCTTGTTCTTTGGTCAAAGAATTAGCATTGCCATACAACGTGGCAATGCAGCCAGTCTTCTGGGCACGTTACCGGATGACAGCGATGCGGAGGAATACTTTGACGCTTAGTGTACATATTTGTAATATAGGTATTGTTTTTTTTTTTTTTTTATTAGTTATTTATTTATATATAGAAAATAGTTTTCATTTGTATATAATTAATTTGTATATTGTTACTTAAGTGTAAAATAAAGATGTCAACCAAAATAAAGAGCAACTTTAGTCTTGAGAGTGATTTAATTCATCTCAATCCCCAAGATAAAGATAAATTAAATTAAGTGTAATGATAAATCGTTCTGGCCAAGAAGCTAAAGCACCGTTCGCTACTTAATTAGTTTAAAATAAATTAATGTCTCTCATCAAATTCAAACAGTTATAAACTCATAACAATCCAAGATGGCTGCTTGTGTAAAAGTGTATGCCATGTGTGGTTCCTTCGCAAAGGAATAGGAAGCAGGTGCTTGGAATTATCACCATAATAACAAAAACATCGGGGAAGGAAGGAAACGATAATCGGTGTCAAGGTGAACTAGTAAACACGGCTGTTGAAAATTGCATAGGTACTAGGGCTTTCAAATACCGGATATTTTCAATACCGGTATTAATACCGGTATTGGAAGTGAATACCGTGATCACGGTATTAATACCGGTATTAAGTGCAAGTTCAATTAAGACATTAATAAAACCATTAAAATACGTTTTCTAGTTTCAAATCGATCTTTACCGCCCTTATTTCTTAAAAATACCTTTTTTTATCGAAGTGAAATCATCAGAATGACCCCTCCCGCTGTAGGACAGCGTGAGGGAGAGACTTTTACTGACTCAAATCCACCGTGTTTCTTCGAGGGCCTTTTGTCTGCCAGGGCCGCGGTAACTCTTTCGAACAACCCGCAGCCCCGACAGGCTCTGGCTCTAGTGGGCCCCGCAAGGGTAGCAAACCCTTCAGCAGACACTCTCTGAGGAGTGCGTGGAACAACGCACGCCGCCGACACGGGCGTCTCACCCTAAACACACAGCTCACAGACCCACGCTTACGGTGGACACCCGGTGGTCGACACCCGGCGCCTGTGGTGTCTACCAGGTCCACCGCGACGACTGGGATGGCCGGTGCGAACTCGCAACCGCTCCACCGCCTCCTTCTCTAGCATAACTGCTTCGCAGAAGGAGGAGACGGCATCCCATCCCCTCTCACCCCGCACCATGGCTTGAACCAGGGCTGGGCGCAAGAGGTCGCCGCCGCCAATTGCCGCTACAAGGACACGGCGGTGGCCTTCCCAGGCGGATCCCACGGTGGCAGCCCGGCAAGAAGATCAGCCGCTTTGCGGGAGATTGTGCGGTACCTCGAATTAGCCGGATGGCTATCACCCTTTGGGGCTCGTTCAGGTAATGCGCGGCTTGAAGCCGCAGTGAACGTGCGGGGCCTCGTAAAGGGCCATGGACCGCATGATCTTATAAATACCTGAAGTAAGCATATACCGGGTGTCTCAAAAGTTTATATTTATTAACCTTACTGCGTTAACGTAGCGTATCCGGGGGGCGCAGGGGTTATGTCAATTGGTAGCCTGGCTCTTGGGAATTTAGTTGCTATGGAACGTTTTCAGGAGCAGACCGCACGATATCCGTACGAGAGTTTTACAAAACCGGTAATTCAGTGACTGTAGCGCGAGGAAGCTTGTGAAGCATTCGAGATTTTGGTCACTTAAATGATGTGCCAAGCTGCCAAGCGTTCCTTTTATTAGAAAATAAAAGTTTGAAGAGACCGACACAACGGTGGAAAAACCAAAATCCGACTGAGGGCATCGACAATGGTAGAAAACGTGGAGAGTGTTAACCAGTCTATTGGTCATGACCCAAACCTTTGAATTTGGAAGAGTGCAAGTGCTTTAAATGTGCCTAGTTGTCATTACACCGCATTTTGCTTTAAGACCTAAAGCTGCCACCCTACATAATTTTATTGGTGCAAGAATTAAAGATCCAAGATGCCCGTCCCGACCCAAGAAGTTTGACTTTGTAAATCAGGCATTTGAGCGTTTTCAACGTTCACTAACATCTTGTTTTCGGATTAAGCTAATTTTCACCTCAGAGGCCACGTAAATAAATATCCATCACGAAGTGGCGGTCATCACTGAATCCACCTGCAGAGCCGTCATGAGTAATTTTACTACTACTAAATGAGTGTAGCGAACGCGAGGGTCTACATTTGGACAATAATATTTTAAATAAATAAATTCACACCTAATATTTGAAATACCGGTATATCACGGTATTGGGCCGTCAATACCGGTATTGAAAAAGCACCATATTATATCCGTGATCACGGTATTACGGGATCCCGGAATACCGGTATTGAAAGCCCTAGTAGGTACACGTATTTTTGTCCTTGTAAGTTGATTTCACTTGATAGCACATATGCAGTTTATTAGTCATCAAACTTTTTAATCGCTTATGAATAAAATTGCGGTCAGATTTCATATAATGAGTAAGACCATGGTAGGTTTTTAGTCATGCCAGTCTTTCATTTTTATTATACTTACTTACTTACCTCTTATTTTTTCAGGTCGTCGAATCACGCCTGAATGACTTGACCGATTGTCAGGAGAAACATTTAAAAAAATGCTCAGATAGTTAATAAATTAATAAGAAAAATGTAACATAATGTTCTCCTGATAAGTGAACTGTTCACTCGGGACGCGGGTGAAACCGCAGGGAATAACTATTTAGTCAAACCTTTCAAGGGACAAACAAAAATACGAAAGTAAACAACCTCTAAGCGTGCTACAATATTATTAATATCACGAATAAGAACATTAACCAACAAGGTTTATGAAAAGATGGGTTCGAAGTTCATCAACCTCAGAGGGTTGAAAATCTCGTGGAAAGAGAGATGAATTTATTGGGTCAATAAACTCTCTCATTTTTACGTCGAGAAAAATATACATTTACCCAGTACCTACGCCAGGTTTTGATTTAATTTAATTTCATAAAATGTTATGTAGATTCAATAAATGCGTCAATAACATTTTATTAATTAATATTCAAATATACCTACCTAATGCAAGTAATTTAGAAATAAAGTCTACACAATCCGGCTACCGATAATAAATACCAACTGACACAAAAAAAAATGGATGTCTGTATCAAAATAATGCAATGAAAACGATGGTTTGTCGGACAGGTGGAAGTAAGGTTATATCGACGGTGGAAAGGCTATTTGGTTTAAGCGACATTTTTGCAACTTTACAGGAGAGCCATTTAAAGTTTAAAATTTCCGAAAAAAAATCATAAAAACAAAACCTCTTCAGCTATTGGAACGGAGTAAACTTAATTTAAATGAATTTGAAAACGTCGAAATGTTGATGCTTATACCATATAAAACGGACCTTAAATTAAGAAGATAAATGTCGCTTAATACAAATTGCCCTAAGCCACTTTTTTTCAGGGAACGGAAAAAAGATTTAAGTCACTTCTTAACTACAATTGGTAAAACATAAGCGACTCAAGCGACACTCCATGTCGTATTTTGTTGAAAATGTATGGAAATAAAAATGATTTAAGTCACATGTCAATATGAAATAGAAACAAGAAAAACGCTTTAATCGATATTGACTCTTTTATCTGAGAAAGGGCTACTGATTTATGTCTCGGTTCTTTAAATCATTGTATAGTTCAAGTACATTAGTAAAAAAAATATGCAAAAATGACGTCATATAATACACTGCCACTTTGGAAACCACCCAAAAATAGAGATGTTTCAAGCGCCAAAAAAGTGCTCAGATTTAAATGAATCCGGCATCATTCGACGGAGAAAAAATTGCTGATTCCGAATATGTATATAACTCAATATCGCCCAAAATGTCGCTTAAACCAAATAGCCTTTCCACCGTCGAATTATTATGGATGTTCCTGTATTCACGTTCTCGGAATGGGATCCATTTCTAATGCACATACGTTACTCTTTGCTATATCGAATCTCGTTAAAAAAAAGTTATTTTGAATTAGCGTTTACTGTAAAATGTTTTAAATGCAAATGTCTGCATTAGCTTCGCAGATATAAAAGAGTTGCCTGCTTACAAATTCGTTTGCAGGGGCATTGACCTGCCTATCTTCAAGATTAATAGACATTTGCTTAGCCTCAAAATTTTCTAACTGGTGCCATGAATATTCAGATTTCAGAGTCGGAAGATTTAAACTTTTTCTTGCGCATCTTTATGTATGTGCATAGCAAGTAGGAATTAAATAATTTTATACTAAAATATATTTTTGAGTTCATTATATGAGCGTGTTTTTAATAAAATAATTGATGCCTCAATTAATAACTCTCTAAAATATTATATTTTCGCTATAAATAACAGCGAAATCAAAGTATAGATACGCACTCACACAAAACGTCATAATGGATAATGTTATAGTAGTAGGTAAAAGGAGGGCTGCACTGCTGACCAATCTGACCATAACATTATTCATGCCCCAAATTTTTGTGCAATGTGTCATTTTGATTAGGAATAACGAAAACTTACCTAACTTTAGCAGTACACAACTTTTGACACAATAAGTCTGCGGCGAGTGTAATGCATTTCTAAATTATGATAGTGTTAAAATAAATCATTGACTCTTTGTCCATAAACGCTTTAGTAATAATGAAGAGGAAAATGTGTCCAACCAAGCTATTTTTATAGTATTATTAGTTGGCTTAAACAATGGTATAAATGAGGATAAATGAAGGCAAATGCAGGCCATTTACCTTAAGGATTGATCAGTCGTGGATGTAATATTAGCATCGCCAGAGTATTTTTGTGGTTGGAACGACGCTGACGATGCAGCGATGGCTTTAATAATGGTGTTACGAAAATATTTATATCCTGAAATCGGAGCCATTTATCACTTTTATTACCTACAGCTTTTAAAATGAAAGAGGTAACTAGTTGTTCAGCTCAAATTAGGTGCAAACCAAGGTGTCATCTCAACAGGCAGAGGCTCAGAGGCAGGCTTTTGCTGAAAATATTAAAACACAAGTCAGTGTTTACTGAATAGGCCCAATAAACCGTTTTTAATATTTTATACAGTAATTTAAAGAAAAAATAACATTCAGTTAGATATGATTGAAATTATAACGGATCATATAAGATTTATGAGCTATTCACAGATAAAAAAAAACAAACATTCAGTTAAAACAAAATTATTAAATGGCCAATGGTCACCAGAGAGCATATGTATGTTAGACTATAAGGTATATATCTATGGGCCAATGTAGCCTGAAAATAAAGGTATTTGATTTGATTTGATAAACATAAATACGATGGAGTATTCTCCTCAATGATATTTTAGGGGGCGAAAGCCCAAACAAGAGCCCAAAACGAATTAATTTTACCCTTCCGCGTTTGCAGAGGGTTTTCGAAATATAGGGGACCAGTGTGTACATAAGCGGTCCTAGAACAAACCAAGCTTAAACGAATATTGTAAATATTATCACATCAATTAAATCTGTCGACGGAAAAATATTGCAAGAGCACCAACACACAAGTATTAGCAAAAAATATACCACTGTTAAAGACTTAAGGCTAAACGTTTTCGCCTACGTGTTCGACCAATCAGTTACTAAATACTAACGTAAACAAACGCAAGATTACATGCTTCACCTTGTAATATGTAGATTGTCCAAATAAGACGAGAAACGTGGGTTTACATCCATTGCTCAAGATTGAAAAGACACTTCACTTGTTAATTTAGAGTTAAAAAGGAACTTAAAGAGGATACCTTTCATTAAAACCACTTGAATAAATAAACTTAGATTTAGGGAATCTCGAGTTTGATCTCAATTTCTTTTTCGATTAATGCTCTAAGATCACTTAAGAAAACTCATAATATACATTATACAATGCTCCTTTTAGCTTACTCGACCTACTTTTTTGCTTAAAAATAACAGAAAAATATTTGGCTACCCGATCTACTATGTCAATTCAATATAAACCTATGGACTTTTCATTGCAATTACAAATGACTTAACTGTGGCAAAATATAAGGATCATGATATTGTGTGGAAGAACAAAATGATGACATCATCCTCTAATAATTTGACCTTCGACAATTTTGTTTAAGGTTTAAAATCTCAATCAATGCACCCAAAAAAGAAAGAAACATTCGCACAAACTGAAACGGTTAAATCGAAATGCTTAAAGATGTTCGTACATATCTATCTAGGTTTGATGTTTGACCGATAGCAGAAAGATAAGACTTAACATTTATCTAGATGATCTTCTCATCACTTAGTAACTAAGAAAATGTTATGTGAAATATTTAGGGCTAAATAAACTAACTTGAACAATAACGTAACCAGATTCATACTCCCGCCAAGTTTAACAGTCAAATGTTTCGGCTAACAGCGCTCAAAAAAATATTAGCAAAAAACCGGCCCAGACAACAGTGAACAACACACTAAAATTAGATAAGACAGAGAGGAGAGGACTTCCGAAACGTGTCATGCAGTGTCTTTGGCCTCCAGACCCGCGCATGTCCGTTACGATTTAAATTCAAAGCGCCAACGGAATGGATTTGGTTAACGGATGCCGGTTGATGCGTGGTTGGGTTACTATTGTTTCATTATTAACGATTCGATTGAATTGCATTGTGACACTCGCACAGTTCTCGCGGTATTGTCACCGTTTTGGACATGACCTTTTATTGCCGTCTCGAAGACCAAGTGCAGTTCTATATCAACTGTTGAACCACAGTCGTTTGAAGTTTAGTAATTAACGCCAGAATTCCGATTTAAATGAACATCACCAACAAATGACATTGACCCAAGTTGTTTCTTAAAAATAACCTTAGTAGTTAGCAGTTCAAATAATTTCTAGTGATTATAAATATAATCGTTGGAGCTACGTCATCGATTTGTTTTTGTATTGCAGAATTGGTTCCATTGTTATCGGTGTTTAGCTAGAACTGTTTTATGTTCTACCTCGTATCTAGATACGAACACCGGTATAATGTGGTACAATATAGCGATAAGAAGGTATTTTTTATCTACATTTAAAGTAAATGGATGTGTAACCATGAATTTGATTAACGAAATTCCTGTCATTATGATTTTTCAGCGGATTATTTCGATGGGCGCATTGCGATAAAATATAAAGAAATATCAATAATAATTTTATTTTTAATTAGATTCTTGGTCTTATAAAGTGATTCACAGTTACTTGCACATCATAAATAGTTTACCGTTTTAGTTGAAAGATTTTGTAAAAATGATATGCTACTTTCCTTTTTATTAAAATCAATTCAAATTGCGAGAAGAAATCAATAATGATTTGCTAGTTCGAATCAAGAAGATTTATGGGCAGTTTCACCAGCTCCTGACATATGCATCATCAGGGTTACCTTATCTAGACGACTTTTTGAAGATTTTACAATTTATCTAGTTGTCGTTCCCTTCCTTTTTCTAAAAGTTATGAAAATTTTACGTTTGTTGTAAAAACAGTAATTCAGATTGTGTAAGAAATTATTCGAAAATGAGGAGTTGCGTTGACAGATGTAAGTGATTACTTATTTTATTATTCCGTCCGAGTAGCTATGACCTTGATTGGTGTGAGTCTCGTTTGAAATTCATACGTTATGAACCTATTATCAAACCACACGTCAATGGCATTACATCACCCTAATAACTTCGTGCATGTAGTGTAGGCCAAAAACAAAACATCACACTTATTTATAGCGATAAAAAACGATTTTTTTTAATGTAACATTTAAAATAAAGTTCATATCTAACTAAAGAGGAAGTTTACCATAGATAATCGTCATAATTATTATTCTGTAGCGTTTTTTCCTAAAAGGCTTATCCATATTATGACTTTCCTTCATTTTGAGGTTAGGAAAATATAATATTTATTAGCTACCTACCTACTGTGTACTGTAATAAAATATTTTTTATTTTCTTTCTTACTGTTTACCTGCATTCAAATCAACTTAATATTTACGGAAGGAAATCTTAATGCACCCACTACAAGGACTAAGTAGATAGACACAGATGACTTAACTTCTTTAATAGAACATCTGTGCCTAACAATCAAAACTACAGAAGCAGAACGGTTTGTCGCTTCTTCTCCTAACGATAGATCATTGCCATTTTTTTACATCGACAACCAATGTCTTGAACGCACGCAATTTGAGTTGCAACTCGGCAGTTAAGGCTGCGTTCGTGTATCTACCAATTAACCTACTAACGTGTTGAATGAAAATTTGAAATATTTGACTTTGGAACGCGCTTTCCTCCGTTCTTTATTTGTTCTGTCTACGAACGTAGACGCACAGCAGAAAAATGCATCCACAATGCATCTTAGGGAAGTTATTAGTCTGGCTCTTTGTTAAAAACTATTTCATGTACAGACGACAGCAGGTCAACGTATACGAATCTGTCAAATTTTACCAATCGAACATTAACCTACCTCCATTGTGATAAGGTTGAGAATCGATTGCAGAAATTTGACAGATTGTGGTAACTTTATGTGCTGTCGTCTGTACTTAAAATTCTTAGATAAATAACGTTTTCTGTTTCAACAAAGATATAAGTATATTAAGTAGACCTTTTTCCTCCTTCCAATACATTTCTTACGGGCTGAATTACTTTATGAAACTTTACCGGCTTTGGCCCAAACAACTTCAAACTAAGCACTTCTCGTGGGATATGGGAAAAGTATAAGTAATATTGGGATATGTTGGATGTGCTTTGTATAGTATATAGGATAGATACTACACAAAAACTATATAAAACACGGAACAGTATTTAGAAACATTTTCATAAGGGATATAACATGAATTACATTTCAGAATACTAGTTGTTGGCATAGGCTAATTATACCTCAATGAATGACGTCTCATCGAAAGTATCATAACGGTTGCAAGTAGGCCTGTGAATGTGAAGATCATGAGATACCTTATTATAACATTATACATTAGGGTGGTCCAAGTCAGTATGAAAAAATTTTTTTTGTTTTTTTTTCCTACTCCACAAGTCTTATTCTGTTCGATTGTTTATAAATCGGTTATATACCAAAATTTAGCTTTCTACGACCATATTTAGAGGTCGCTATGATAGGCAAAAAATCTATTACAAAGTCATCCACATCATACTAACTCTCAAAATTTTTAAACGTTTGTGCACGCGGTCTACACTGGTATTTCATGTCAAATTGTGTGTCAACGAGCAAGGGCCCACGCGCACCAGTGTGCTTCCCGTCTTCTTTGCCTCTGCTAAAAGTACTGGATAAGAACAAGCAACCGCATGCTTGCAAACTCTTGACGATTAGCAGCTAAAATCTCAAGTGCGTGGCCTCTGCTTTGATACGACCGCTTCTAATACGGGGTTGAATCTGGGTGCATGTTCGTTGGTCGAGAAGGTTCTAGATAATAAACTTGTGTGGGTTATCCGATGTTTTCAAAACCTTGTTTGGATCCAGCAGTGGACCAGATATCAGTCTTTTTAAACGATTTCGAAAGGAATGGAAGAATATATAACAACAAGAATTAACCGTTAGCAGTGATAATTTGTACATAACTGCAGAACTTGTATCACTTCGACAAGAAATCTTACAATATTACATCAAAGCAATAAAATGTCAACAGCCGAGAGATGATTTTGTGCCGTTTATTCCTTGGAAGTTTCGAATTAATTATTGAAGATAAGTTTCATGCACCTGTAGCGTTACATCAAGCTCGTTTGTTGGCAAAAGATGCCTAAAAATGTATTCATTTCAAGATTAATTCCATCTAACTACAGCTGAAAAAAGATCAAAT
>NWSH02000019.1:10828540-10843816 GCA_002382865.2 Heliothis virescens
AACGAACAAAAATAGCTATGTGGAGAATAAAAAAAACAAAAAAAAATTTTTTGGACCACCCTATTATACATAGTAATGATAATTGTTAGAACACACGCTTCAACAATGCGTGTGACAAAAAATTACATTTATTTCCGTCAATTTACACAATCCTTTGCAACAATGTGGGAAGTTAAATGTGATTATCAAAGTTTGCGAACAATCTCATATCTCATTAATGAATAGTCGTTTCTGCGTGAAAGTGACGAGATTGTGTANCAACAATGCGTGTGACAAAAAATTACATTTATTTCCGTCAATTTACACAATCCTTTGCAACAATGTGGGAAGTTAAATGTGATTATCAAAGTTTGCGAACAATCTCATATCTCATTAATGAATAGTCGTTTCTGCGTGAAAGTGACGAGATTGTGTATGAATAGAGAAAGTACGATCGTAGGTACCGCGATGTGAACAGCAGATCTCTAAGAAAGTAACATCTCCATAAGTCCATACTGCGGAAGATATGATAATTTTATTATTGGTTACTTGTGAAATTCTTAAGACTTAGACTGCCTGGTCGGTATAGTGATTGCAAGCGCTTTTGCTCATTGTATGGTTCTGGGTTCGGTTCTAAGATTTGGGGGTCACATTAAAGAGACAGTCTGAGCCATATTGTACTCCTGATTTCTTTATTTAGGAGATCATCTAATGACTTCGGCACAGGGTGCAGTAGGACACACTTTAAGTGACTTAAACCCACTTTAAGTCATTCTTTTCGGAGTCCTTCCTATTTCCAAAAATCCAGCAGCCCGCCCCCCATTTTGCGTAATCGACTATTGCAAAAATTGGCCAATTCGGAGTATCTTTAATATATGAAAGGTTCCCTCTATCTCTGATAACGTAGTTTCTATAGTAGAAGTGAATGGACGTATTATTTAATGCTTAGCATAGAATCGAATACGTAATGGGAATATAATTTTCCCAGATCCCAAGATAAGTATTGCTAACATACAGTTACCTAGTTTGCACCTGCAGGTGTTGCGTTATAATTTATAGCTGGCACAGAAGTAATAGATTCTTCATAATGTGAAAAGGCTTTATAGAACTTGCTGTGTCTATTTTTGTGTCAATCATAAAGAATTTGGGAAGTTTCTTCGCGGTGTAAAGGTTTTCTTTTTCAGTCGAGTTAGATTTAAGTGACTGATATGCCTAATTTTCTGAGAGTTTCAGCACCAAATTCAAGAACTTTATGGTTTCATTCCATACCAATTACCATTCAATAGCGCAGATTCAGTAAAGACTACGTTTGATTGATCTATGTATACGCAGTATGTACCTACTTACAATATTGTCGATCACCTAATGATATCATTTGGGTAGAGTAGGCCATTTGTCATGTATTGTGAACCGAGGCGACGTTTGATACGCATTAGCCTAAAATATAGGTTACGCTCCACATTTCCCACGCCCGTTTTTCCTAAACAACAATAGACATTTTTTAGGTGTGGTGTAGACAGCACATACGCTACCATATAAGGCGAATTCCACACGACATGCAGCAGAGCGGATAAAGCGCGGCGTTCACGCGCCGATGCGCCCCGCGAGCACGCGACTTGCTGATTTCTGAGCGACATCACACCAAAATGTGATATTATACGGCACGGACTAACTGTACAGCGTTAATTTGATAATTTTACTGACTGCTCTCTCTCGTTTAAATTTAAGACAAGTTTACATCCGTGTGCGTTGCATCGCTTGCGCACCTGTGCGCACTTTCTGAAACACTTAATTAATAACGCATTCCGAAAGGTGAACGCACCTAACTGGTGACAATGTTTTGGTAAAACATCTTGCTTGATTTAAACAGCCAACATTACCCGTTAATTCCTCGGTTAATTCCGTTATCCTTAAATTTTACTGTTTATATGTTTATGTTTCCAGCTCTCTTCGCCGCCACATCCTAAAGTGAATCATTCGTGACTGTCTGTGATTTTTCAGATTTTTGCAATCGTATTCGTATGACGAGTCTTAGGACGAGCATCTGTTTTTTTGTATGCACCTCAAATAAATATCTGTGAAGACGATGGTTGTTCAACCGACCTCCCAAAAAGGAGGAGGTTCTCAATTCGAATGTTTGTATCAATATATTTTTTACTTTCTTGGAACGATTCGACATTACAAACAGCAGCGCAGCAATTAATCTCTCACCCATTGATTGATTCAAAAGTGTCTACGCCGAACATCTCGATCATTAGGTAGTAATCATAATTTAATTGCTTACGTTATCATTTCTTCAGTTTATTACATGTGTCACGCATTCATTAGGTACCTATGTGTGCATTCAAACTAATTTAATAAGATCTGGAACGTAATTGAATCGATCCGCTTTATACGCTGATGGGATCGGCGTAGCCCGTTCTTCTAAGGGCTCATGGTAAGCCTCGAGGTTAGTAATTAGTGCAAATCACGGTGCCTGGATCATGAATAACGACACTGAAATGTATTTTTTTTTCAAAATGGACATTACAATTAAGTACGCTTATTTTATTAAATGCTTTTCAGAACTTTGGAAAACAACTGTAAAATCTGGAAGAAACCATTATAATCCCACCGTACCTACGTCGTTAGTTATATCTTTCTTTATACGCTTTAATTGATAATTAGCTTCGTTCTCGAGATATCAAAAGTCTGCCATTTATATAACGAGTCTAATTAAACCTTAGCAATAACATAGACATCTGGTACGGACATCAACAGCCTCGCGTTGTTCTCTTTATTAGCCATAAAAAGGCGGGAACACGACACTTCTTTGCGCGCCATGTTTGGACAGAAATCAACTCTTGCAGTTTTAACCTTAAACTGACATAACATTGTAAGCCTCATATCAAGCAGTACTTGCATCTTACATAATAATCATACACATGTCGAAAAAGTAGATTTTTGGTAGGTAAATGTAGCCTACATATTTTTAAAATTATGTAATTTTGTAAGTTATTTGAGGTTGAGAATGTATTTTCGCTAGCTCCATTGCTGTAGCTTTATAAATTAATTAGGAAAACTAAAATACTTAATAAATTTCCAACGGGGAATTTAGCAGACGTAAAACTGGCAGACTTAAAAGATTATCTTTGAACACTTTGATTAGGATACCAAGTAGTGGATATATAATTTATTGTAGTATATTATGTACCTACCTGCCTACCTATAGTAACAAAAGAAAAGATGTACGCTATTACGCTATATTGAACTGCAGTGGGATCATAGTGGGATGCAGCGTTGCCTTCGATTTTACCACGTGCTGGCCACACCCAAAGCGTTGCAGTTGAGTGTCCGTACCTATAATCTCTATATTTCGTCCCCCGACACCCTCGTATAGATAGGGTGGAATGTGAATGTGAGGGTGATTTAGGCAGTTATACGAATGTTGATAATATTCTCAATAAAACAAACAACCAATAAATCAATGCGTATCTACGGTACTTCTGAACTGAAGCTCTTGATGATGAAGATAAAGGATATAGCTAAATCTAATAAATGTTACCTACCTAATTAGTAGATTCTAGAAAGATTCCAGATTGTAAGTCTTTTAGTGGATTTGTTACTTCAGAGGTGAGTTAATAAATAATATCTACTGATTCATCCGTAACAGGATCCAGTAATATCTAGACATATTATTAAGTAACGATTTCAATGTTTTTTTTAAGTCGATGCTTCGTTATTAACCCCCGTTTCGTTTGTTTTGCTTAAACGTGATAGTTCGCGCGGTACTCGAATAAAATCGCAGGCGGAGGCTAGTGTAAAAATGTTGATGAAATTGAAGCCATTATTAAAAGTGAAGTATGTACCTACCTACATTATGATACAGCATTTACCGCGATAGATAACATTGCGCCTCATATCTCATGTTAACTAAAGAAAAACTTCAAAAATCCATATTATATTTGTATTTCCCGCTAACAGTCGAACTATGATTTTATAAACAGTCTAACTGATAAAATCATTGTAAGCGAGCATCCTCTGCACGGCATGGTGCCCTTATATCTGTATCGAAGAGGAGCTATGAAAAGTTACGATTTTGGAGCGACAGCAAGAAGTAATAGTGGTAAAATAGTAGGTGGTAGTAGGCCTCAGCTCCCGTAACGACATCTATTAAAGACTTGGCGTTGTGAACAGTAACGTCACGCACGCCATCTTGTGTGCAAAATTATCAACGTGACAATACGTTTTGTTGCTTCATTAAACCACATTTTCACAGCCATTTAATACATATTCATCAACACTATATTAATAAAATGAATTGCTCCAAATGAAAACAGTTTTTTTTATTCATTCATTAATGTAAAGATTTAACATAACTTAGTAATCAAACTAAACGTAGCATTCTTGTGACATGAGTGGAAAAAAAATAAACAGCTGCATGCCATGCCTTCCGTCCTTGTATTCGGATTTCAAATTGTGACATAAATTGCATGTTATCTCTTTCACTCCTGTGGAGTTTTCAATCAGCTATTTCGGGCAACATGCTTGATATGTAACCGTTTAGTCTGAAATGCAACCTTAGTTCAAGTAAATCATATTTTATTCCTTGTTGATTGTCCCTTGTGAAAATAAAATTGAACGTTTTCTATTCAACATTTACTCGTTTACAAAGTTCACAAAACAAATACAGGCATTTGTGAACCAATGACTTTTGGACGAATCGCCAATTTGAATTGGAATACTTGCATTGGAAGTAATGGGAATAATATATTTCGTACCATGACAGAGAATAGGTATGTATTGTTTACTTTTATGTACCTATTTATTAAATGATTTTCGCGATAGATACTGTTAATAATACCTCATGCTTTTTCAGAAAAAGGTCCCGGGAGGACGATTCTTGTGAATTTATGCCATTATCTAAGAGAATAAATAATTTGCATATCAATAACAACCTTAATACGACTGTTTCGCAAACGCAAGATTCTAGTCATAATCAAATTAATGGAATAAATACAGAAAACGGAATCTCATCACCAAGTTCTTCGTCAGGATCAGAACGAAGACCAAGCTATGACCCTGGAATGAATTCCACTCAGAGTAGTTATTATTATGACAATAAGTTGTTATTTGAACTTCATTTAGAGAGAATGCAGCGATGTGGGCAACAATTTCCATTTTAATATTAATTTTAGTGCTACATGGTTAAGTTGTGTGTGTATTCATAATTTGTTACGCCTAATATTAATTAGTATATTTAAATTGTACTTTTTTTAATTAAAATTGTTGAAGCATGGTAACAATTTTGATTTTGAATATGGCATTTCATGTTAACAGATGTCATAAATGATGACGAATTTTTGACCAATCACGATAAAGAATTAATGCGCCACCTGGTGTTACATTTCGAAACTAATAAAACAGTATGGCGGATTTCATTTGTCGTAAATGGTAAAAGAGAAGGGGCGTCGTTGTTTATTTGTTTGTAATTAATTATGGATTTTATTCTGAGTATTGTTGAAGTGAAAAATTGAGTTATTGGCCAAAAAATATTTTTTTATGTGGAAGGTAAGTCGTTATACTCAACGTTTTGTTTACAACGTGTGAATATCCATGACCTTATTTTGGAAGCGGTACTCCGTAATACCGTTAGACGGGACGCGTGGCCACCTGAGCGCCCGTCGCCCGAGAGAGAGTGCCGCGAGGGCCGCGTCCAACCCCTCCTCTCGCAATTTTCCTGGCGGTGGAGGAAGGAGCCGGGAGCGGGAGTGATTTGGTGACGGCACATGGAGGGGATCCCGCATCATGGTGGGGATGCGATGCGTGATGGACGCACGGCCGGTCAAAAGGACTGGTTGGGGTGAACAACCTTCGATTTCTGTCTGGTTTCGCCCACGAAATGCGGGATTCCCTCTCGAAGCTATGAATTGAAATATTCTTTATTAATTTGTAATTGCGTAACTGAAAAGTTATCGGCCATATTTGTTACGACTCCTTTGTCTGCGAATAAGAAAGAAAAAATGTAACCCTCCTTGATCACTGCCAAAAGCTTATATTGATCAGTTTATACAGTTTTATTTATCTTTTCTATTGTATGAATGAATATACGTAGCAAATTCGTCCCACGTTTTATGGGGTCAATGACACAATAAACTTGTATGACCTTAATAAACTTTCTATTGCCAAAATAACTGTAATCGGTACTAACTTTCAAGTTTCAAGGTATGGGTCATTCTTCTTTTTAACCTACAAAAGTTTGTCTTCCTCTCGAAAAAAATGATTATTTTGATCAGATTTTTTTGTGTTTTTATCCGTTTTCTAACGTTTTTCACCTCCGTATACAAAACATAAAAGGTTAAAAATCTTTAATAATAATTCATATCGTGAATATCACGAAATATTTTAAGTTTGATATTCGTGTAAGAAAAAATTTACCACTCTGTCACATTTTATATTAGCTATTTTTTTGAATATTTTTAACAGCTAAGAGTTTCTGTTTTTTTTGAGCTAGAGTTAGTAAATATTTGTTATTTAGTTAAGCATATGAATAATAAAAATATGAAGATCTGACCTGATATAGTACAAAAAACTTGTTTGTGACGGAGGTGTTCGAGAGACACGTGTAATTCTGATAAAACTTTGAAATTATGAAAAATAGGTAAAACTTTAATGAGCAAGTTGCTTTTGGAACCCACGATGATTAAATGACAGTTCGAAATGACACCATTTCATTTGAGAAAAATGTATATATTTTTTTTAAATCAATTTTTTATATCAAAAAGTCCTTCGTTCAAATTGTAGGTTAAAAAGAAGAATGACCCGTATAACAATTAACAAGTGAATGGTTTTATACATAAGTTGGTAAAAATAGAACATGCCTATTATAGTTGCGATTTTAAACTTTGGTCCAAACAAAATGATAGGGTCCATTCAAGTCAAAGGATAGGTTCAGTCTGCAACAAGATGATTACCCAACAGCTTGCTTCCCACAGCTATTGAACCACAACCACACCTCAGAGTCTTGTGAAAGTACAGCAAAGAGAAAGTGAGCATCACGCTAGAGCTACATGTGCATACATACACACCAATTGTCTGTCAGTATGTATAACAAACTCGTCGGTTGACTATCGAGCCTGCATAAAAAACTTTCTTTAACCCACTTTCTTATTAGTAGTAGTTGGCGATCATCTTTCGCCTCTCACCGTGGCTGAATTAATTTTAGTGTAGTGCCGTGTTTGGTGGTCGGTAGAGGTATGTGCCCTACCATCGAGGTCCCAGTGTAGTCCCGTGCGCACTGGCGGCGGTGGTGGGACTTTGGGACGTGGGGATACCGTTGCCATAGTGACTCAAGTGTGACAGTGAATTTTATTTTTATTTTTTTCCCGCTTCGGCGGCGAAGCGCGGAGGGTAACAGCAATGTGCGACATGCAGAAGATGCCCACTAGAGAGGATGCCTCTTGGTATGGGGATGATTTTATTTGGTTTAACTGTGTGGTGGGAAATTATAGACATATCATTACTGTAAATACATTAGAAATTTAAAACCTTGATAACTTCAAATATTTATAGACACCTTATACAACCCTTACTGCGATCAAATAAGTTGAAATTCAAAAACCATTTTATGTTATACACATTTCCTACTTTCACTGTAGGAGTTGTGACATTAATTAACGAATAAGGAGTCAAACAACTTTCTTAAATGTCGCCTCCACTCTCTATTTCAAGTATTTTGCTGTCCTATTAAACAAAATATTGTGAGCAAGGAAACCAATTACTATTACCCACATTAAAGCTTATTAAATAATTAGCCCTGCAACTCAATAAAATAAATCGGTGTTCACTAACTTAACGTTGACAGCTGACTCGGCTACTCTTGCCAACTTTGCTACAAAGACTAAAATTGTTATGTTAATTGCCCATACTGAAATATTTCATCTTCAATAACTTTTAAACAACTTCATTGTAGAAAATTAGATGCTTACATATGTATAAGTGCTTGAAACTTTCAAACATTGTCTGTTGTTTGCAAAAAATGTGTATCCGAAACAAGGTCATCGGTATTCCCATGTTCTGCTTTACCATTGTTTCAACAGAGAAAGTACTAACTGTATACATTATGATGCAAATGTAAAACCAAAAAACCTGTGTTTATGTAATAAAAAACACTGATTTATTAAATAGTAATTATTTATTTACTCATTCCTTCATTCTTCAATATTTCTTTTTATACTTATCCATATGATAAAGCATATTTATTATAACTTTTACCCGTTCCCATATAGAATATAGCCTAATTTATCTCTAATATCCTTCAAGAATATGTGTACAAAATTTCACTATGATTGGTTTAGTAGTTTTTGCTCAATTGAAAGTTAACAAACATACATTTGCATTTATATAATATAAATAAAAATAAATATATAAAAGTAGGATGTAGGTATAACTCATAAAGATTATCTCAAGTGGTACTTCTTTCTGGACAATCCAAAACAGTAGCGAGATGAGAAATAGATTGAAATTAATGTTCAGACTAGAAAATAGACTGGGTATACAAGAGGAGGCTGCATTACCAAAGAGTTTAATCTAAAGATGTCTTTAAATTCCAGTGAGGAGGAGTCAGAGATGAATTTCGCCACATTCTCAGCGGTGGGCGCTGCTGGCACACACTTTGTGACCACCGGTGGCCAGCTGCCTGTGGCCAAGTTACAGCAGAATGTCACCAACAATGGGACTGGCATGCAACAGGTAATGAACCATCCTGGAATTATTTTCTTGGAGAGGAATCAAGTGACTAGTTTATAAAATTGTAACTGATCTTAGTCTCCTTAACACAGGCTTATTTCTAGCCTATCTAGGAGAACAGTACTCCACCCGTCTAAATTGTATTGATGAACCTTCAAACTTGTAAACCTTGCAATGCCTTTGAAATAAATAGACTTACTACTTAAGAATGAATGTAAGGGGTTTTCGTTAATATGGTCGTAAGTGCCGTTACTATCTAGATATCTGATCATCTGTGGTCAGAAAAATAAACTACACATAAAACTTCTTGAATAATGGTACATCTCATCACAATAATAAAATAAAATATGAATTAGGTGTAAATTATGTGATAAGTAATTTATATTGTTGGATATGGATATCAGGATATTTATTATTTATTTAATTAATGTAAATTCCTTGTAACAGAAATAAATGTTAGTTAGTGTTCAAGTAAACAACACAATGAAAGCGATAGTGAATATCATTGTATTTAATTAAATTATTTTATAAAAACAGTTTCTAATTTATGAATATTATTATTCCAGCACTAACTTTCGCGGGTAAAAGCTTGGAATTTATTTAAAAGAAAAAATTTCAAGTTTCTAATGACATTATTAAAATAATTAGGTATCTGTTAATTTCGTCATATTATTATGTTAAAAATATTGAATATTGAAGCTAAGAAATGCGTATTTTATTACGCAACAAGTGAAAGCCGCACCGAGCAAAACACTAGTTATTTAGAAACTACACATTCATTCATTTGTTGCATAAACTTGAACAGAGGATGTGTCCGTTCATAGTCTTACAGACTACAGTTAAACGGTTTTACATTGTTAACAATATTTATAGAAGACTAGCTTCCGCCAGCGGTTTCACCCGCGTCCCGTGGGGAACTACTCCGCGCACCCGGATTAAAAGCAGCCTAAGTATAGTCTTTCTCGATAAATGGGCTATCTAACACTGAAATAATTTTTCAAATCGGAGCAGAAGTTCCCGAGATTAGCACGTTCAACCAAACAAACTCTTCAGCTTTATAATATTAGTGTAGTAGTGTATTATAGATAAATATAAATAGGTACTTCACAAGTAACGGATTTATTTTAGAACAGAAATGACGTTTGAATGATGTCACGCAAATTCTCGAAGTTAATTTATTCTTGTTTAAACGGAGCAAGAGTGCGTGTTGATTGAGAATTTCTTTGGAAAATTGTATTGCATTGAGTTCATGGCTATAAACGGTATGGCGTTGGTTTACTAGGATAGGTCAAGAGTTAGTCAGTTGGTATGATGGTGAGAAATGAATGAAACACAGTCGCAAATATGTTGACAGTCCTGTTAATAACTATTTGGTTGATGAATGGTATTTGTTTCTTGTAATCATATTATGATAGGATATCTCGAGAGTACAGCCAACAAAACAGGTACCTAGTTAAAGTATCAATTCGTAACATGACAACCACAACGAACATAAAATATAAACTATAGATTTTTATTGATTTCACACACTGTGCTAAAACCATCTTATATATCTACTTCTCTGAAGTCCTAATCTGATTCGGTCGTTTTACTATAAATTGGGAACACACTCCATTATAACACCAGTAATGATTACATTCAGCTCGTAAAGACATTACATCACTTTATGAATGCACCAGCTGTTTCCAGCGGTCACCTGCGGCCCGTTGAAACTACTTCCCGTACAAAAATAAAATACAGCCTAAGTCACTGGGGGATACCGTAGCTTTTAATGGTGAAAGAATTATTCTGATCGGTTCAGTAGTTTCGGAGCCTTTAGCCTAAAACAAATTTCCTCTTTACAATATTAGTATAGAAGTATAGGTTTTATATCCCTGCGGGGCCCACTAGGGCCAGAGCCTGCCGGGGCTGCGGGTTGTTTGAAAGATTTACCGCGGCCCTGGCGCACCAAGGGCTAACACTAAAAGTCTGACACTCCCTCCCTCTGTCACCCACACTGGGAGGGATCATACTGATGATTTCCCATCGATATATAAAAAAAGTATAGATTTTATATGTATGTGTATGTTTGTCGCAGGTGTGCGTGGCAATGGGTGACGGCGGCGTGCAGTACATGCGCGCTCTGGACGGCAGCGGCACCCTGCAGGCCACGCCGCAGCTCATATCTGTGCCCATCGCGCTCGCTGGAGCTAAACCTGGTACGTATACATACGTCATCGGGTTCTTACTGCTACTTTTGTAACTTTTTATCTTATAGAGAGAACAAAATAGGTCACAACGCTTCATAGGCCTCGTTTCCTAGCCACGTTTTCTTCAGAATCAGAATTGAAGTAAAACTTTGTAAAAGTCCTGTCCTTAAAAAAAACAAAATTGCCTAAGTCATGAACTAGCCAGGGTACATATTTAAAATGCAGGTTATAATGCTAAATACCTGTAGTAAAATATTGAAGTAAGAGAAACGTCAAAATACAAGGACTACTACCAACTCAAATGGTCTTACAATATCCATGATCGTATTTTTTGTAGGTGACCCGCAACCGACGGTGCAGATCCAGGTGCTCAGCCCCAGTATGCTGCAAGCGCAGCAGCAACCCAAATACCAGATGCAGATACCCATACAGGGATTCCAACAAGGTATGAAAGTATTGTGGTAACAGAAAGCTGTCATTTAGTATTATTTATTATCTAGCTTCTACCAGCGGTGTCACCCGCTTTCAGAGGGTATTCCAGAAGAATAATGTAAAGGCCACTTTGTTGCTGGATACGGGAAGTATTTTTTCCCGTATCTAGCGAAAAAGTGGCCTTTACGTTATTCTTACACGTAAGCTGTCTTACTGCTAAGTTTCATCAAAATCCATCCAGTGGTTTTTGCGTGAAAGAGGAACAAAGCTACAAACTTTGGCATTTATAGTATTTGTAGTATAAAATAACTATAGTGACATGTTGCATATAAACCATGTAATACAGATGGATAGATAGACTCAAGCATAGATTTGGAGTTACGAAAGTCGTAATTATGCTGCGACATGGCTCATTATGTTATGTTATGGTGAATTAACGTCATCAAACTGTTTGGCATTTGAAATTAACTCACATCTCTTGCATCATTCTCTTTTAAAAGTATCATTATATGACCTTATGAAAATGAGCAGATTTTAAATAATATGTTTTTATTCTCCAAGGTGGTGCGGTGTTGACTGTCGCTTATTCCCCGGAGGCGAACGAAGCCGGGGGTATACAGCTAGTCGGACAGGGGTCTTTGGGAGAAGGTGAGGAAATTTTTACGTCGTTAGTAAGTTATAACAGGTTCGAAATAACTAAGCGAGTCTGAGGTTAGCTGTTTGTTTTGCAGTAAAATATATAGGGCCTTACTACAAAAAAGTTTAACTCACGTTCAAAACGGGTTTTAGAAAATTCTCCATATAATATTTTCTAAAACACCCTTAGGAACTATATTATCTACTGCATAGCTCTCTCTCTCTCTCAACATAAGACTCGTCAAGTTAATTCCGACCTAGAATAGGGCTATTTTATTTTGTAAGTTACAGGCAGAAGCTATTATGAAATAGCTTATTCCATATATTTTCTTGATTTATAAGTTCCCCTATCATAAATTAATGCATGCACGTGGCATTCATTGTTGATAAATTATTCTACAGGACATTGGTGTGTTACCAATTTATCAAATGAATTCACAAAGAAAGCTTCAAGGCTTTGATCATAAAGATTATAGAATGTACCACTAAAAGCAATTTTTCCACACATGCAGGTACATTCAGGCTGAGACCAGGTGATTTGATATTATTTAACCGTTGTAAATGCCTTTTTAGAGATATATTTATGTGACTAGAGAAAAAACGGACTCTTGTTCGTAATTTCTCGTATAAGAATGTTAACATTTTTTTATATATCTCTGAAAATGTAACATGTTCACTAATAAACACCAGTGCACATGATTGTACAACACACATGCACTTGTGAAAATTTACTTGATGTTTTGTTGTTGGAAATTATAGAAATATATGTATGTTAGTGTAGCCTAGCTCAGTAATTTATGTTTGTCCGTTTCATCTCATGTTAGTTGTCATTGTTTAATAGTTACTTATTTATATAACATTTTATTATGTTCGTCATCCATGTATTATGTCATTCAGGTAAAGTAATTTTTATTAGGATACGTTTATACCAAACGGATATACAACTTAGAGCTAAATAAATTTAAGCATAAACATGAATTTAAATGATTTTTGTTAGGGATGAAATAAGCATTTGTTTGGTATAAATACACCTATAAATAAAAAGCATCACAATTTGGTGGTATTGAATATGTTTTTCTTACAATGAAGTGGTTTTGCCAGGACTACAAGTATTGGCGGCGCTACCACAAGAGATGCAGCTGGTGCAGCCCGCACAGACACAGGACAACAAGGATCATATTCAACAAAATATGCATCAGGTAATTACAACTGCTAATTAGGAAGCTTCATCTAGACTTTTGATAGAAAATTCTAGTCAATTTTTAGAGGTCTTAAAGTAATTTAAAGCAGTCTTTGTATTGATAAAACTCCAAAGTTCTTAAAAATGGATATAAAAAACAATTATTTTCTAAATCCTTTAATGAAGTTTATTCAGATCATCTCTTAGCTTTGTACAAAATTTCATTAAAATCAAAAATCATGAGACAAATGATGTATTTTTGTATAATTAAAATTGTCAACGAATTTTTCAGGTGTACATAACGCCGAACAACCAGATCATCATCAACGGTCCGGAGAGCAAGCCGTTGAACAACAACACGACGTCTGACAACAACAACGCCGGCACCATGGACATCATCATCAAAGAGGAGTGCGATGAGACCACCAATGACGATGTAAGCACATATACTATACTTACACTTATGGAGAAGCTTTGTTTAGGTCGAGTTGGACCATTTAACAATAACAGTTAGTTATACCATAACCAACTGTCAAATCGCCGATTTGACCAATGATGGGTGGTAATTTAACAGCTGGTTATTGTTATAGATAAATGGTGCAGCTCACCCTTACATAGTACCTAAACTGTATGAAAAAACTGCAAACATTTTTCGGCCGCAAATAATAACTTTATTTTTCATACAAATATATGAATGACAAAGTTATAATTTGCGGTTTCACACGTTTATTGTATGGGTATAATTATACTATTTATTATTTTTTAATTTTTAGTATTTGTTGTTATAGCGGCAACGGAAATACATCATTTGTGAAAATTTCAGCTTTCTAGCTATCACGGATTATGAGATACAGCCTGGAGATAGACAGACAGACAGACAACGAAGTCTCAGTAATAGGATCCCGTTTTACCCTTTGGGTACGGAACCCTAAAAAGCACTGCTACGCATGCGCGAAGTGTCTAATGGCAGGCTTCAATTGATTTTATTTGAAACTTTGAAAAATGTTTTGTTGTATACCAGGAGAGCTCGCAAGGCACGGAGGGCGGCGACATGCAGTGGCAGATCAGCGCCTGTCCGCAGCAGGACCTCGTCAAGTACCTCAACACCTTGCCGCCACAGGTACTCCTACTATTTGTTAATGTTATAACTGTTATAGTTAAAATACGTCAGGAAATCAGAGGTAATATAAATTTGTTGGAGCCTAAAAGTGCTGTGAATATATTATTATGTATTGTTTAGCTCGTTAAATTAATTCACCAGGCACCTAGTCTGACACTTTTCAGTGTCTACTTATCTAACGGGCTACGCTAAACGCGCACTTGTATAAAGACTTATGTTATTCGGCTGCCCCATTTCAAAACCTAGTAAGTACTTTTAGCAAAATTTTACAGGGGAGCGCAAAAACGTAAAATAGGTCAGCCTATCAAAAGTATTTATGTTAGGTTGGAAAAAAGCTATTGGTTGTAAAATATACTAAATAATGAACACATTGTGCTATCTATATTTTAATATTTGTGTGTATTACATATTTTATACCCCTTACTAACTTTGATAATTGACGCGAAGTAGGAATTTCATGTAGCCATTTACTTTTATAACATAGTAAGAGCATTTACTAGGTTTTGTTCTGGTTTATGGAGCACGGAACTTAGCATATCTCATAGACAAAATTTTAGTAACTCTATAAGGTATATAAATAAAATAATGATTAATTGAATAAATCCGTTTATCAGTTTTCAAATCAGGTCAAACACAGAAGAAAATAAATGCTAAATAGGTTTATTCAGCTGCTGTAGTCATTTGCCCATCATTAGACAAATCAACATCAACAGACAAGTCATTAACGGGCAAATTAACCTAAATGCCTTTCTTGTTTCAGGGATCAGGCATACCAATTTATTTATAACTAGCTTCTGCCAGCGACTTCGTTCGCGGAAAACTGACGGAGTTTCATACAAACTTACCCCCTCCCCTTTTTACCCCTATATAGAGCGAATTTCCAAAAAGAGATAGCCTATATGTTAGCGAGGACTAATAGCTATGTAACAAAAAAGTTTCATAAAAATTCGTCCAGTGGTTCCTGAGATTAACGTGTGCAAACACGATTTTTTTACTATTTTATTATATGTATA
>NWSH02000019.1:10845464-10904448 GCA_002382865.2 Heliothis virescens
TTACACTTATGGAGAAGCTTTGTTTAGGTCGAGTTGGACCATTTAACAATAACAGTTAGTTATACCATAACCAACTGTCAAATCGCCGATTTGACCAATGATGGGTGGTAATTTAACAGCTGGTTATTGTTATAGATAAATGGTGCAGCTCACCCTTACATAGTACCTAAACTGTATGAAAAAACTGCAAACATTTTTCGGCCGCAAATAATAACTTTATTTTTCATACAAATATATGAATGACAAAGTTATAATTTGCGGTTTCACACGTTTATTGTATGGGTATAATTATACTATTTATTATTTTTTAATTTTTAGTATTTGTTGTTATAGCGGCAACGGAAATACATCATTTGTGAAAATTTCAGCTTTCTAGCTATCACGGATTATGAGATACAGCCTGGAGATAGACAGACAGACAGACAACGAAGTCTCAGTAATAGGATCCCGTTTTACCCTTTGGGTACGGAACCCTAAAAAGCACTGCTACGCATGCGCGAAGTGTCTAATGGCAGGCTTCAATTGATTTTATTTGAAACTTTGAAAAATGTTTTGTTGTATACCAGGAGAGCTCGCAAGGCACGGAGGGCGGCGACATGCAGTGGCAGATCAGCGCCTGTCCGCAGCAGGACCTCGTCAAGTACCTCAACACCTTGCCGCCACAGGTACTCCTACTATTTGTTAATGTTATAACTGTTATAGTTAAAATACGTCAGGAAATCAGAGGTAATATAAATTTGTTGGAGCCTAAAAGTGCTGTGAATATATTATTATGTATTGTTTAGCTCGTTAAATTAATTCACCAGGCACCTAGTCTGACACTTTTCAGTGTCTACTTATCTAACGGGCTACGCTAAACGCGCACTTGTATAAAGACTTATGTTATTCGGCTGCCCCATTTCAAAACCTAGTAAGTACTTTTAGCAAAATTTTACAGGGGAGCGCAAAAACGTAAAATAGGTCAGCCTATCAAAAGTATTTATGTTAGGTTGGAAAAAAGCTATTGGTTGTAAAATATACTAAATAATGAACACATTGTGCTATCTATATTTTAATATTTGTGTGTATTACATATTTTATACCCCTTACTAACTTTGATAATTGACGCGAAGTAGGAATTTCATGTAGCCATTTACTTTTATAACATAGTAAGAGCATTTACTAGGTTTTGTTCTGGTTTATGGAGCACGGAACTTAGCATATCTCATAGACAAAATTTTAGTAACTCTATAAGGTATATAAATAAAATAATGATTAATTGAATAAATCCGTTTATCAGTTTTCAAATCAGGTCAAACACAGAAGAAAATAAATGCTAAATAGGTTTATTCAGCTGCTGTAGTCATTTGCCCATCATTAGACAAATCAACATCAACAGACAAGTCATTAACGGGCAAATTAACCTAAATGCCTTTCTTGTTTCAGGGATCAGGCATACCAATTTATTTATAACTAGCTTCTGCCAGCGACTTCGTTCGCGGAAAACTGACGGAGTTTCATACAAACTTACCCCCTCCCCTTTTTACCCCTATATAGAGCGAATTTCCAAAAAGAGATAGCCTATATGTTAGCGAGGACTAATAGCTATGTAACAAAAAAGTTTCATAAAAATTCGTCCAGTGGTTCCTGAGATTAACGTGTGCAAACACGATTTTTTTACTATTTTATTATATGTACTACAGGGTGACTGGTAATTGTGACCGTACTTGAACACGTGATTCTCCCAAGGGTGATTACAACAACTTCCCAAAAGAAACTTTTTTTTTTACTCACTATTTATCAGCAATTAGGCAAAAATCACTTCAAACCTGCACACGCGTAATGAAAGTGTCAACTTTTCACTATCTCGAAAACTGTTTTCGATCCTGGTTTAAGTTCATCTAAAGTGTTCATAGCCACTACGATTGCCCATTGCTTCACCATAGGCCAGCCCCACGCCAATAGCCAGCCGCAGCCCGCCATTCTGAATAATAGCACATCACCATATCGGCTGTCCTCAACTTGCGGAGTAGTTGTACGGCACAGTGCCGGCGGGTGTAAAAAAAAAATATATAAATGCATCCGACGGATTTTAACGGCGTGACTGTTATTTTAAAAATAAGTCTTTGTAAAATTAAATCCTGAAGGAGACGAAAATAAAAATTTTCGCTTTTCAGCCTGTAATTTGGCAATGACATTATTAATCTAAAAACGTGACAGATTGTTAGTAGGCCAATAGAAACAAAGAGGTTTAACACAAATTACCAACATAATAGCTAATCGGGAGAAAGGGCGCGGACTGCTAATTGCAGTTTCAACAGCTATGGGCCGTCCATTAATCACGTGAGGTAAAAGAAAGAGGGGGGGAGGGGTCTGTATAAAAATCACGAAACAACATCACATAGGGAGGGGGGGGTTGTAATAACATATCACGTGTATTTTATTTCTTTCGGGAACTTTACCAAAAAAGCCAAACCAAAAAGCAGAGTTCGTCTTTTTGGCCACACGCTACTATATATAGTCGCGCAGTAAAGTGTGACTTTGATTCGAGCGAGTATACAGTTTCACCCCGAAATCCCTCAACACGATTCAAAACAGTAAGACCGAGAGAGATCTCTTACTTAGTACGCGCGAAAATGATGACTGCCGAAGTGGAACGGATGTTATCTTTATATCCAGTTATTTGTGTGAAGAAAATCTGAAGAACCGTGTCGAGGACCACATTAAATCTGTCTACATCTAAACTAGGGATTGCAATCCGGTATCAATTTTCAATCCGGTCGGATTAAGCAAAATATGCTGAGGGTATAGAGTTACTTGCCCTCACTTTCTGCATGACGGGTCCTCACCGGACACGGTTGCTTCGGGAGGCTTACTGCCTGTCCCGTGGTGGCAAATTGGCGGCGCGACCTTCTCGCGCCCAGCCCTGGTCACAAGCCATGGGGTGTAGGGCGAGAGGAAATGGGATGCCCGTCGCCTCCTTCTACGGAGAGCATTATGCTAGAGAGGAAGCAGCGGAGCGGAGCTGCGAATTTGTACCGCCTCGATCCGACAACACGGCCGCCGAGTGTCGAGAGAATCTTCCCGGACATCGTAGGCGTGCAGGTATCTCTGGCGGTGAGTTCGGTTCGTGTGGCCTCATCGTCCTTCCGTCTCGCTAGGAGAAAGTCCCTTGTCTGCGACGCGCCGTTGTCCACGCGTCCTCAAAGAGGTCAACAAAATCCAGCGGGGACCACTCGGCCAGAGCCCTGACGGGGCTCGATTTGTTCCGGAAAGACTTGACGCGGCATTGGCAGCACAAAAGGAAACTCCAGAAGGAAACGCCAAGCCAGATACTTTTTTTTGATAGGGTATACTTCCCAGTGGCCCATATTCCTCAGGTCAGGATCTGATGAATGGGAACCCTGAGAAATCGAGGGCAACTCATGGAAATTGCAGGCAAGCATCGAGTGAAAACTTGATATTGAGTTGATTATGGGTTAATTATTGGTTACGACTGCCACAGTGGGGTACTAAATAGTATAGTTTTAGACCCCAAATCTGAAAAAAATAGCCATTTCACCAAAACACGTGAAAGGGATCAAATAAAACTTTTCACATAGAAGTCGGTGGCAAAATAATCACAGTCAACAGACCTGCAGACACCGACTTCTAGAGCCATGTGAAAAGTGTTATTTTGTCCCCTTTTCTCCCTCTTTTAAAATAAGAAGTCATTTATTTTTTAAGTATTTCCTCATAATCTGTTTCCTTTACTTTTGACTCTCCGATAACTTTATTTTTCTGTAGGATTTGACTGACCTCTTTCAATGTATTTTTCGCGATTTAGTTTTACCGGATCCGGACCGGATCCGTTGCTTTAGTGCCGGATCCGGTAGGTCTAGAAGTACACCGGATCCGCGGACCGGATTGCAATCCCTAATCTAAACTTTATAATAAAACATTGTCATCGGCAGGTGCCATAGTCCCCATAGTTTCCCATATCCTAGTCATCAACATCCCATCACAATAGCCCCAAGTAGTGTATTCCATATTTAGCAATAGTTTAGACACAGAACCGGGGATTGTCCTTGGGTACATTTCTATAGTGTATACAGGGATAATCGCCGTTTTCTCTGTCACCATCACATTAAATTTGTCTCAAAAGGGCTTCAGCGTGTTGGCTTCGGCCCCACGTTCGCCTTCCCAAAATTCCGGGACTCTGTAGTCCCATGCATGGCAGAGACATACAAATAATTATTGTAGTGTTTAATTTTCTATACTAAAATTAGATTATACCTAAAGCTGGTATTTTATAAATATTTAAAATAAACAAATCAACACGTTTTTTGTAGTAATAACCAGATAGAAGGCTTTATAAAATACATATAACATGTTGTATGCTATCTTTAATATGTTTTGGGATAATTAAGTACATTCAAAATATCCCGAAACAGTGTTGATGTTACAAAATTGTTTAGGCTCGAAAAATACACGTGATATAGGCAGGGGGGGGGGGTAGAGCCTAAACCTCACCAAGTATCACCAGGGGGGAGGGGGGCTGAAAAAAAAGCTAAAAAAAGCATCACGTGATTAATGGACGGCCCCTATTGTGACTAAACTAGTGAGTAAAAAAAAAAGTTTCTTTGGGAAAGTTGTTTGTAATCATGGGTAGAATCACGTGTTCAAGTATCGGTCACTAATTACCCAGTCACCCTAGTATAGATATAATTTCTTCTTTCATATTTTGTTTAAGGTTCCTTGGATTAACAATAGTCTCAAGAAGGACCATACAATTATTATTTTTTTTCATTATAAAATCCAGTTCCTGCCAGGGTTCATCACATCAGAAAGATAAAATAATTTCAAAAAAACACTGAAAGGGATAAAATAAAACTAGTCAAATTAGAAATTAAAATGGGAAGAGTAGTAACTACTATATTTTATTATGCTTTAGTTAAAAATTACCAGAAAATTTTGCTGTCCTTAAAAAAATACATCAAATATCGTTAAAAATCGGGTTTTGAGCACCTTAATTTGGTATATCTCCATATCCTGAGCTGCTTGAGCAACTTTATGTTTTGGATTCAGTATCAAATAATCTACAAGAAATTACATATTTCACCTCGGCAACAAAAATGTTGTAATGTAGTGTAATCTTTGCTGTATAAAGGGTCCAATTTTTATTTTCGACTCTTTCTTTACACAGCAATATACCCCATCCCCACTCGCTTTAAGGCGCGGCCCCACGGCGGTGCATGCTGTGCACGGGCACGCGGCGCATTTTAGCTGCGTGTATTCATTTGTTTGACAACGTGGGTCTACGTTTCCACTGGAATACACGAATATGACACACGACTATGTATAGCGTGGCACGGCGCACGGAGAGGCTACGCTGCGATAAGTGAGCTGTACGTAGTCGACGGTCATATTCGTGTATGGAGTACACCCACGTGGAAACGTAGACCCACGTTGACAGCGTTGAGCTATGTAACCGCCTATTCGAGCAAGCCACGCATGTATCAATGACGTCAATTCGTGCGTAGCCTCTCCGTGGGTTGCAGTGGACACAACCACATACATTTTCTTCCAAAGCGAAGCTTAATACACGTGCGTAGTCTCTCCGTGCACCGCCGTGGGGCCGCGCCTTAACNCGGTCATATTCGTGTATGGAGTACACCCACGTGGAAACGTAGACCCACGTTGACAGCGTTGAGCTATGTAACCGCCTATTCGAGCAAGCCACGCATGTATCAATGACGTCAATTCGTGCGTAGCCTCTCCGTGGGTTGCAGTGGACACAACCACATACATTTTCTTCCAAAGCGAAGCTTAATACACGTGCGTAGTCTCTCCGTGCACTGCGGTGGGGCCGCGCCTTTACCTATTTCAAAAACCTAGTAAAGCGCTACGACCATTTAAAAACCTAGTAAGTTCAGAGAGTTACTAGGTTTTGAAATGGTTAAAGTGACATACTAGGTTTTAAAGTGGTCAGGGGGGAGCGAATGGAGCACTTACTAGGTTTCGATGATTTAATATTTCAGCTTTCAGGCGAGTTTCAGACTCTGGTGTTTTTGTATTTGGTAGAGACTGATTAGGTTAGCAAGATAGCGCAATAAAACGATTTTTGTAAAAAATGTCCCTTACTAGGTTTTGAAATGGGACAGCCGTATTGTAGAGGTACTCACGAGGTACTTCGGGTTTCCACGAAAATCCTACCCTCCTCTACTTTATTTAGAAAAGCAAGTTCCATAAAACAATATTTTGCATTTTCCCAAACACCCTATTGTACATTTCGTAACATAATATATTGACACTGATATGTGATTAGTAAAAAGGCATAATAACTTCCAGCAAGCACAAGCGCTGCCGGTATCCCTGCAGCAGTTCCTGAGGCTGAACCCTGCAACCGTGGATGGGAAGAAGTCGGAGGCCGTGGAGATCGAAGTCGACATGGACTCGCAGGTCAAGTCCGAGGAACCTGTCGCCGAGGCTGTGCTTAGCGAAGGTATAAACATTTATGTCAATACTAGTTTCCGCCAGTTCTACCCGAGTTTGGAGGACCCAAAATGGATAATGATTAGTTATAAGCTATATTACCACCAAGTGTCATCAAACTGGATAGATTCCAGTATTTTATCGTGAAATACATATTTCCAAACTTTCGCGTTTATAATGGGCCAGATTAGACCCATTTAAAAAAAAGTTATTTATAGTAGGATGAAATCCATTGCATAGGGAAGAAAATGCGACAAAAATTATAGGAAAATAATTTAAAGGCTAAAAGGTAAAAGGCTATCTGCGGTGGAGAAGCGGGGGAAGGAGGAGTTTAAACAGTTTATTACAATTTCTGGCAAAACTATAATTTCTACGGCATTTTTGACTTCGTAATCCTCTCCACAGACGGAACCCTAAGGATACAAAGCAAAAAGAAGAAGAAATACAAGAAGAAGCCGCCGAAGCCGGCGCGGCCGAAGCCCGGACAGGTCGTCATCGCCACCGCGCTCGACGGCTCGCCCATCTTCTGCTGCCCAGAGTGCCAGATGGCCTACCCGGAGAAGGAACAGCTCGAAATACATCTCATTGTCCACAAGATTGAGAGGCGGTTCATCTGTGGGATTTGTGGGGCTGGGTGAGTCATCTTAATGTTTTTTTTAGGTTGATAGAAAAGGTATTTTTTGCGCGTGGTGTCAGTTTATTTTGTGTAGTTTTTCGGTCGAAGAAGTTTCGTTCAGTAGTTTCTCATAAAATATATATTGATCATACAGCGGTTATGTGTTGCAAAAATTCATATTGAAGTAATTCTAGTAAGTGTAAAGTACGTAATATGTATCTGTAAGGGGCCGTCCATTAATCACGTGATGTTTATTTTAGCTTTTTTTCACCCCCCCTCCCCCTTGGTGATACATTTGCGGTATAAGAAGTGATGTGATCTGATGCTTGGTGATTTTATATATAACCCCCCCCCCTATTCGAACCTCACGTGATTAATGGACGGTCCCTAATGGCTATACTATTTGCCATTCATCAGTATTTTGTTTAGTAAATAAAAATCTGTGGAGTTTATTGCGTCACTTCTTCACAGCAGAAACACATAGAAGCTGTAACAAGTAGAGCTGTCGCGTATAATATTTGACGTTTGCTTCTTGATTTTTTTCGGAAGTTAATCATTTGTGTTCCCCCCCCCAGGCTGAAGCGCAAGGAGCACCTGGAGCGGCACAAGCTGGGGCACAACCCCGAGCGGCCCTACGTGTGCGGCGTGTGCCGCAAGGGCTTCAAGCGCCGCGAGCATCTCAACCTGCACGCCGTCATACACTCCGGCGTCAAGACCGAGATGTGCAACCAGTGCGGGAAAGGTAGCATGCCACCAATACACCATCAAAAATATTATTGAACTACAGAATACTAAACTATCACGCTTGTGGAATGCACACGTCCAAATTGGGCGACAAGCATTCTATGATAAACCAATAGGTCGTGCCCTCGTCACCCTGCAACGCCCTATAAATGCAACATACCTTTTACACACTTTTTGATCTAACGTAATCTTGGCTAACATAGTTGATTCATTTACATTTTTCCAACCATGCAGGGGTCGACTCACAGTTTTCTAGCCGATTGATCCGTGCAGCTGTTACTTACCCTTGATAAACACTGTAAGGAAATATTATAATTATTTAACAGATCTAATGAACGTTGTTTATTCGCTAGGTTTCTACCGCAAGGACCACCTGCGCAAGCACACGCGGTCGCACGAGAGCAAGCGTGCTCGCGACGACGCCGCAGACGCACCGCCGCCACAGCAAAACGCTACCGGCACCACTACTAATATCATGCCTGAGATTACTATACACGTCAGTATTACATACTAGTAGTATACACTATTCAAGCTAAACTTTTTGTCACCACGGAACATTGCGCCAGTAAAATTATATATTTTTTGAGTAATGACTAAATTCTGTTACTTTAGTCACCACCGTTTCACTGTATACTCTTTAATTCTTGATAAATTGTACTAATAAATTAAGCTAGTATACTCTGCTAATCGATAAACCTATTTCACTCTCCTAACAGATACCAACAAGTTCGAACTCCCAAATGCCGGTGCAGATCAACATACCGCAGCACGTGGTAACCTCGCTCGCTAACCAACAGCAACAACAACAACAGCAACAACAGCAACAACAACAACAGCAACAACAACAACACGTGGAGAACTCTCTGGACGCGTTGTTGGCGCAGCACACGTGACGTCACCCGCCCGCGCATGCGCCCGTGCTACGGCAGCTGCTGAGTGAACCCGTCAGGTATCATTATGCCATTTAATCACACTACTGGTTTATACTGGATTTTAAAACACAAGATCAAATTTACAGTGATTTAAGGCAAGTGTTGCCATGTTAGATATTCCTACTCGAATATGGCCCAACTACAAAGACAACATAAATGTCCGTTTTTCATAAAACTAATAAATAAAATAGTTTATTATTTTATTTTGTACAATATTTTGCTTAAATCTAAATATGTGATGATGTATTATTTACCGGAACTAGGTAGAACCAGTATATACTTTGAAAATTCAATCGGAAATTCGTAGTAAATAGTTGTTTCAAGAAAACTGATGTTTATGTTGTCGGTGAACCTTGGCCAAAGTAACACAAGTTTCAAGTATTTTAGGCAAATGTTGCCATGTAAAACATTTCTACTCGAATATATCCAGTAGTCGACTTAATGATACCTATACTGTACCTTGTCTGTGAAATACTCGAACACTGTTACCTAAACATTGTAGCGTGAGATAAAGAATACACTACTCTTTAAAATACCATGGTCTAGACCTGACCTCTAAGATATTGAAATTATAATGTTCTTGTTATTGATTTCAAATGCGGAATTCAATAACCTATCCATCGGTCGATTTGGTCTCTAGAGATAGGAATTTGACATTACTCCTACGGAGCTGAATTCAATCTGTGATAGCAAATCTACGGATAGATAGATTATAGAAATCCGCAGTAGGTCGATGGTACCTTGACGGTGGCGTCATCGAGTGCTCGTACACATTTAACAGTCCTCAGGTCATTGCAATGTCATGACAATAAAATTAAGACGATGGCTATGCACATTAATCAATCTGTTTGGATATGCCTGCTTTTATCGAATATTCTATTTATAATGACGTGGTTTTGCGTGACTTGAAAACTGATGAGAGCCGGACTCTAAGCTCGCGTTATTCAAACAAATTTGCCGTCAAAACATATCTCTCTAGCCAGAATTTGAAACTAGCTTTGACCTATTTGCTGCAAAATTGAAGAATAAATGTATCTATGAATGAATGTAAAATCAACTGAGATTGATACAGGGCGATTATCTGTGGATTTCTGTGATTTATCTATTCATTGATTTAAGATAAAATTTTGACATTAGCTCCATATAAAAAATGTCAAATTTTTATCTCTGATGGCAAAAAGAAGGATAGATAACTTATAGAAATCAGTATGACTGTTGCTGGTTTGAACCATCATTACAGGAAGACGTCACTTACTTAACTATTACAGGGTACGACAGTCGTTACATGAAATGAGGCCCAAAATTGTTTGTAAAAAGTTAATGTAAAATGAAATATAGCACTATTTGATACGAATCTGCTGTAACTAAAACAAAAAAGTGATTTCCATAAAAGTCGTTTTAGACTTGAAATATTAGATTTTGGTCACTGTAATATAACATTAGTTTCAATATATTTGTATCAAATACGCGGGTTTTTTCTACTCTACGAAGTTGTGGCCTTGTATGAGTCTGTATAAATTAACACGGTATATTGAGCTCCATGAAGAGACTAGGTTAAAATCATGTGAAGTATTCTTTGTAAGAGAATATTAGTGTAAACACGGAATCAGTCCATCAAGGTGTGAAAATGTGATGAAGCTTCAAGCATAATGTCTGTATATTGTACATATCACGTAGTGTATTGTATAAATTTGTGTTTTGATACTAAATACCATGACATGACATCTCTTTTACGAGCGTTGCACAAATTTTACTTTGACACTTGTAAAAAAGCTCGACGCTTTTTGATTCTTGAAAATCTATCGAGACTCTGGTATTGGTTCATCGAATTTAGTTTCCTTACTGCTTGATATCTTTAATAGGTATTTACATACTTCAAAGCATAATAAATATCATATTCCCGGTCTCAATTTCATATACTAAACTTTCATGATTTTTTCATCATTTGATGTGCTCAATACGCGGACTCTCGTTTGATTTTAAACAATTCGAATCATAGTAGATGATATCATCTCCACTGTGATATTTATACCATTATTCGCTTTCTGTGCATTCTCAGTTTGTATACAAAATAAGCACATGGAAGTACATGTGCTTATTTTGTATACAAACTTTTTTCTATTTCCATCGAATTGTGATATTTATTTATGGTCCGTTGATTGGCGCGTGCTAGGATTACACTCGCTTAAAAATAATAATTATGATAGTTATTATCTTCCTGAACACGACGATCCGTCCCTTTTGGAAATTATTTATTATTTTGGTTTGTGAATAATTTTAAGAGAAATATAGTATAAGTCACGTTTACCTGCCAGGCCTACCGCTTACTGATCCTAGCGGCGACGCAATCCAACGGACTGAGCTGATGAACTGCATCGCAAGTGTGTGGGAGATTACTTGATTTTAGATCGCAATATTGACTGCGATGTTATAATGTTGACAAACTTTCATATTTTATATCATATGCTCAGTTTCATCCAATCGTTTTGTAGAACTTTTTTTCGAATTATGTAGATCCTAGAAAACAGCGTACTCATATTGTTTTCATACCCATTTTAATTTATATGAATGAAATTGTATCACACATTTGCGCGAGTCATAATATAAAATGTTAAATTTAGGCTTTTCCACCACACGATATTAATATTTGTCAGCTTTAATGTAGGTGTAAATTATTTTCCAATTATATTTTTGTACTTAGTATTAAGTTTTGTAATGCATCACTACTCTGTGGCATGTTTTGTAAGTCTTGTATGTTAGCTTAGAACGCTGCTATTGCGAGATCAAGGTGCTCTATGAACGTTAATTAAGTTCTGCAAGTTGTCTCTGGCCATCCAGATGCCTTTGTTTCAAATATTTCATGGTGTTAAATTTAGAAATTACGGAGAGTCCCTATTTCTGGTAGCTAGATAGATAGTGAGTAATTGAATTCATATAGTCCAACTCTAATTGTTTCCTTGTTTCCTCATTCTTTAATAAAATAAATTGTATTTTTGTACATTGTTGATATAAGTCTATTTAATACACGTTGCGTAGTCCAGTTCGTTCGTCGTTCTAAATCTCAAATTTTTATTTAATATTTTTGTGTATCTTTTTAGGCATATTGTGCGTACTTCGGTCGAAAACTTTACTTCATATCTGTTATCATGTAAGATAACTTTAGCAGTTAACCAATTTAGATGCGTATTTTTTTATTTGGTTTTATTGAAATTAGTTGCAAGTATTATAAGATTTAGACAAAGCGAATAGACCGTTAACTTCTGTGTGAAGTTATAAGTGTAAACTTTTGTATGAAACTTTTATTTATTAAGAAGACACCGTAAGAGTAAATAAGATTAAAGAATAAAATCACTGATTTTAAAATGTTTGGGTTTTTATTTATATTTTATAGTTCACATTCCCAGAAGTAAATAATGCTGATTAGTTTCAGTGTGTAACTGTGTATATTCTCTTGAATAAAATATGTTAATATGCAAAGTTACAATAAAGAATCTCGAAACGACCATGCCATCAGTTACGGAGCCCTACTTAATCCTTCTATCATCGATAGCCACTGAGTGGCATCACTATCGGTCAAGCCGTTTCGGAAAGCTCCACGATTGATAGGATAGTTCATAATAGCAAAGTTCTCCATGCCGTTTCGACTCTGAAGAAAGAGCAGTTTGTTACAGATGTTATTACAAAGGGGAAAAGAAAACACGTCGCAAAACCAAATTATTATGATTCAATCCAGCTATGAAGTATTACGAACACGGAAGGCGCGTATGTCTGGTCGCCGGACGGCGTAGTTACAGGGGTAAACAGCCCCCATCCTACTGCGTGATGTAAAAACCCCGCAAAAAAACACCCCCAGCAACAATTGTGTGACGGTCGCCAATTATATTGTTACCCATGTTACACGATCCCTAGCGGCTTATAAGCCCTGATTGTGTTAGGTAATTCACAGTAATGTCACGAGAATAATCATTCGAACAATAAATAGATCTTTGAAATGTATTCATCAATAGATACATTCTCTAATGATTATAAACAAAGACTACCTTTCCAAAATTCTGTGGAACTAGATTAGAGGACTATTAGGCAGTTAGAAAGTCTTTCTTCCCAATTGTTTGCTTATATTTGCATTTGCATTGTATCAGGTTTTATTTATGATATTATATGCCATGTTAATATTCGACCCTGAACTTTTACGACGTTGGTACGGAATGGGCAAATGGTGTTTTTAAGTAATTCCTGGAAGGAGCCCACGTGCGTGCGAGGCGAGGCCCCCGCCCCCAGTCCGCGCGCTAGCCGCGCAGCCGCGCCGGCCGGCCGCCGCTCCGCGCAGCCAGCCTGCGCACCCCGAACATACACCACTTACTTATTTCATCAACGACGAACAATTAAAACGCAATGAAAACCTACTTTCTGGCCACAAGACAGGTAACCATTTCATTATCTTTCCATTGTTTTGTGTCTTCTGATGTCGCGCCTTCACAGTCCGCGCTACAAGATCGATGGTGTGAGACGGCGGGCCGGTAAAAATAAAGCGTTAGAAATGACTGGGGTGAGGCAGAATGGCGGGGGTTGAGTGAGCGCCCTACTAGGGGCCGCACCCTTTGATTCACTTTGTTGTGGTTCGCACCGTGTACTCCACCTGCCACCTGCTCGACAGGACGAGTGCAGTTTTTTTATACCTCGCGTGCGACCTTGCAGCCCCCGCTGACGTAACATTATTCATATAACTGCGATGTGCGCCGCATTTTCAGATACAATAAACTACGATGAACTTTGCCCCCTTCACTGGTCATATTCCGACGGCGGCGGCGATCCCTACTATCCACCAGTTCGCCGCAAAGTTTGGATATGAAGGCGGCGGGAGCAGTTCGGGCGGAGTGGTGCAAGAGACTCGCTACCAGGCGTCGGGCAGCGGCGGTGGCGTGCAGTTCGCGGTCACGCCGGGGACGGGCACCATGGCCGTGGACGGTGTCAAGTTCCGGCAGGCGGAGAGTGTGGTCGTGGTCAGCAGTGCTCAGCCTGGCACGGTGGCGCTCGCTGGCCTAGCGCCCATACACACAGGTGAGGGTAAGCTTAACAAATTACATATAATGATAATAACAGTTCCAAGACAAACCTTGTTTTAATATTTGCATATTTAAAAACACTTGTTGCCTCATCCAAAATAGTGAACACTGGCGTTAAGTACCAGACGATATCGGCGTCGTCATCAGTGAACCTGGGCAACATTGCGTACGGGGGGCAAGCGAGCTACGTGCAAGCGGAGACGGTACACCAGCACCTGAAGGCGGAGCAGCGCCCTGAGAAGCGCGAGTACAGGGAGGAACTGCATCATGACATTATGGCTACTATGATGCAGCAGCATCAAGGCATCAATGGTACGTACGAATCTTGTGGTTTTTGAACGAATTGTCAGAAGGGGTATTTTATTTAATTTGCCAGTTAAGAAGCAGTTTTGAAGATAGATTAATTATTAGAAACTTGTTCCTTCTGGAGCTCATAGTGAAGGGTCGAGGTTACTCCTTGGAAGTCTTGCAGCACAACTGAAGAATAACGCGAATTTCATAGCAAGTTTATTGGTTTTTTTCCGGAATGGAGAGACAAGTTTCAAAGCCAGACAACGAAGACTTGGGGACCGCATTCAAACTGAAACCATCCATTTTCCTCCTAACAGTAGCGCAAGCGACGCCACTACAGCAGGGCACTCAGCAGCTCCTAGTTGTGCTGCACGAGCCCAAGGAAGCGGCGGCCATAGCGCGAGCCATCAAACAGGAGGGCCGCAACGACCGCGCAGGAGCTACCGCACCCGCTGAATTTATCAGTAAGTTATTATTAGAAATAATCATGCTATAAAAACTGATAAAAAGTTGCATGGTAATCTTAACCAAATAAAAAATCAACCTACTATGATGAACAGTTTACAGGTAGGCTGTCCGTCAGTTTGGCCGTATTTTTGCCCACCACATTAAACTGTTAAAGTACAGATTACTTAGCTTCTCTTTAAGATTTCGTTATATGTGTACTTTACTAGTTACTGAGTATATAAAATCCTTGTAATGGTGTCGCACTAACAAGGCAACGCAACAGGATTCCTTGCAACCTTATAAGTACAGCTCTGTCTAAGTGGATTCAGTCTCGAGTAATGTTTGTAACGTTACTACTGGAAAGAAGCACTTCTTTACTCAGTAATTGCTATTTATTACTTAGGGGCCGTCCATTAATCACGTGATGTTTATTTTAGCTTTTTTTTCGCCCCCCCTCCCCCTTGGTGATACATTTGAGGTTTAAGAAGTGATGTGATCTGATGCTTGGTGATATTATGTATGACCCCCCCTCCCCCATTCGAACCTCACGTGATTAATGGACGGTCCCTTAGTACTTGTAAAAACAGTGTCTAGTTTTCAAATCGTCGATGTATTAAGCGGTTTCATATTGTTGACTCAGGCTTCGATTACCGAAAAACCGTTCAGTAAAAGAATTGAATTTGTTTCAAAGCCAAATCAGCAAATATACAACCGCTTTTCCATTCATCATATCATTCACAATATTCATATTACCCTTATCATTTACGTACATAGTATCGTGTGCGTCAGGCATCGGGGACGTGACTGACAGCTCCACGTGGCAGACCCTGGGCGGTGGCGTGGCTGACTACCTGTCAGCTCTGCCACTACCCCTGCACCATCTCCTCAAGTACTCCACGCCAGCCAATGTGGTGGAGAACAAGAGGGAAGAACAGCCTACTATTGTGACGACGGTCAATGCTAACGCGTTGAATACTATGCCTACTATCGCTACGGTGAGTTTGACTTATTAAGTTTGGTGTTCTTGTTACTGGTGATGGTTGAAAGCCTTTGCAAGGACTGTTGTTATGTATCGAGGTCTTAGTATTTTCCTATATTTGACTTCATAGGAGTGTTTAATGAATGCGTAATGCCCAATTCCACCAACAGCCCCTAAGTTTACGTGATCCCGGTAACAGGTTTGAGGGACCGTTAGAAGACGGTTTCGTTTTCACCAACCATTAGGGGTCAGAATGTCGGTGAAACTACATTATATTTAGGGGCTGGGTAAGGGGAGCTTTTAAGTATAGGAGATCTTGGTAAAATTGGGCATAAGAGTAACAATTTTAATATAAAACTAATTCAAGACCATGCTTCTAGAAGGTTGCTTTTGTTTACACATCACATGCTTTGTTTATCCGAAGTACCCACTCATCGCCTTATGATATCTTAGTCGGTTATCCAGATGCCAGCCAACGCAGTGAACAGCGTGGTGGTGCAGACGGCGACCATCGTCAACCAGAACACCAACACCGTCGTCATGTCCAAGAAGAAGAAAAAGAAGAAATCTATGAAAGAGAAGAAACCGCGGCCGAAGCCGGGGGAGATACGACTTACTACTGCTTTAGGTACGAAATGTATACTAGTATAGTAATATTATAGAGGGAGGAGAAAACATTTGTTTGCCATGTTGCCTAACGGCTCTGAAACAACTGCACAGATTTGAAAAAAAAAATACAATTGGGAAGCTAGACTATTCCTGAGTGACATAGGTTATATTTTGCCCGGTAAGGGAAGTAGTTAATAATAGGTGATATGTTTCCATTTCAGATGGCAGCACATTGTATTGCTGTCCAGAATGTCACATGGCGTATCCCGAGCGAGAGTTGTTAGAACAGCATCTAGTCGGACACACCATGGAGCGAAGGTTAGTGATCAGCACTTTTCTATCAACCTTCAGCAAAACCATGATCAGAATAAGACAAGATTTATTTTGATGTCCAAATTCACCACGTTCGCATCCATCCAATTATGTCGAACTTCCAAATTTTTTAATTGCTCTAATCTCTAAAAAAAACTTCTTCACACTAGGTTCATCTGTGACATCTGCAACGCGGCTCTAAAGCGTAAGGACCACCTGACTCGCCACAAACAGTCGCACAACCCGGACAGACCGCACGTGTGCTCTGTNAGAAATAATCATGCTATAAAAACTGATAAAAAGTTGCATGGTAATCTTAACCAAATAAAAAATCAACCTACTATGATGAACAGTTTACAGGTAGGCTGTCCGTCAGTTTGGCCGTATTTTTGCCCACCACATTAAACTGTTAAAGTACAGATTACTTAGCTTCTCTTTAAGATTTCGTTATATGTGTACTTTACTAGTTACTGAGTATATAAAATCCTTGTAATGGTGTCGCACTAACAAGGCAACGCAACAGGATTCCTTGCAACCTTATAAGTACAGCTCTGTCTAAGTGGATTCAGTCTCGAGTAATGTTTGTAACGTTACTACTGGAAAGAAGCACTTCTTTACTCAGTAATTGCTATTTATTACTTAGGGGCCGTCCATTAATCACGTGATGTTTATTTTAGCTTTTTTTTCGCCCCCCCTCCCCCTTGGTGATACATTTGAGGTTTAAGAAGTGATGTGATCTGATGCTTGGTGATATTATGTATGACCCCCCCTCCCCCATTCGAACCTCACGTGATTAATGGACGGTCCCTTAGTACTTGTAAAAACAGTGTCTAGTTTTCAAATCGTCGATGTATTAAGCGGTTTCATATTGTTGACTCAGGCTTCGATTACCGAAAAACCGTTCAGTAAAAGAATTGAATTTGTTTCAAAGCCAAATCAGCAAATATACAACCGCTTTTCCATTCATCATATCATTCACAATATTCATATTACCCTTATCATTTACGTACATAGTATCGTGTGCGTCAGGCATCGGGGACGTGACTGACAGCTCCACGTGGCAGACCCTGGGCGGTGGCGTGGCTGACTACCTGTCAGCTCTGCCACTACCCCTGCACCATCTCCTCAAGTACTCCACGCCAGCCAATGTGGTGGAGAACAAGAGGGAAGAACAGCCTACTATTGTGACGACGGTCAATGCTAACGCGTTGAATACTATGCCTACTATCGCTACGGTGAGTTTGACTTATTAAGTTTGGTGTTCTTGTTACTGGTGATGGTTGAAAGCCTTTGCAAGGACTGTTGTTATGTATCGAGGTCTTAGTATTTTCCTATATTTGACTTCATAGGAGTGTTTAATGAATGCGTAATGCCCAATTCCACCAACAGCCCCTAAGTTTACGTGATCCCGGTAACAGGTTTGAGGGACCGTTAGAAGACGGTTTCGTTTTCACCAACCATTAGGGGTCAGAATGTCGGTGAAACTACATTATATTTAGGGGCTGGGTAAGGGGAGCTTTTAAGTATAGGAGATCTTGGTAAAATTGGGCATAAGAGTAACAATTTTAATATAAAACTAATTCAAGACCATGCTTCTAGAAGGTTGCTTTTGTTTACACATCACATGCTTTGTTTATCCGAAGTACCCACTCATCGCCTTATGATATCTTAGTCGGTTATCCAGATGCCAGCCAACGCAGTGAACAGCGTGGTGGTGCAGACGGCGACCATCGTCAACCAGAACACCAACACCGTCGTCATGTCCAAGAAGAAGAAAAAGAAGAAATCTATGAAAGAGAAGAAACCGCGGCCGAAGCCGGGGGAGATACGACTTACTACTGCTTTAGGTACGAAATGTATACTAGTATAGTAATATTATAGAGGGAGGAGAAAACATTTGTTTGCCATGTTGCCTAACGGCTCTGAAACAACTGCACAGATTTGAAAAAAAAAATACAATTGGGAAGCTAGACTATTCCTGAGTGACATAGGTTATATTTTGCCCGGTAAGGGAAGTAGTTAATAATAGGTGATATGTTTCCATTTCAGATGGCAGCACATTGTATTGCTGTCCAGAATGTCACATGGCGTATCCCGAGCGAGAGTTGTTAGAACAGCATCTAGTCGGACACACCATGGAGCGAAGGTTAGTGATCAGCACTTTTCTATCAACCTTCAGCAAAACCATGATCAGAATAAGACAAGATTTATTTTGATGTCCAAATTCACCACGTTCGCATCCATCCAATTATGTCGAACTTCCAAATTTTTTAATTGCTCTAATCTCTAAAAAAAACTTCTTCACACTAGGTTCATCTGTGACATCTGCAACGCGGCTCTAAAGCGTAAGGACCACCTGACTCGCCACAAACAGTCGCACAACCCGGACAGACCGCACGTGTGCTCTGTCTGTCTGAAGGCGTTTAAGAGGAAGGAACAGCTCACGCTGCACTTCGTCATACACTCGGGAGAGAAGAGGCATGTCTGCAATGAGTGTGGGAAAGGTGAGCTGTAATGAAAAAAGTTTAAGGGCACGGGTGACGTGCCTTCAAAAGTGTTAGGCGGTATTCTCAGATGATTTTGGACAGAAAAATGGCTTTTAGAAGTCTTGGTTCAACATCTAAGGCCTTAATTTCAGACTTAAGGACCTATCACAATCTCTAATTGAACCGTAGCTGATATACGTAAATCTAACTATTAAACATCTTGTTTATCAGGTTTCTACCGCAAAGACCATCTCCGCAAGCACACCCGCTCGCACATAGCTCGTCGCGTCAAAGCGGAGATGTCGCAACAAGGGTCGTCGTCGTCGTCTCCGCCGCTGTCGCACGCCGTGCCCGCGCCCGCGCCCGACCCCTCCTGACCGCACAACGACGACAAGACCTCTAACGACCTCCTCACGCTCATCGCAACCGCTAAGGACAGTTTTTAACTAGGTGGGTAATTCTGGCTCCAAATATTGGTGCCAACATATTAAAGTACTGATCAAAACAAAAGTGTTGCCCCTAACTTCCAATGTTGGGGCCAAGGTATGGAGCCAGGTTAGTAGGAGGCGAGTTGATTGTAAATAGGTGATGCGGAACATGGTTGTAAATATAACTAAGGATGTATTGATAAAGTGAGATCAAAATTATATTAGAAAACATTATTTGAGACAGAGAATTGAATTTTTGTAGTTTCGTTCGGGTTTTGGCAAGAGTGGCAAAAGATAATATATGGGATTAAGATTTGGTGAATACAATAGGTAGTTTGAAATTGGGAAGACGTCAACTCTCCTCTCTAGTTAGTTAGGAAGACTATAACATATAGGACGTATGTAATGAATACAATACTTACTGAGTAACTGCACTGTGAGATAAACTTCATCCCAAAGCAATATCTTTTAGAAATGCATTTTTATGAATACTTTATGTACGGGTAGTGGACGTCAGGTGTAATCGTTCTACTTTTAAATAGCAGTATATTTTATTGGACACTGTAAATATTTTCTTCTAAAAGAAAACGATTCAACATGTTATTTTCTGATTGATCAAATGTGATGTGGGAGGTTACCAGTCTAGTCAAACGTTAGGTTCTAGTCATTGACGGCCCAATTTTAAAGTTAAAGTTGCGAAAAGTTTAGACTATATTATTTGTAAAAGAAATTGGCTGTCTCGACTAGATTACACGAATGTTTTATTAGCTTAAATCATTTTATGAATTAATCATTTATTATGTAGTGTATTTACGATTATTGATTATTAGATAGACATTCTGTTATTAGGTGCTCAAAAGACCTATAATTTGTTTTGTTATTTGCGAAATAAATGTTGAGTTGAATATTAACTTTGGGGGTAGTGTAAGAAAATAAAGTTTTGAAAACTCACAATTGTACAGACGACAGCAGGTCAACGTATACGAATCTGTAAAATTTTACCAATCAAACATTAACCTACCGCCATTGCAATAAGGTTGAAAATTTATTGCAGAAATTTGACAGATTGTGGTAGCTTGATGTGCTGTCGTCTGTACATTGAGCCAAAGGTATATTTTGCTGTGATGTAAATTTTTAAACTTATGTACATTGTGTTATGTTATTTAAATAAATTTTAAATGTTACCTTTAAGGGTTGTTTTCGTTATTCGTCGGTGTTCAGTTCAGTGATTTGATGTATCAGTAAGAACATGTTTATGCAATATAGGTGTTATGTACAGATGACAGCACATCAAGTTACCACAATCTGTCAAATTTCTGCAATAGATTTTCAACCTTATCACAATGGAGGAAAGTTAATGTTCGATTGGTAAAATTTGACAGATTGGTATACGTTGACCTGCTGTCGTCTGTACCATAGAATGTTTGTTAAACTTGTATATTAGTACTATACTATAGTACGGGTAGTACATAGGTACGTACAAAACATATTTTTATAGTAAAATGGACGTTCAGTCTTAGATGTTCGAGTAAATTGTATTTGAAAAAGTTTGAAGTACAAAATCGTTTTTATGTTGAAATTGGATTATATTTTTTTAATTAAAAAAATATATGTTTGTGTTCCTAGATCGCTGTAATGTTGTAAATGATTTAATGCGACATAGTCATGGAAACACAAAATAAAGAAATAAAAAAAATATGAATTATCTTTTTCATATTAAACGTAAAATTTTTAGATTATATTGTTTTTATATTACTATATTCCATTGTTTTTGCTTGTGTCTAGTGCAGGGAGTGTGAAATAGTAGCATTTACATATATTTTATTATTTTATTGGACACACCTACCCTGGACACAAGTTTGATAGAAATCCTTCGATATACTTTGACAAGTAATATAAAATAGAACATAATTATATCCAGCTTCCCTTTACAGACTTTGTGCTTTCGTATTTTAACTTAAATATATAACATTTTACTTTATATTGCAGTTTTATTTATTGACTGAACTTCATGCCGTTTGAAATGATATATGCTATCTAAACTTTTTAAACGAATATATTTTTGGGTCATTTGGCTTTTTCAAAATAGAGGCAGGGATTCTTTGGTAAAATAACAAAATTATTTTAGATTCGAGTGCAAAATACTTTATTTTTGTACTTTATGTCACATTTAATAAACTTAAGATTAGAATCACAACGTTACTTTCTGTGAAAAGACAAAATAGAGGAACTTTACATAAAGATAAACTTATAAACTAGATTCCATTGCATTGCCAGTTACATTGTTTTGAGAATAAGACATGATATCCTAAGGGTTTTGTGACAATATATGTAATGTATGTATGTAAATATCTTATTCGGAGGCAAATAGATGCTTAGATCTTTGGCACTAAGTAAAAATAATAGTATTGGTCATGATTCTATAAGTTGAAGACAATATTAAATTATCGTACTGCAGAATAAATTGCATTAAAAAAAAGAGTAATATAGTAGGAAGAAAGTACTTTAAGAGATTTTAAAACGTTTTACAAAATCTGGTTTCCTAGAAATACTCAACAAAATAAAAGATTCCCACGAATTGAGAACCCTTAATTTTTTGGAGAATGAAGAATTAATCTCTCCAGAAACTTCTACTACAGGTAGAGACAAATAATTTTATCATATAACTGGCAAGACAAATAGTATTTGGTTATCATGGCACGATATGTGTCACACTTACACACTAACAATTTCATTCCCACGTCATGTACACATAAGAGATTTTATATAAAGTTTTATCTAAGAACATTCAATGTAAACACTAAGACAAATTGTAGGATATAAAGATATGCAAATAAGACTGAGATCATCATAATCTAAGTGTTTGGACCCAGTTCTTGTATATAAAGTAGGTGACATTGTAAATTAATAATTAAAGTTATATAAAATGCTATAGAAAAGTAATCAAAATTAAGAACATTTCTGTCAGATAGCTAGGACCTCCGAAACCGAAATATTTTATAATCTTTACTTATTAACATGATTCAAATTAAATAAATTATCAGTAATAAGATTTTTGTCACCTACTTTCGTCGTTTTCACCATAATTCTATTAAAACTATGTACAATTATATCAATTCACAAATGGCTCATTAACTCCATACAAAATACCTCCTTTTTCGTAAGTTGGTTACAAAACATGCGGTATTAATAATATTTTTAATAAGTTCTTTATTAAATCATGATTATTTTATATGAAGCATACACATACAATTAGAAATAATACAAGATAGAGATTCTCAATAATATTAAAATGTGGAAAATAGTTTTATTTAAAACCATTTCAAGTATCTTTATGCTCAATGGTTTGAGCAGATAGTCCCATAAGTAAATTCCCATCAAAACAATAAATGGGCCTTTCACACGTCATAATATAAACCACATTAAGCCCGCGATATCTCTCGTGCAAATAAGAAAGAAACAACATACACAAATATAATGTCTTATCATCATTTCATTTACTATATATATTTGCAGAAAATTAAATGAAAATAAGGAGCGGACAAAGTATTGTACCCATAGAAGTGTAAATAATATGACGAAAACTAGTAATAATATAAAATGTATTAAAAAATGGCGACCGATTCTAAACAGAACTCAAATATATATACATACAGTAGTGAACTTTTAGCCAATAAATAAATAAAATCCGTATATGAACAGTCGCTCCATGGCACACTGTTCCTCAACATAGTTGGGAAATGGCTAGGCAGATAATAAACTTACATTAGGACGCTTGTGGTGAAGCCTGAGGGTCTATGGTGACAGCTCTCTGTTCGCCGTTGTCCATAGACATGACCATCTGGTACGGCACTTTGATTTGTAGGGGGACGCGTAATTTTGTGTTTGAAGGCGCCTGGAATTTAAAGATTATTTTTGAAAACTTGTATTTTAGCGAATGCAATGTTTACTAATACAGGACAAACTTTAGATTGAAAAAGATCGATAGTTAAAAAACACAGTCGTTTGAATTGGACTGCACGACATTTATGTAGCTATTACAGTTGAAATATTTAAGACTACTAAGGCTGGGTTGTTCGATTTAACTATAACTAAGGTATGGGAAGAAATTCCCCCGGGACGCGGGTGGCATCGCGGGCGGAAGCTAGTTAGACCTAGAATACGTCCGAAAGGTTATTTATACTTAGTGTTCACTTTCTTTCTGTATATACTAGCTTCCGCTTCCCGCATCCGGGCAAAAAATAGGCTATACGTTATACTGCTAAGCATCATCAATATCCATTCGGTAGTTTTTACGTATAAGAGGAACAAACATCCATACATATAAACTTTGACGTATAAAAACGTACATAAAATGAATAGCATTAATTAATAAGATATACTTACATGTATAGTGATCTCAGGTAAGACCTGTTTCTTCTTAGGCAGCTTGTTGATGGGGAACAGGTCCGGGATCTCCTTCCTAGTCTTCGCCTTGTTGTGCACTAGCATGTGCTTCTGTAGGTGGTCCTTACGGTAGAAACCTGAATAAAAAGGGTCATTAATTATTTGTACAGCCGCGCGTATCGATTGGTTAAGCAACGCTTGGCGCGGTTGGTCTGTCGATGGATGATCACCTAGTCATGGCGAGTTCACCCGTGTTTTGGAAAGCACGATAAAATAGTAGGTCCCACTTGTCATCTATACATCTTTGGAAGTCATTACGGAGAATCAAAAGAGATCCAGAGAGTCTTGCAACCAGTCTTATAAAGGTATCGGGTATCGTGTTGCTCGGGTAACTGGGTTGAGGAGGTCAGATAGGCCGTCACTCCAAGGAAACCACTGGAAGTCAGCTGCAACCGGTTAGACTGGAAGCCGACCCCGATACAGTTGGGGAAAAGGAAAGGCATTCATAATCACCTTTCCCGCAGTCGGTACAGAAGAAGGACTTGACGCCGGTGTGTATGTGCAGATGTATCTTGTAGTGGTCTTTCCGCTTGAAGGGCTTGGCGCAGTACTTGCAGACGAACACGCGCTGCGGCGTGGGCAGCTCCTTCTCCTCCTGCACCTGCAGGTACTGCACGCATTCTAGCGATGCTAGCTCGCCTACGTCCATCTGGAAATGCGAAAATAATAGTCTAAGGCTGGGTTGCTCGATTTACCTATAACTTAATCATAACCGGCCGTTAAATGGCTGCCCATTGGTCACACAACCGTCACTTCGAAAATAGACCACCGGGCAGTACATAAAATTTAGACAGACGTTTGTCACGTTTTAGAAAATGTTGTATAGATCATTTTTTGAAGACCCTAAGAGTTGTAATGGTCTTAGTATTATTTTTGGATCTTTGGGCCAAATATTTAAATGTTTTATTTTATGTGGGATATCGTATTTTAATGATGAATAAGGCAGCTTGGTATCTTAATTCGGATAAGTATTTTTAACTAGTCTACGTCAGCAGTTTTATCCGCCATGCGAACTACTTGGCACAACCGGAGTACCCGGTTAGAAAAACCCTCGTAAACGGGATATTTAACTTTGAATGAAAGATTTCTTATATCGGAGCCGATATAACCATGTTCAAGGAAACAAAATCTTCAGTTTACAATAGATATTAGTAAAAAAAAAACTTGATCACGTTGAATCAGTATTAACCAAAAATGGTTTCATTGACAGTACAATGAAACCATTTTTGGTCATATTTAAATCATTTTTGGTGCCAATTCAGATGACCCATTTCACCCGTTGACGCCTATCAAACTCCCTTCGAGTTTGATAGGCGTCAACGGGTGAAATCATATAGTCAATCATAAAGTGGGTGAAGTCAATCATAAAGTTCCATATAATAAACTTACAAATTCCTGTGGGTATTTGTTTTCCTTCTTGGCGTCTTGCGTGGTGACAGTGGGCGACTGCGGTGCTTCGGCCGGCCGCGCCTGCGCACTGCACTGGTGCGTCTCGAACTGCTCGTTTGAGAAGAAACCTGTAAGATGTCGTTGGTTTTTGTAACAATATTGCTATAAACTTGAATAAAGGAATATTTTTTGGGAATTGTTCACATCGTTGATCGTAAATTTCACAGAAATCATTCATTAGACTCGTATCCAAGCTTGCGTATAGAACGAACATCCAAAATGTTATTACGCCGGAACAATATGGATCATAATATGGTATTGTTCGGTATTTAACTGAAAACTTACTAATTTATTTTCTCGAGGCGCTAAGAATCAATTTACCTTAAAATCGATCCAAAATGAAATACTCTTGGTTAAAAGAAAACTCAATACTTTTATTTTTATACAGGATAAAGGGACAGCAAAACGACCATTCTGATGCACTCTTTCAACTATACTTAAAAAAAATGCAGTAGGAACATACCCTCTCCACAAACGGAGCACCACACAGTGAACTGATGCTTGGCGTGCACGTTGCGATGCACCTTCAGATGTTGCTTGCGTTTGAACCGCCGGTGACAGATGTTGCACTCGTGCGGACGACTCTCGCACTGGCGGGATGACCGGGCTACCAGCAGGCTGTTGTCTGATGACTGCGGAACAGAGAAAATACTATAAGAAATACTGGCTATAGTGTACTTGTCTACTACACACGTTCAACAAGTGTTGTAGGAAATTTCGTTTGGAGAATTTTCTAAAACACGTGTTGAACATGTGTTTATCTTTTTTGTAATCCTTAAGTCTGGGCGGATTTAAAAGTGCTTTAATACTAGCGGATTTACTGCTCGGGTCTTCTGTGCGGAAATGGTCGGTTTGTACGGGTGGTATAAAAAACAATTGACGACTACTAGTACAAAAGACGACATCTGAAAGCGCAGTACAAAATCAGTAAGTGTGAGAACACTGTACTGTGTGTGTGAGAGTGTGAGTACTGCCAAGAAAATGAGATATGGTGGCAACTAACACTCATATCCCGAAGGTCATAATATTATGATATCGAGATCTGTCGCCTTTAAAAAAGTACTTTTTTGAGGAACCAAGTTCGTGTTAGTTATAGTCTTCTATACTTACTAATATTTTAAAGCTAAATATAACTGGACCGAATTCAAAAAATATTTCAGTGTTAGATAGATAACCCATATACAGTGTAAGACTATGGGCTACTTTTAGTCCGGGTTCGCGGAGTAATTCCCACGAGATGCGGGTGAAACTGCTGGCGGAAACTAGGTGAACTTACGAGGGAACGAACAAGTCAACCACAAACTAAACTAAGCTGGCTATATATTCTAAAACTTTTCCGGAGTTTGAACTTCCTTCAATATAACTTCTCAGGAGTGTTTTTATAAGGCTAAAATTACATAGTATGTATGTATAATAAACCAGCCGCACGCCCAGCTTCGCACGGTGTAATTGAGTTCTTCTGTAGAATTTTTCATAATTGAAATTATAGGTAATTTATTGAAAAAATATTTAATTCCTTCATAAAAGTTTTTTTTTAACTTGCTTTACTGCAACTACTTTTCGGTTCGGTTTCACCAGCGTAAAACTTAAAATCCCGTTTCCGTGGGAATTTAGGGAAATCCTTTCTTATCTTGCGTGAGAGTCTTGTGCAAAATTCATGATGAACCTTTGTGCAAAATTCAGGCTTTATAGGTTCACGGACTTGGGTGTTTTATATTCATTTTCGAATTTCAACAATAAAGTGTGTTCTGGTACTCACATAAGGGTCGTTGGATACTGATTCTCCCGTGAGGTACTCCTCATCGCCGCTGTACATGTTGTAAGGCTGCAAATGCACGTTCATATGGACGAGGAGCTGGTCATCAGTGTGGAAACCTGGAGAGTAAAGAAAGTATTTGTTACTCAAGTGTACAGAAGAGCTCGTTTAAGTTCGCGGATCGATGATAAGGTTAAGCAACGCTTTGCCTTCCGAAACATGGGGGAACTGGATGAGTTCCCCCGTGTTTCGGAAGGCATGTAAAATTGGTGAGTCTCGGCAGCCAGAAAGTCTAACTACCCCATCGGGTTGCCCCGGTAACTGGGTTAAGTAGGTCAGATAGGTAGTCGTTTCATGTAAAAAATTGGTACTCTGCTGCATCCGGTGAGACTGGACACCGATCCCAACATAGTTGAGAAAAGGCTAAGCAAATGATGATGCAACTAGCTTGACGTTTCATAAGAGCTTTAATAGGCCTATTTGAAATAAAAAAAAATGAGTTTGAGTTTGATGACACAGTAGAGCTCTTCTAAGCTGAAATAAAGCGCCCCACTACAGCCGCATTTTAGCTTTACAACAGGAACGTAATACATATAAACTGCCCTTGTTTTGTCATTCAGTTGTTGGTTTGACTCAGACGTGTATTTGCCATTGAATGACTAATAACAAGGGAATTTTTATGTATATTGCGTGGGGAAATGCAGTAGTCGGGCTCATCAGCTCTCAAAAGCTGTCAATCTAATGGCAAGTTTCCACAAAAATTGTTCGTTAACAAAATAACGGCGCGAATCCACTGCTTAGCAGTAGCAGTGTTTGCGCACTAAGGTTGCAACTTCGCCGACATTTTAGAAATATTCACTCGCTATTTGTTACTCTTTGCCAACCATAAAAAAAAACTCCCTAGGGTTTTAATCTAGTAAAAGAGACATCGGCAATTACTATTATTAGAAACTTGTACATTTAATTGAAATTACTTTGAAATCTCAGTTTTCATACTAACTTTACAGCTCCGCCTTATCTATATTTTCTAATAATGGAACACGTGTACAAATATGTTACACGTGTTTCACAACTTTCAGTCAAGAACCTTCATAATTAATTTCATTCGACTAACTTAAAACGGCAAAATTTACACTAATTTTGCACCCCGCTTTACCCCCTTACGAGGTGAATCGACGTTATAAAAGAAATCTCTCTGTAAAATTATAGTTTAGGCCCTGTATTAGTCAGCCAGCTTCTTGATATTTAGACTAGCTTCCATCCGCAATTTTACCGGCGTCCCGAGGGAAATTTTCTGAAAACGATTATAAGTAGCCTATACGCTATTCTGATATATAACCTACATTACTGCCAAGCTTCATCAAAATCCGTCCAGTAGTTTTTACGTGAAAGAGTAACAAACGATTTGGTTCAGAAAGAAGTTCCCTCGGGAAGCTTCTTAATGTTGAGTGCTAGGTCAAATCTTTTAAGCTAAAAATTGTACCCTTACTGGCCTTGTCTTTTCTCAACTAGGTGGTAGTTGGCAAAAGACTAGGCCAGTGAGTATCGACTTTCGTTGCGGCTGTTCCGGTAAATGCTGTAGGCCAATGAACTATCGAAGATCGATACGTGCTAGGTATTAGTAATTATTAAAAATGCCTTGTCTTACTTTAGTAACTAGGTTACTCGTTTTATTGTAATTATATGCATTCAATGCCAAATGAGTTACTGAATACAATGATAAGCACATGTATCTCAACAGAGACTCCGTATTTGAACTACTTTTGTCTCAGGACGCGGAAGAAAACGCGGGAAACAGCTGGTTTAATAAAATCAAGTGATTTACAAAAAGCTTCGCAATGATTCTGAATATCTGCTAAACAAAGTAATAAGTAGAAAGAAAATTCACCATCACAAAATATACAAAACCAAAATTAATTTCACCAAGCAACATACCAGCTATCATTTTGTAGGGGTCGGCTTCGACCCTAAAAATAATCCCGTCTGCAACCCCCAAGCGCCCCTCCCAAAAATAAATTAGATCTCTAAAACCGTCCATAATCTAGCGTCCCTTGAACCACCCTATTTCTGCCCCCTCGTATGGCCCATGGGGGATCGCCCCTAAAATAGGGGAGGGTCTAAAAAGGTCGACTACAGTAGGACCTCTTTAATCCGAACCCCCTCTAATCCGAACACCTCTGTAATCCGAACCCCCGACCCGAGTCCGCGCTGTCTCGCTCTCGCCCGCCAGCCGCTTAAATACATGTTTTAAATGGGCTAATCAAGTGGATATTCTTTTGCCAGAAAAAATGCTTTTACGTAAATTACGAGACAAAACTTTTTATTTGTCATTAAACACCACACGACAAACCAAAATACTGGATTTCTTCAAAAATGTTGAATAAAATATGTAACGTTTATAGATGAATACAAATATTGTATTATGTATGTACCAATTATATTGTTTTATTCACAAAAAATACCCTTATCATCTATACCCCTATAATCCGAACGCTCCACTAATCCGAACGGGGGCTAAATTTTCAGAGTTCGGATTAAAGAGGTCCTACTGTAGTTGCTATGTGTGCATGTGTTGGTTCTACGTAATTGTAAACTGGGCACTCGATATTGATTTAAGTCGCTATACAGTTTATGTAGTTCGATACTAGGTCGAAAGTGGGTGTCTGTGTTTTATGGCGGGAAATTGGAATCACTATTTTAATTTCAGTATGTAATAAAACTATGTGTAGGTACGCTAGTGTTCTCGAAGCTAGTTTTTTAACGTGTGTACATAATCAATCTATCAACAATTCGGAGTTTGACAATCGACCTTTCCCTTCGTTTAAAAATATATTTCAGCTGTCAATAAGGACCAAAAAACTTTAAAAGGCTTTTCATGAAAGTACCGATGCCAGCACATCGACCTGTTACTTTATCTCTAAAGTATAAGGTTCAATGTAGATTGGATAAAAATTACAGATTTGAGAAGCTCGATGTCTACATTATCATATGAATATGATTTGTAGTTTTTCAACGAAGTCTGTCTCAATATAAGTGCGATATGGAATTTATGCGTGGGATTTTCAGTATTAATTTGATGCCATGTGGCCTCCTCCCGGTCCCCGCCCCGCGGACACCTGTTAGTCCGCAGGAGAGCTGCGCCGCGCAGCTTCTCCCAAATACACCTATATAATACAGGATATAACTCTTGTATGGATTGCACTTGGCAGTTGCAGTTTCAGTATCAACGCGCCCTAACGCTATTTATTCTATCAACGTTTTTGCATCACTGTGATTCGGTTTAGAAATGTCTCTGCGAGTGGCAAGTTTTAGCGTGGAAAGGCCGAAGGTCACCTGGTGCCTGTTTTGTAACAAACCAGGAACTTTGGTAACAGAGCCGGACGCACAAACATATGACACCATAAAACAAATAGCGGATCAACGTCAGGATGTTATTCGCGATCAGTTTTATATACTGTACGACGAAAATTTGGCCAAACAGTGTTTCTCGTGGCACGAGGGCTGTGCTGCAATTTACACTGCCCCCGAAGACAGCAAGCAAGACCAAGTTATTCCCAAACAAGAAGACCCACATGAGGAAATCGAAATCAAAATAGAAGATGTTCAATTCAGTTCAGTCATCAAAGCAGTTCGATCGTCAAGAGTTCGTGCTGCACCGGCAGAAGCTGTGGTCAAATGTTTGTTTTGTGACCAACATTTAAATCCTGAGCACAAGAAACCACACTCAATGCACTCTAGGATGTCGGTGGCCAGACTCATTTATGACGCCGCACATAGAAAGCAAGACAGGGTATTTTCCAAAATAAGAATGTACGATTCACCTGAAGCTATGATTAACAGAGGTATGTACTTCCATAAAGAGTGCTATGTAAAGTATGTAAAGCTTCCTAATTGCTGCCAAAGGAAACGTGCTGGTAAGATATCGCGGGAAGACATGATACGAGGTTTGAAGAGACTGCTAAAAGAGATAGACGATAAACTACCGACTTGCTGTTTTGAGGTGTCTTATTTAGCCAAACGCTTGGCGACGCTCACTGAAGTGAAAGATGCGGTCGTGGACGTGGAAACGGTGAAAGGCCTACTTGTTGCGAAGTACGGGGACAAGTTATTATTCTCATACCCCAATGGCTTGGACTCATGTGTGGTATTTTTGAGCAGTGTGCCACTGAACGAAGTAATGCTTCGTGTGCGCTAAAGATGAAGTAGACATAAATATGCAGGTTTATACTTGTATTTTAGAGATTTAACGTTTTATCTTCCTTACCAAAGATACGTAAATATTTGGCTACAATGCATGTAATTTTATTAATTAAATAAATATTGCATAATAATTTGACGACTTTTATTCACAACTTTTCGTTTCAGTTAAATATTTTTATATCATAACACCTTTAAATGACAAGGCAACCAAAAAACATAAAAGCAATTTGTTCATGACTTCATGTAATCTTTGAGACCTTTCACCGTCTTTCTAAACTGTTAAAGGTGAATCTGTGACTGTAACTTGATATCAACCTTTTGCTACATACATTTGGAACCCTTACAATTGACTTGACAAAACAGGGTCATACAAATGCCCACACATACGGGGGATTTCAAACAGAGGAGTGCCATACATGCGTCACTAGGTCAACAACATGAGCAATACTAGTTTGTGATTTTTTCACCACTCACTATTATGAAAACGATATCACCACGTAAAAACATTTCGCGATTCACAGCCTATTAGAATCATAGACCAAATCGGAGACCATGATCATAGGCCACTTCATAGCACCCCTTTTCAACAATATTGGCATTAAAAAAGTTTTTTTTTCAAACCTTTTTGCGATAGAATAATATGGCTTAACACTTTGAACGCCATGGGTCACAGACACAATAGAAAATCTATTTTTTGTCGCTCACTTGGCGTTCAACGTGTTAACAAAATAAGGACGCTCGCTCTAAAGTTTAACAGAATCACCTGCTTTAGACGGATAGATAGTTTGACGGAATCATACCATTAGGGTATTCTCTTTTAATCGTAAAAGCCAGCATGTGAGGTAACGATAGCACATCTGCGAATTACCTAACCCAGCCTAGNGCTATGTGTGCATGTGTTGGTTCTACGTAATTGTAAACTGGGCACTCGATATTGATTTAAGTCGCTATACAGTTTATGTAGTTCGATACTAGGTCGAAAGTGGGTGTCTGTGTTTTATGGCGGGAAATTGGAATCACTATTTTAATTTCAGTATGTAATAAAACTATGTGTAGGTACGCTAGTGTTCTCGAAGCTAGTTTTTTAACGTGTGTACATAATCAATCTATCAACAATTCGGAGTTTGACAATCGACCTTTCCCTTCGTTTAAAAATATATTTCAGCTGTCAATAAGGACCAAAAAACTTTAAAAGGCTTTTCATGAAAGTACCGATGCCAGCACATCGACCTGTTACTTTATCTCTAAAGTATAAGGTTCAATGTAGATTGGATAAAAATTACAGATTTGAGAAGCTCGATGTCTACATTATCATATGAATATGATTTGTAGTTTTTCAACGAAGTCTGTCTCAATATAAGTGCGATATGGAATTTATGCGTGGGATTTTCAGTATTAATTTGATGCCATGTGGCCTCCTCCCGGTCCCCGCCCCGCGGACACCTGTTAGTCCGCAGGAGAGCTGCGCCGCGCAGCTTCTCCCAAATACACCTATATAATACAGGATATAACTCTTGTATGGATTGCACTTGGCAGTTGCAGTTTCAGTATCAACGCGCCCTAACGCTATTTATTCTATCAACGTTTTTGCATCACTGTGATTCGGTTTAGAAATGTCTCTGCGAGTGGCAAGTTTTAGCGTGGAAAGGCCGAAGGTCACCTGGTGCCTGTTTTGTAACAAACCAGGAACTTTGGTAACAGAGCCGGACGCACAAACATATGACACCATAAAACAAATAGCGGATCAACGTCAGGATGTTATTCGCGATCAGTTTTATATACTGTACGACGAAAATTTGGCCAAACAGTGTTTCTCGTGGCACGAGGGCTGTGCTGCAATTTACACTGCCCCCGAAGACAGCAAGCAAGACCAAGTTATTCCCAAACAAGAAGACCCACATGAGGAAATCGAAATCAAAATAGAAGATGTTCAATTCAGTTCAGTCATCAAAGCAGTTCGATCGTCAAGAGTTCGTGCTGCACCGGCAGAAGCTGTGGTCAAATGTTTGTTTTGTGACCAACATTTAAATCCTGAGCACAAGAAACCACACTCAATGCACTCTAGGATGTCGGTGGCCAGACTCATTTATGACGCCGCACATAGAAAGCAAGACAGGGTATTTTCCAAAATAAGAATGTACGATTCACCTGAAGCTATGATTAACAGAGGTATGTACTTCCATAAAGAGTGCTATGTAAAGTATGTAAAGCTTCCTAATTGCTGCCAAAGGAAACGTGCTGGTAAGATATCGCGGGAAGACATGATACGAGGTTTGAAGAGACTGCTAAAAGAGATAGACGATAAACTACCGACTTGCTGTTTTGAGGTGTCTTATTTAGCCAAACGCTTGGCGACGCTCACTGAAGTGAAAGATGCGGTCGTGGACGTGGAAACGGTGAAAGGCCTACTTGTTGCGAAGTACGGGGACAAGTTATTATTCTCATACCCCAATGGCTTGGACTCATGTGTGGTATTTTTGAGCAGTGTGCCACTGAACGAAGTAATGCTTCGTGTGCGCTAAAGATGAAGTAGACATAAATATGCAGGTTTATACTTGTATTTTAGAGATTTAACGTTTTATCTTCCTTACCAAAGATACGTAAATATTTGGCTACAATGCATGTAATTTTATTAATTAAATAAATATTGCATAATAATTTGACGACTTTTATTCACAACTTTTCGTTTCAGTTAAATATTTTTATATCATAACACCTTTAAATGACAAGGCAACCAAAAAACATAAAAGCAATTTGTTCATGACTTCATGTAATCTTTGAGACCTTTCACCGTCTTTCTAAACTGTTAAAGGTGAATCTGTGACTGTAACTTGATATCAACCTTTTGCTACATACATTTGGAACCCTTACAATTGACTTGACAAAACAGGGTCATACAAATGCCCACACATACGGGGGATTTCAAACAGAGGAGTGCCATACATGCGTCACTAGGTCAACAACATGAGCAATACTAGTTTGTGATTTTTTCACCACTCACTATTATGAAAACGATATCACCACGTAAAAACATTTCGCGATTCACAGCCTATTAGAATCATAGACCAAATCGGAGACCATGATCATAGGCCACTTCATAGCACCCCTTTTCAACAATATTGGCATTAAAAAAGTTTTTTTTTCAAACCTTTTTGCGATAGAATAATATGGCTTAACACTTTGAACGCCATGGGTCACAGACACAATAGAAAATCTATTTTTTGTCGCTCACTTGGCGTTCAACGTGTTAACAAAATAAGGACGCTCGCTCTAAAGTTTAACAGAATCACCTGCTTTAGACGGATAGATAGTTTGACGGAATCATACCATTAGGGTATTCTCTTTTAATCGTAAAAGCCAGCATGTGAGGTAACGATAGCACATCTGCGAATTACCTAACCCAGCCTAGGTGCGGCCGACGCACTGTTGATCTAAGGATCACTTTAGTAATCGCCATATTCCTGTCTGTATACTTTCACATGAGGTACATCTTACGAAGGCATACTTTATTGGAAAGGATTCGCCATTTTCGGATCGAAGGTAAGTTTTCAGAACCCTAAAATGTTTAAGACCCGTCTGTGTTCATGTTTATGTAGACTCACAAGTACTAACCTAAAGTTACATACATTTTGGATATAGTTTCAAGGTTATAAGCCTACTCCACTCTTTATCCTCCCTTTAACGCCCACTTTTAGCTATTCTGTAATTAGTTGTACACATCCACGAAAATTCGACTTTAGAACGATCAGATAATTTCGAACATGGCCAAATCGAATTAGTCAATAACTAATGCATGCCCCCTTTCCCACAAAAGACAGAGGTAAGTACCTATAGTTTGCCTGTCTTGCAATACGGCTTGGTATTTTACCTCAATTAATGGCTGATCCAAACAAATTTACTGAACAAGAGAAAAAAAATAGAATTCGAAATATCGTTCAACATCAACAAAGTATTAAGGTGAGTAAGTTTGTGAGTAAGTTAATAATAAGCAATACACATTATCAAAATGATCAGGAATATTGCGGTTAATGTTGGTCACCGAACTCACTGGCTGAGCATATTGCTGATAGGACTTGAGTCCTATACATTTGCTTATAGCCCCGTGGGCTAATATCGTGGTCAACGACTGGTAGGTGTATGACTTGTACGAGTAGGTACATATGTCCTTGCATGGATAATTTAATTTACTCAGAACTACACTGACTTCATGATCAAATAGGAATATGTTTAGGACAATGCTACTCCTTCGAATAATGGGACCAAGTTTTTTAAGTGGTTAAAAATATATTGAATCCATCATGCAACTGCCTTGCCAAGTGGATAATCCTTTACAATATGCCATCAACCCCGTAGTTTGACGCAAGGAGGGGAATCATACCCCGTGTGACGTCAGCTGCCCATCACGAGTAACGGGCACGACCGGTTCGCTCCGACCCTACGCACGAGAGGGCAAGGCCAGCCCGTTCACTGCGCAAGGATAGAAAGCAAGCCTATGCTGCAATGTTTCATAATGTAGCTTTCATATCAGTCAGTAGTCGAAGGATCTCAAGCAGTAGAAGTAAGTTTTGTAAGTCTGTTACACACTCATGGTTGGTATTTTATTTAATACTCCCACATCTCTGAACTGATGTGGGAGTATATTATATCTACATTTGTTTTAGAGGCTGAAGTTAAGCTTAAAGTCAATATTATTCTAAAGGGAAAATTGTCTAGACTACAGACTGTAGCGATTTGATGTGACCTCGACATTTTACAAGTCAGCAGTTATTCGCCTGTAACAGACGTGAAGAATATTATTCTTACTTTTGTTGAATAATACCAGTATTAGCATTAGACAGAGGTTTTTCACGAATGCGGGTGAGCCAGACTTGTGTCTGTCAATGTACATGCACATTGTCTTTGTATGATTCGACCTCTACTAAGCGCTCACGAGCTTACGCAAAAAATATCCACCATATTTCTTCCTGATTTTTTACCCGATTGCCAAGAAGGGTTACGTTTTTTGCAAATATAAACAGCTAAGATAAAGAAATACTGGTAGCTGAAGCGAACGGGTCAGAAAGAAACGGCTTTATGCTACGTATGAGGCGAGGATGACATATCCAATAGAGCGAAATGGAGGAAAAGGAGGAAGGCCGACCCTACCACGAAACGATCCAATAGAACCAGATATTTTATTTGTCAAGCATATCAAGATTTAGGAAACACGACTGTGTAGTTGCCAAAAGACCGATTTTTTCTTAAAAAAATACTAAAATTAAGTTTACAACTGGATTTTAAAAATAAATAACACATTCCTGTACACATACTTACTTTTACTGAAAAAAATAACTGGATGCACATGATGCAAATGTGGTCATCGGATTCAGGAAAGGGACACATTCTGACTACACGGGTGCTTTAATCAGTTTCCTTATAAAACGCGAAACCAAGCAACAATTAGTTGCGTTTAAATGATTAGAATTTAAAACTTAACCACCCGCATCATATCCAACATAGTTTGGTGGTTTCGTGTGGGCGGGGTATTCCATTCGTACTGCTATTAATAAAATTGAAGAGCAAAGCTGCGAGACAAGGGTAGGTCGGCTGGGGATAGAGGTCACGACGCGACCTTTATCCTCAAATCCACGATTACTGACTACATTGTATTGTATCTCTATTTTATATGTAACAAGTAGGAGGTACGGTTATTTCGTGCCCAAAAAGGATTAACTGAATATGTCGCACGAGTTACTTTACCTGTTAACTGTGTGAATAAATTCATGTCGATGAACGAAAACTTGAAAATGTTTAGTCTCTGTGTCCTTCATTTTCTATACATGTAAAAATCAAAGTCCTGACTCATTCACTGACTTACTTATCAACGCAGGGCCCAAACCAGTGAACCTATAAAGCTGCTAATTTTCCACAGAGGTTTATCTTAAGACTCTCAAGAGAGATAAGAATGGATTTCCCGAAATTCCCACGAGAACGGGAGAATACGGGATTTAAGGTTTTACGCGAGCGAAGCCGCCGGCAGAAGCTAGTTTTCGATAATGAGTGCTTTTAATAAGTATCAACCCATACTCATGTAACAAACGTATGAGAAATGAGTGGGTGGAAGCCCGCAGGTTAAATAAAACAAAAAATTCTGTCTTTTTTTTCTACAAATCTTCAGTTTTGAGATTAAAAAAAAACCTACGGGAAAATACAGTCTAGAAAAGCTTATAATGAATCGCTCAACTTGCACTTGCGTCAAAATCTGTCGATTCGTAACAACGAGGGGAGGTTGGATCCCCCACACATGTATACGACTAAATAAAAGTCCTGTAATATTCCCCCTTTGGTTTTTGCATTTGCCGCAGTGAGTTAAAAATACGTTAACTTTGTCAGTTAAGCATTTGAAAGTTTGTAACGTTTCTTTGCCTGTATAAAGACAATTTTAGAGTTGAAGTAATTGACTGTAGATTGAAGGCCTAAAATGAAAGTTTTATTTTGCAAAACAGTATCCCAGCATATTATAACTTCGGAATTCTTAATCCAATCCGTCTCTAAATCTCGTCTACTTTCAACAGACAGGGTGATGGTGCTGACACTTTAAATACACATCATCAAATGTGAATTACAAAGGTATGCTTCAAATACCTCGAATTACACATTCAACAAGCTGTAGGATAGATGCATTTTCAACAATTAGTAGTAAACTAGGAACCCTTATAGTTTCGCCATGTCTGTCCGTCCGTTCGTCAGCGGATAATTTCAGTAACCGTTAGCGCTATAAAGCTAAAATTTGATACCAATATGTATATCAACCACGCCGACAAAATGCAAAAATAAAAAGTGGAAAAAATGTTTTATTAGGGTGCCTCCCCTACACGTAAAGTGGGGACTATTTTTACTTTTATTTTTATTCCAACCCCATCGTGTGATATATCGCCGGATAGGTATTTTTAAAATGAATAGGGGTTTGCTAAAATCATTTTCAGTGAAATAATTGCTCCAAAAGTTGAAAAAAAAAAATGCCTATTTATATCTTCGTGAACGACCAACAGAATTTAATGCGTATCGGTAGATATCGTTGGCACTTTGTGGAACTTTGTTCTTTGTTTTCATTGACCGTTTGAACACTTGTATATTATTATAATTACTCATTGTAGGTTACTTGTCGGTTATGCTTTCACGATTTGCTTTAGTTATCAACGTCCTTTGTGGGCCCGTTGTTAGAGTTCTGTACAAAGTACGCCAGCACAATATTACAAACAGCACGGATACATTAGTACAAATAGAACGGAAAACTGCGGAACCCTACACTGAGCGTGGCAGGGCACGCTCTTGAAAGACTTTTTTTGGTATACATTGAAAAGTGAATGTCGCGAGGCGTCGCTTCGTCTCATACACGCATGTGTCTCATGCGTGTATGAGACGAAGCGACGCCTAGTAGCATCCAGGATGGCTTTCTATTCCCTTAAGAAGGTGGTTTAGTTAGGTGATGGTTTAGATATGGTCCTAAACTTCCAGAAATAAGACTCATACACGAGGTAACTATTAAATAATCTGTGGTCATACACACGAACATGGACGGAAAACATTTGCGCAGCAAGAATAACGAAAAAAGAATACCATATATTTTCCCTGTCTCCTGTGCGGATTTAAACAGCCTAATGCCTAAGCCAAAGGGAGTAAAACACCTTAAACACCTGCCATTCTTATACAGACAGGTATCTCTGACTCACTAACATTTTCAAACCACCTGTTATAAATACTACGTTTTTTTTATCAGAATAACGTAAATTCCAAACTCCTTCATATCTCCTAACAAAGAAAAATATTTTTAGAATTTCTGGGAAGCATTTAGTATCATAAAAACCGGTGCAAAGACAAGGGGGGCTTTCAGCTCGCCCAATAATAAAAAGATATTGCAAAAAATAGGAGGGGCTGATCCCCTGTGGTTCAAAATGGTAGACGCAAAAAAATATTCCATCATAATTCCTTGAGGGTGGGACGTGGGAATGGGTTTTATAAAAAGGTTATTTTAGAGTAGATTTTTCCTTCAGTCGCTAAGATAGCACATAACTCGTTTTGTGAGCATTAAGACTAGTTTCTACTTCATCCATAAGGTTTTATTTTTATAACAATGCAACATAAAGTCAGCCTTCCACATCGCTAGAACTTGGTTCGAAGAGGAAAAGATGAAATGTACCACATGTTATCACCCCCCACTAAACGTGAAGCTACAATGAAATAAAGACCTTAATGTGTTTAAATAAAGTATTTTTTCCAGTGGAAACTATTCTTAGCATGAAGGGATTTTTTTTTTCGTTTACGGCTACCATCTGAGTCAGACGTACCTGCGTTAAGTGTAAAAACTTTTTGGATTGAATGGTCCCTGCTGAGTCATCGGAGACATTTAGAAAAAAGCATGTTACATAGTTTACGTGGAATTATAAATGGTGGGACCTGGGTCCACCCCTTATCTGGGTACTTACACGGTTAATAGAAAACATCTTTATAGCCACGAAAATACGAATTTAGAATAAAATCTTTGAAATCGAATCGTTGCTCGATCGTTGGCTGCCAATGGTAATTAAGCTTTTCAACTTATTAAACTACATAAACGTGGCAAAATAAAATATTTCTCGTGAAGCTCATTACTTTAATGGAATATTCAGAAACTTGATACCTATTTTCGGTGTAACTTAACAACAACTTTAGGGGGTGCCCACCACGCCCCCTAACCGCGACCTTGGCTTTGGCACTTGGGATAGGCGCTCTAATATTTTATGAATAATAAACTCCTTTACATTGCCTCTTTCGGTAGAACCCGATCCCTTTTAAATAACGAACATTTTTATTTCTATCTGGCTGGAAACGCGACCCTCCCCTATTTTCTAAAATAAAAAACTACACACGTGCACGTTTATCGTAAGGAGGGTTGACAGAGCGTCAGGGGAGGCCTGAACGAAACCTTGGGGCATTTACCTAAAGGTACGAACGGCAAAAAAATAAATGCACTCAAAATGTACTTCAATACTAGTAGATGAAAATGGGAGGTAGAAAAATGGTATTACCTCCCTAGACTGTTGTTACAAACCTATTTTCCCTAAAGTCTACAACACCGTACCATGCAAAGCCCTACGTAAGCCTCCCCATTCGTGGTATTTCGTTCTAATCACCATGTTCGCACAAGTTGCCTGCCGCCTGTACGGAGTTATTAGGCGTTGTAGGTACATACTATGTGTTATTTGTATATCAGTAAGAAGCAGTTACCTACCCCCTTTTCAAATGAGACGTAATTGAGGTTTGTTAAGGTGATTGTTAATATTTTTAAAATTGGTAATTACCACCATGAAGTAGGTGTATTATTGGTTTACTAAAACTATTGTGTGTGACACAATAGAATAAAACTAAGCATTCTTTAAAGACGCATTATTTTAGCATTTGAATAGAAAGGTAACTGAACTATTTTTATAACTCCTTTTAAGTTATTTCTGAAAATATAGGGGTGATAAGATTTTATTGTTCTTAACTGATTTCCGAAAAAGGAAGAGGTTCACAAATACTATACATATATTTTACATGTTGCAGGTGATATTTTTTCTTAATTTTTGATGAATTTTATTTACAGTATATTTTTTATTATTGTTTTATGCAAAAAATACTTGGAAGCTTACCTTTGCCGCATTCAGAGCAGACTTTATCCTTTTTCATATGCGTCCAGCTGTGTATCTTGAGGTGGTCCTTCCTCTTGAACGACTTCTGGCATACGAGGCACATGTACGGCCTCTCAGCCGAATAGGACTCCCTAAACTGCTTTGTTTTACTGAATTTTTCTTCGGATTCCTAGAATAGTATATCGCGGTCAGTTTTGGTTAGACATAACATTTGTCTGAGACCGAGATGGAAACTTCTATTGCTATTCCTTGAAGCTAATACATATTTTCTATCGTTCAGTTAATATATTGAGAGCCTAACCAACTTGAATGTACAGACACCAGCACATCAACCTACTAGTCAAGTTTCTATAGAAATATTCAACCTTATCACAATTGTGGAAGGTTAATTTTCGGTTAGTAAAATTTGGCAGATTCGGGTCGGTTGTTCTATTGTCGTTTGTACAGACGAAAGCACATCAAGTTACCACAATCTGTCAAATTTCTGCAATCGATTTTCAACCTTATGACAATGGCGGTAGGTTAATATTTGATAGGTAAAATTTGACAGATTCGTATACGTTGACCTGCTGTCGTCTGTACCTACCTCAAAACGATTAGTATCGCAATCGGTTCAGACGTTTTCGCGATACGTAAACAAAGTTACATTCGCATACATATTGTTAGTTATAAATGGACGCTGTTTATAATGATCATTAAGTTTGTCTTTTTTGTCAACACATATGGGTTTTTGTGCGGTGGCCGGCGAGCCCAGATGTTCTCAAACCGGCCTGCACTGTAACCCTAAGCGCTCACTGAGGAGAATTAATGAGGACTTCGTTAATGTGCCGAATAAGGACCCTATTTTCACTACTGTTTTTCAATTTTAATTGATAGTTTTTGTTTCTGTTTGCGAATTAATATTGAAAATTTCGAAATTATTTTCTTTATTGTAAGTAGAGACATCAACTTACCACAATCTGTCAAGTTTCTGCAATAGATTTTCATCCTTATCACGATAGTGGAGGGTTAATGTTCGATTGGTAAAATTTGACAGATTTAAGTTAACCTGCTGTTGTCTGGACAACACATTCATTTCACTGAGTTTACAGTGAACAAAACATTGAACCTTACATCACTATCCGATCCGTAATCAGGACACTAACTACAGGCGTATTCTAATAAATTAATTCTAATATTTTTACACATACAAAACATAGAGACTCTACTGACCTCCATGATCTGTTCATCATGTTCCTCAGCATCAGGCGTGATGTACTCGTCAATGATTTCCTGCTTGATATCCTCACCCACGTCCACAAACTCCTGCTCAGCTACGATGTCCACGTTGCGTTCCATGAACGACTTCGTGTGGGTTTGCAAGTGTTTCCGCAAATGGTCTTTGCGGTAGAATGCTAAAAGCAATGGAAAATAACTCAATGTCTTTACCAATCTACATATATTAATACTAGCTTCTGCCAGCGGTTACACCCGCTTTCCCGTGGGAAAAACTGCGCGCACCCGGCCTAGCCTATAGACTACCTCGATAATCGATAAATGAGCTATCTCACACTGTAAGAATTTTTTTTCAAATCAGACCAGTAGTTCCTGAGATTACCGCGTTCAAACAAACAAACTCTTCAGCTTTATAATATTAGTATAGATTTTAAATCTCAAAAGTTTTTTTTCACGCTTGTCTCACAAACTACCGATTACAAAAAATATTTTTAGTGTTATATAACCCATTTATCGAGGAAGGGTATAGGCTACTTTTATCCGGGTGCGGGAAGAAGGCAACCGCTGATATGTCATAAAAAATCCTCTGCTGCGTCTTTCTGAAGGTGATAAACTCACAAAGTACTGCACACGTTTTTTGCAATTTTCACTAATATATACTTATTATAGTAATACAATACTTGCGATGAGAAAACGGGCTGAACTTTAATTCGCGTATCATATCGTTGCCTTCTAACTGCGGAAATCAATATTCTGTCTATCTCTGGATTTGCTTACTAGTGATAGAATTTTGACATTAGCCCCATACAAGTAATGTCAAATTCCTATCTCTAGTTAGATAGGTTATTGGGAACGGCCGTAAGTTCAGTAGTAGCAATATGAAATTCGGGTATGAGATTACGTCTCCGATTCTCGCATATTTATAGGAACACGCGTTCCGTACTGAATGAAACAAATTAACTGTTAATTGACCTTAATCTTTCCTTGCACCAAATAGTTCTTTGGGGATCCCAAGGATAAAAATAGTTCCGCGGAACCAACACCTTTTTATTACATACTAGCTTCTGCCCGCGACTTCGTACGCGGAACATGTCGCTTATGCCAGCAATATCGGGTCGTCAAAATGAAAGATCTTAAACGTCTGATGTCGAATTCTAAGAGCCCGGGGAAACGACGGGTTGCGCGAGACGATTCGAGATGTTTCAGACATATCATACCATACCATACCATTGCATTGTATTGACTGCCTTTTAAGAATGTATGGACAACGTCATCTATCGGTAAACGCGCGAGAAAGCTACATAAAGCAATCCGTGTGAAAAACAGCGACACCGTCACACTACGAAGGGCAAAAACAGCTTTAATTTTCATCAATTTAGATTAAAAACTGACGAAGTTTGATAGACACTTACCCCCCCTTTTTCACCCCCGTTAAGGCAGAATTTCCAAAAATAATTATTGCGTCATTCTTAATTTCTAACCAAATAGCCAAATATTAATTTGATCGAATTAGCTTCAAAACTGACGGAGTTTCATACAAAACTTACCCCTCCTTTTTACCCCCTTAAAGAAGCGAATTTCCAAAAAAAAATATAGCCATATGTTATTCTGATATATAAGCTATATGGCTGCCAAGTTTTCATCTAAAATCCGTCCAGTGGATCCGAGATTAAGCGCGTGCAAACAGACAAACAAACAACAAACAAACATTCAAACATACAAACATACAAACAGACAAAATTTTTTTTTCGAATTCTTACTCTTCTTTCAATTTCTAATAACCCTACATATTTTGTTTTGTAAAAATATTAAATGTACAGACACGATTTTTTTACTGTTTTATTATATGTATAGAAGATTATGTTTTGTTGATCAATTCCACTCAAATTCCGTGGGAACTGCATATATACAGAATATACACTGCTCTAACTGCATAGATAGGTAGTAAGATATAAGTAACTTTCGCATTTCGTCGTCTTAGAGTTAAAACCTCGGAAATGCAATTTTTTCCCCATTTTTTTTTATCTCGTTTCTAGGAAGATAACTTCGCAAAGAAGATCCTGCATGTTCCTCCTGAAAAGTCATGTCTCTTACACTTACGAGGTTTTCACTCTAAGACGACGATTTACGATATTCCGAAGATGCGGTATACCGCCTTACGAATAGACAGTAACTTTTTTACTAGTTACTCAAGGGCAAAGAAGAGAGATCAAAATCGTTATAATATCGCGCACCCTTTATGTGACCTTCACCCCTTTACTTGTTACTTGAACTAAGGCTCACATCACACAGCAACTTTTTTTATGCTTTTACATATTATGTAGTTGCTTATGAAAATGTTATCTTTATTGAGACTTTATGATAGAAAACAGACCAGCATTTATTTTAAAATTATCTACTACCGTCATCCCTAAATTCAAGGTAATTTTTTTTTTCAATAAAATGCTCAAGTTTCTAATATTACACTAATTTTATAAGGGTGTAAATCTGCTAGTGTATGTAAGTTACTTTCGCGCGCAAACGGCTGAACGGATTTTGATGAAACTTGTCTGTAATATAGCTTATTCACCAGAATAACACTCAGGCCACTCTTCATCCCTCACGAAGTAGGTGCAACATAAAGTATGTCTTATCTATACTAATATTATAAAGACGAAAACTTTGTTTGTTTGGTTGTAATGAATAGGCTAAAAAACTACTGGACCGATTTTAAAAATTCTTTCACCATTCGAAAGCTACATTATCCACGAGTGACATAGGCTATATTTTATCCGGGTACGGGCAGTAATTCCCACGGGATGCGAGTGAAACCGCGGGAAAACGGCTAGTTAGTTATATGTAAAAAAATATGGAAAATTTATGGCCACCATACAATATAATAGACTACTTATTTAGTTCCCTATCTCTAATTGAACAAATAATAACAAAAGGCACTTACATTTATTACAAACAGGACAAGCCTCGCTCTTGTCTCCGCTGTGTATCGTCCGATGGATGTTCAAATGTTCTTTCCTCTTGAAAGCCTTCCCGCAGTCCTGGCAGACATGAGGCCTCACTTCCTGGTGCTCCGAGGTATGGCGGTCTAAGTGTTCTTTGCGTTTCAGTCTGGTTGAAAAAGTTAGGAGTAAGTTTATGGCTTTAATATGTTCCTAAGAGAAATTAAGAAGCCTTGCTTATAAATTAATGATCATTTGTCTTTCAAACATATGTATTAGTTGACTTGACCATTGTTTATGCGGGTGACTTCATTTTTCTATTTCATTAAAAATATTTTTGAAGGTTGAAAAGTTAAAGTTTAATTAGGTTTTTCATAAAAACTTTTAATTATTAAAAATAACCTTATGAAGTATAAATAAAAATATTTATTTGATTTGAAATAATAACATAAAATGCATACCCAGTGCCACATATTCCACAGAGGTACCTATAATCCTTGTTATGGATCATAAGGTGCTTCTCCAAGTCCTCTTTACTATAATACCAAGCTGAGCACTCCACACAAGAGAACTGAACCTCTCCATCAGGCTTCCTCACTATCATAGCCAACTTATTCTTGGCTAACATACTCCTTTTAATAGCCAACTCCAAGTTTGGCACTGGCTCTGCAAGAAAACCACAGATGTAGGAAAAGAAATAAAAAAGAAAACAATTCCAAATTTAAAAAGCAACATACCATTATTACTGTCCATCTTCTCCATATACTTCTACCTGAAATAACAAAATGAATAAGACAAAAATTGTTAACAATCCCTACGTTAGAAACTTTCCCACACGCGCGCAACCGTTAGAAAGGGCAAGGGCCAAAAAAACTGAACTTGAAATTGTGATCCCTTCCCCTACCAACGAGTATCGCCCAAGGCCCAAAGGCTCCCCTCTGCTTAGGGGTGACTACCCTTTGTCTACCCAAACTTCCCCTAAAGGAGGGGAGGGAACCCCACTCCGTGCTCGGGCCGATAGGAGGGGTGGATTTACCTTACCCGAACCCCGACATTGATTCAAAATCTTCTACCTGCGACCTAAACCCAGTTTAAATGCCGAAGTAATAATACTAGGTACTATGCAACAAACCAACACCAAAGAATGCCACTAATAAACATCCAAAATTTTAATATTATCATGCGCGCGAAAAAGTTCTCCAACTAACAAAGCGGCATTTTTTTTTATAAATACACATTATACTCACAATTATTTCATTTATTACACTACACAAGTTTGAGAAACCGATATAAGTCACGAATAAACCAATCAACAACAAAATAAGTGCAAAAATTAACACGAAAAATAAAAATATCCGTAACGGAGACGCACAGCCATCACAGAAAACGTTTTGAAAGTGACTGAAAGTTGAAAGGCAGTGTTGCCTAAACTGAACAAAAACTATGTTTTCCTAAATTGGTAGAAAACATACACATTTTCTTGAACTTTCGTAAATTACATCAAAATTCGTAATTAGTTTCCCAATTATAATCCTTAGTTGACTCTGATTTTCGTTTGGTGATGAAAAAATATCATGCCACAAGCCACAATAGTAGAAAGGCGGAAATCTACATGGGAACGTAAACACTCCCTCTATAGTTTTAGTTATAACTATCAAAATGTGGAATAGAATAGAAAATCAAATGAAACCCTCGAAAAGTTGATAAAGATAAAGATAAAGATAATTTATTTTGTAAAATTTGAGTTTCAGTTAAATAAATTATGCCTGTGTAGAAGAATATTGCGGTATAAAAGTAGCAACATCAAGAAAAGGCTAATGTCAATTACTTCAATCAATCAAAGTCAAAGTCAATCAAAAAGTAAACTTTGTCTGTAGGCCGCGCGCGAGTTTTTGACGAATTTCACGTGTTACTCTGATTCGTAAAATATATATCAAAATAAAAATGTCTCACGATAAAAAACTTGTTGACCTGGCAGTTAAGCTGTTTTCAATAGATGCCGTGAAGTTTGGAGAGTTTACAACTAAGAGCGGCATCAAAACACCTGTTTATTTTGATTTGAGGGTTATAGTTAGCTACCCAGATGTGATGGTATGCTTCCTGTTGTTATACTTATTTAAAAGCTACAGTGATATTCGAGCCAACATGAACACCTAATATTAATGTTTTGTTAAGCTGTTTTTATTGTAAACATTTAAAATATATTTCAAAATTAAATTAAATAAGAAAATATTAATAGGATCAGTGAAACTTTACTATATCATGAATTTATTCTAATTTCCAGGAGGCCATATCGAATCTCTTACTGGAACTAGCAATGAAAGATTTGAAGTATGATCACCTCTGTGGTGTTCCATACACCGCCTTGCCCATTGCCACTATACTGAGCGTGCTAACCAAGAAGTCAATGCTCATGAGACGTAAAGAAACAAAAGCGTACGGAACCAAAAAATCTATTGAAGGACACTACAAGGCAGGCCAGACATGCCTCATTGTTGAAGATGTGGTCACGTCAGGCTCCAGCGTACTGGAAACTGTAAGAGATTTACGTAAAGAAGGCCTGATTGTCACTGATGCGGTCATAATTTTAGACCGAGAACAAGGAGGCAGCAATAATCTTGCAGCTGATGATGTACAAATCAAATCATTGTTTTCTATGTCATCTCTGATTGATATCTTGGTTAAGAATAATAAGATTACAGAAGAAATGGTGAGGAAAGTTAAAAATTACTTGAAGGAGACTCAGGCACCTGTTATCGGTAAGTAAATTCATTCAGGCAATATAATTGAACTTTCTGATTTACATGTGACTAATAATTTTTTAAATTTTTCAGATAAACCATTGGACAGAATCCTGCTGACTTACGAGAAGCGTGCAGAACTAGCCAAGAATGGTGTTGCCAAGCAACTTTTCAACATCATGGCTACCAAGAAGACGAACTTGTGCCTCTCAGTAGACATGACATCTACCACAAAGATCCTTGATCTTTTGGAAAAAGTTGGAGAGCATGTCTGTTTGGTGAAGACTCACGCAGACATCATTGAAGACTACAGCAATGACTTCATCACCAGACTCAAGCAGTTGGCAGACAGATTTAACTTTTTGATTTTAGAAGATAGAAAGTATGCTGATATAGGGCATACGGTCTCCTTGCAGTATTCTAAAGGATTGTACAAAGTAGGGGACTGGGCTGACTCTGTGACTGCCCATTCTTTGCCTGGTGAGGGGATACTCAAAGCCTTGAATTCACCAAGTGGTGTCAATCGGGGTGTGTTCCTATTGGCTGAAATGAGCAGTGAGGTAATTTCTTTTTATGGTCCTTCAAAAGGTATATTCAATTTTGGATTTTTATGTTGTAAAAGTAATTTACCTTTTTTGTTCCCAGGGAAATTTAATAACACCAGAGTACAGAGAAGCCACAGTATCAATGGCATCTAAATATCCAGAACTGATAACTGGTTTTGTTTGTCAAAATAAAGACACCTTCAAGGACCCAGGGCTCATACAGCTAACTCCAGGAGTTCAGCTGGAGAGCAGTAAGGATGACCTTGGTCAAGTGTATAACACTCCAGAGAAGGTGATTTTGGAGAAAGGTGCTGATGTCATTGTGGTTGGCAGGGGCATTGTGGCAGCAAAGAGTCCGGAAGCTCAAGCAGTCATTTATAAGGATACTCTGTGGAAATGCTACTTGAAGAGAGTTTCTGGCAAACTTGAGTAGATAATAGCACAATTATTACCTATATAGGTATTTTTCATATAGCAAAATTTCATTACTCCATTTTATGTTTTGAGTTGTTTATGCATGTTATGAGAAATAAGTGATATTTTATTCCATGAATGTTTAATAAGGACCAATTACTGTTGTGATAAACCATAAATCATATTATACTATAGCCAATTGGGGTGCTGATGTTGTAAAAATTAAAAAATTGTGCCTTACATTCCTATAGGTGTTATACACCATAATAAAATTATGAAATAAGCAATATTGTAGTATGTATTGTTATACAAAATCTGTTATTAAAGAAATTTAAAATAAAATGAGTATTTTTTGTTTTGTAAGATCCGCATCTCTTGGCGTGGATGTTAGAAGATTAGTTTCTTCGTTTTTTGGAAGGCATGTCAAATTGCTCGCAATTTGTGTTTGGCGTAATCAGAAGGCAGATAGCCTAACCAAGTGATATTTATTGCTCCAGGGCCTGCCGGCTCATGATGGAACCTGGTGGGGTTTAGTCAATAGGAGTCTGATACTCCACGCAGCACCCCCAGCGGGTGGGTCATTTGATCAACTTGGTTGAGATGGTCATATTAGTAGTCGCTCTATGTAACACTGGTACCTACACAGCTGCACCCAGTTAGACTTGGTTAGCTGAAAGCCAACACTGTTCATAGTTGGGAAAAGGCCAGACAGAACATCGGAGTCAGGTAACATTATTGATTGATGGACCACATTATTTCCATTTATGAAATCTGGCAACATAACACTTAAATGTCAATCATAAACTACTGTCAAAATTGATAATGACTTCAGTTTTGTACGCAACAAAACAAAACAAAACATCATTATTATTTTAGACATGGATTATATAGTTAAGGAATTAGGTATAAGTAATAAAAACATATTCCCCACTGCCTCACCTGGCCTTTACTCCGTCGTCGTCCACACGAGCTGGTTGAAGAAATGGATAAAAAACCTCGAAATAGATACCTCGCTAAACAATGTAGATTTTACCTTGCAACCTGGTGAAAGTGTACCTTATCCGTGGCGAAAAATATTTATGAGGGTATGTACTTATTCACATAACACAATTATAATCATAATATTGTTGTTTGACCGACCTTTAAATTATAATTATTTCTTTGTATTGTAGGTGTTGAGTAAAAAAGTATCCAAGGTTCTTCCTCTGCCTCGATACAAACTCAACGAGAACACGCATGATACTCCCCTCACATTCTCTCAACTGCTGCAATATGTCTCACAAAGTAACCAAAGAACATTATGGAAAGAATCTTATAAGAAGTACTGTCAAAATAATGAAGGTAGCAAAGAAAGTACCATAGTGAACTTATTGGAGCATGACCAGCTCATGTCCGAGGTCGTGCTGCGCTTGTACGGATGTAATATAATTAGAGTTAAGTGCGATGGAACTGGCAAGCATATAGAGTACAAAGAGATTATACCTAATAAGCATGTTCTAAAGATGTATGAAACTCATGGCAACCTACTAGCAGCTATGTTCACCATAGAAACAGACAATAACTTCTTCATAGTATACAGAGGACAATATGAAAATACTCTTCTAGATTGTTTGAATTTCAGTCCTAATTTAATAGATATGAATTACAGCCGAGGTCTGTTTATTGTGTATCAGTTGTTAAATTTGTCAAAGGCTATGAGCGACAGAGGATTAAGTATAGGCATGCTTACTCTTGAAGATATTTATTTGTCGGAGAACTTGTGGATCCAAGTGGTGCCTATGATTACCAATAACATACATTGTTTGGATGCCTCTCTGATTATTGAGCATAATAGAAGTAAGCAGACTACTCCTGCTATCAGTCAGGGACCTCCTAGTAAGAAGGGAGAGGAGTGGTGTTGGAGGAAAGAGGCAGTTCAGTTGGAAAAGCTCTGTATGCTTTGGGTGAGAGGCCGGATATCTAACCTGGACTACCTTCTACACTTGAATATGTTAGCTGGAAGGTCTGCTAACGATCCACAAGCTCATTTCATGGTCCCATGGGTAACTGATTTCTCATCTAGATGTGGTAAGTCTATGTATGTCTTGGTCATCATTATTTATCATTATTCACACAATCCATTGAGTTGTGGTAAATATTTGTAGTAATGGTTTTGTTTGTTTGATAAAAATGTATTTATTGTGATTCATATTCTGTTATCTATTGAACACATGGTCGTCAATTATCACTAGGCATTGTAGGTAAATAAACTTTTAATGCATAGTTTAAGTGCATGCCAGTGGGATTTTTCTAGTATTTTTATAATTAATAACATTATGTGGGTATGGAAATGTAAAGAAAATTTGCAATTGTCTACTAGTTTTTATTTGGATTATGTGTGTGTAAAAAGCCTGACAGTTTCTAGTAGATAACATTGGGTTACTGGGTTAATAGCTTTGTTATTAATGCACCTTTATTGCGATACTATCTGTAAATAAAAGAAATATTTCAAGGCAATCTTTTCAAAGGGTGATAAGTTGAACCTGTTTGTATGACAAAAACCCAGTTCTAGTTGCTTGATGTTTAGTCACAAATTAAACTTTCAGACTAAGTAATTGTGTCAGAATATTCACACACACAATGCAGGCAATGCCATGGGCACAACCTAGCCATTGTTCAATTTCTAAAACATAAAATTTATTTACCATAGACTTACATAAAAAATACAACAAAAAACAAGTTTGTATCTCGTAATATTATCATTTATTATTTTGAATCCACTACCCCACTTCCAGGCAGGAATTGGCGCGACCTCAGCAAGTCCAAGTACCGCCTGAACAAGGGCGACCGACAGCTCGACATGACGTATGACGTCAGCTGCTGCACCGATCAGATACCGCACCACGTTTCCGACGCCCTCTCCGATATAACGTGCTACGTTTATTTAGCTCGCAGGTTTGTGCGATAATGTAGCTTAAGTTAAGGGGGTAGAGTTGGTTTTTGGATGAAATGATATAACATTTAATTAGACTGATTCGCTGTTCGCGATTGCAGATCGTACAGACGCCAGCACATCAACCAACCATAATCTGTCAAATTTATTCAATAGATTTTCAAAAAACCTTAACGCAAAAGTGGAAGGTTAATGTTCGATTCCTAAAATTTGACAGATTTGGGTAGATTGACCTGCTGTCGTATTTTTTTGAAATATTTAAATTGGTGAGGCAAAGCTTGTATCGTTTTAAGAATATTCTTCTACAATCATTTTACTGGTATTATTTGATAGCAACAAAAGAAAAATTAAGTTCCTTATTTTTTTTCTAATTTTATAAATATAAAATATTGATCCTTTATGTTTTTTGTAGAACTCCAAAAGAGGTGCTATGTAAATACGTGCGGAACAAATGGGTGCCGGCGGAGTACCCCGCGTCGGTGCAGCGCATGCAGGAGTGGACTCCGGACGAGTGCATACCCGAGTTCTATACAGACCCCACTGTGTTTAAGAGCATACATGAAGATTTGCCAGTAATTATACAATTATTAAATCCTCTTATGTATATCTTAAGACATTCAAAGGCATTTCAGGTCTTCAATCACCAGCTGTGGATTTAGAGGGGTAGAATAAATAAGTACAAGTTTTAACTGAAACCAAAGGCCGTGCCATCTGTGTTAATCTTTAAAACTCAATACTAGTTAATACTAATGTTATAAAGACATTGTTTTGTTTGTACTTTACCCTAACCTTAACCCTAAAGGCTCCGAAATTACTAAATAGATTTGAAAATTTCTTTCACAGACGCATAGGCATCTAGAACGGGACGTGGATGAAACCGCGTAAAACAGCTAGTTTCAAATACTTCTGCTTAACAAATAAAGTTTTTCAATTATGTATATTGTTTCTAGGATCTGGGTATTCCATCATGGGCGACGTGTGTGGAAGACTTCATAACGAAACACAGGGAAGCGTTGGAGAGCACACATGTATCGGAAAACCTTCATCATTGGATTGATATTACTTTTGGATACAAGTGAGTTTCAAAGAATAAAAATTCTTATTTATTTATTGTTTTAAACCACTAAACTACCATTACAGTATCTCTATTAAAGTGTAAAGCAATAGTATTTCTCCATACTCGATACCGATCACGCAAGTTTTTTTGGATGGTAAATTTTACACTAGCAGTCTCTAAAATTTTCCATACAAACAACTTACGCAGTCGGTATCAAGTACCAACAAATACGTTATAAGTTTGACAAATGTTACGCTAAAAACCGCATCAAGATCGGTTCAACCACACGCTAAATAATTGCGCACAAACATACATGTCCAACTAAAGAGCCTCCTTTATTTTGGGATCGGTTAAAAATATAGTTATTTTTATGTATTTCCAGACTATCAGGTCCAGCGTCCATTAAGGCTAAGAACGTGTGCCTGTCCCTGGTGGACGGCCACACGCGCATGCGGCGCGGCGGCGCGGTGCAGCTGCTGACGGCGCCGCACCCCCCCCGCGCCGCCCGCGCGCTGCCCCCCGCGCCGCCGCGCCTGCACTGGACTGCGGCTAAGGATGCTAGTATGTATCATTGGCGTTAAAGTAGGCTCGAGAACTGGTAATCGTATGTGGCAACTCCGCCCTCCAACTGATACCTAACAACGCAGCGTGTTACGCGCCGTTAAGTTGTCCATGTTCCGTGCCGGCATTAAGTTTAACAATATTTACTGTGTTTAAAGGAGTGTCATGTAACTGACTGTTTTTCGGAGTTTAACCCTCATAAATAGGTCAAATTCACGCAACCAGAAAACTACTAGCAAATGAATGCTACAGAATCTCATAAATTTCAAAACTTCGGGCAAGAGTTTTGACTTTTTGCCTGAGTAATGACCTGTTGTTATTTATTTTGAGGTGATTAAACCTTTTTTTTTACTTTTAATTTTATTTTCACAGAGAAAGCCTTGCGAAACGATAGTTCAGACGACATTTCGGATGACGAAGAAGAGTCCACCAGCTTACCTCAGCACGTTTCCCGTCTAAACGTTCCTCCCCAGCGCGTCAGGTCTCGGCACAAGAGCAACAGTCGTGCTCGTTCCTTATCCAAGAGCCAAGGACTTGAGGACTCCCACACGGTCTCAGAGGGCCGAGCTTCCTCCCATTCCAGGCACTACAGGGTCCAAAGATCAGAACTAGGAAAAGGCGTCATCTACCTCCCAAAAGAATTCAACCCAGTAGCCTCTATCCAGGCCATAGAATCTCTGGACAATTTCCGAACGAAATGCTTCTTCACCAAAGCTGAGGATAAGGAGAAACATAGAGAGAATGTGACTACTTTAAACCTGTATCCAGTACAGCAAGATATAAGGCAAGATAGTACCACATCTACTAAGGAAGGCTCCGATGATACGGCGTTTACAAATCACATGTTCTTAGCGTCGTACGATCAATCTTATTTGAAGAAATTCACACAAGACGCGCATTTGGAAAGTGTCCTCAAGGAAAGAAAGAATAGGTCCTTCAATACTAGGTACACGACAGATGCGGCGATTTACAAGCAGTTTGTTACGGAAAGTCGGCGGCAAGACATGCTGGTCATAGGGTGCCTGATCGTGGAAATATTCCTTCATACATACATGAGACCGCTTAGAACGCCCACAGATAACTTTTTAGAACGATACAATAACTGTCGGACTGTGTTGAAGCATAATTTCAACGCGTTACCAAGAAGTGTTAGTTACGTGGCCTCATTACTGCTTAACGTACAACCTCCTTGTTTGAGTTACAAGAGCGAGTACACTCCCAAAAAGGAGGAGCCGTTAAAGAAGATTTTAGTGACAGATAAAGGGTTGCCAGCACCCACGCCCGCGCAACTACTACAACCTTTATTGATGCAACACTTAATACCATTCCCGCAGAGCTTTAATATTTTATACAAGTTACTAAATACGCTGCATGAATATGATCTCACGAGTACGGAGCTAAATATATTATACATGTACGAATGTGACGGAGTTCAGTGTGAAAAGTATCAGAATGTCGACAAAACGAAGTTGTACTTCAATCAGAAAATCGCTGAAGGCAAGGTTCAGGCTTGCGCCACACATTTAGACGTTCTACTCAACCAAGTGAACTGTTACAACCAGTTCGATGTGCTAGATATATTCTTATCTCATTATATAGAATTACTTCAGAACAAAGACACATCAGTATTAGCCGCGTGGTACTTATTTGATACTGTGAGCAAAGCTTTAGGTCCCGCTGAGACGAGGAAAAAGTTGCTCAAACACATTTTGAATCTTTACGAAGACGATGATTTCGCTGTCGATAAACCTGATCAGCATAAGTTGACGGATATCGATAGTTTAACTCTCGCTGGAGGCGTGACGAATAAACAGAAGTTCGTGAAACTCTATCACAATATATTTCTGCTCCAATTGATGGTGAGATTAGGCCTTCAGTGTTTCTTAGATAATTTTACCCAACATCTAGTTGAGGCAGTCGGTGGTTACAAAGATGTGACGGAGGAAGTTGGATCTCCTGGCCATTTATGCCACAATAAAGCTTTGTCGAACAAGAAGCCTCGATATTCAGACGATAACGTAAAGAACGCCTTATCGTCCAACACTGATATATTTTCACCGGACACTTCGTATGGGTCGGAACACGTGACCACTCCTAGTGTCGAAAAAACTGAGGCTAACGAAGGACTGAAGGAGAAAGACAGCGATAATAGAAGCGAAAATGAATTGTTTCACTTCGAAACCGATAAGGATAGACTTCCTAGTAGGAGCAGCAGAAGCAAGTCTCCTGCAGAGTCTATAGATTCTTACAACTCTAACACTACCCAAGAGAATAATATCCACACTCCATCACCTTCTATAGACCATGTATCTCCAATATCGGCGAAATATTTCACGCCAAACAACACAGCGCAAAAAGAACCTAATGCTCTTACCAATAAAGATCAGAATCACGAAACTGTGACACCGTCTAACAAGCCCACATCTCCAGTCATAGAAATTCCTACCAAACCAATGTTCACGAGTTATTTACACTTTGCCGAAGAGGATGATTCTGAAGAAGTGGAATTACGAAGAAAGTCTCACGATCCTCAAGTGAACTTGGATTTGGGGAGACACATGGAGAATTCTAAAGCATCTCGGAGTATGAATGATGAAGATTTTCAAGGTTTCAAGGATCCGAACAGTTCTAAGATATCGGATATGAGTTCTGAGAGTCTGATCTGGTTGGCTCATAGGTTAGGCCCAGTACTTACTTGTAGGTATATAACGAGGAACTTGCTCAAGATGCTGACGTTATGTTACATTGGGAAGGATAACTTGGCGCCGTGGGACAGTGAGGAGAAAGACGAGTTCGATGAGATATCAATTGTGAACAGCAGAGTGGTGGGAGATAGGAATGCGATGAAGGTCATCAAGTGCCTCACGTCTATAGTCGGTAAGTATTTCAAATATTTTGTTATGTTTACGTTTAACTGTTTCCCACTGTTTCAATTGTGTCCGGGGAGAACTTGTTTCCCGTACCTGCTCACAATATAGCTTGTGAAAGAATTTTTCAAATCGGTTCAGTAGTTTCGGCGCATCTAGGGTGGGTACAAATCAATATTTTAATCATTTTTTTAGATTTATGTCAAATATTTCATCCACGTTAATTCTTCTTACATTAATTTTAAACTTGTCCTCTGGTTTCTTGAGCCTACCTTTTAAAGCGCGACCTTGCTATCTAACGCAATGCTATAGCAAGTTCTGTGTTTGACAGCAATGTACGGCGAGCAGCTGATAATCTTCCAATACCTGCCGCACATGGGCGAGCTGATCGCGTCGTGCCGCCGCCGCCTGTCCGCGCCGCTGGAGGGTGGCGTGGTCGCCTGTCTGCAGCTCGTCAAGTATCTATTGCCGCATATGTCTGATGTTAAGCTTATGGAGCAGTTGCAGGTAAGACAGTTAAAAACATTTAACCTCAAAAAATTTAATGGAAAATGCATTTGCTTCTGACAAGCTTGCTTGTCTCAAAGTTCTTAACGCCACAAAAGATTTTCAGCAAAATGACATAGTGGTGAACGAATATCTGTACGAGCTAACGAGTCGAACGAGCAAAAAAAATTGTTTCTATTTTCTTAAAACTTGTCAAAAATTACGCGGTTAAATAAGACGGTTTTATTCGGGCAAGATTTTATAAGATTTCACGTAAAAAAATAAAAAACTCGTTTCCTTCGGCGTGTTCGGCTCCGATAGATGTGTCTTTGCCATAACATGTCAATATCACCAAAGCATACCTACTAGGATGACAGGAACACCACCAATATATTCCAGGACACATTCCTCAAAACCATCCTGCAGCCAGCGCTCCGCCTGGCCTCTACCACTCGTTGTTCGTACCCAAGTGGGGCGGCAGCACGGTGTTCCCTTACTAGGAAGCTGTTGGACGCGCTACATGTGCTGGCCGTCAGGATCGGACCTGAGATGACGAGGAGACATCTGTGTGTGCCGGCGTTGCAGAGGTGAGTATTGAGGGAATATTAGGTGCTAAATATGAACTTCTATATATATTCTGCCACCTGATTTTACTCTCGAGGAGGTTCTGCCAGCGGTTTCACTCGCGTTCCGTTTGAACTGCTTCACAAAATGTAGGCTTTAATCTTTCTCGATAAGTGGGCTCACTAACACGGATACCTTATAAAATGAATATCGATACATGGTGGTAAATGATGCTTAGAAACCATGTCGATACGGAATATGGTTTAAAGGCATACTCTATGTTACAGATTCTTCTTAGCGTTTGATAAAGCGACTGGGAAGACTGAAAACTGGCCGAAACAAGAAGAAAGTACACCCGAAAAGGTAAGATAATAAAATTCCGCATGGAAAACTTAGTACTGAATTTTGACATTTAGTACTTTACCAATAATATTTTTTGTCTCTAGTCCTCAGACCAAGAGTCAACAGACTCGAAGCCCGAAGGTTTTCTAGAGCTATGCCGTGACGGCACAACGGCGGAATGGCGCGTACAAGACGGACGAGTTGTACGCGCGGACTTACCCGACCTCGCTTGTACGCCACCCGATGTGTCTGAACATCCGCACGATACTACTAGGTTGACGGTTAGTATCTACTTAGGATATAGGATGTAGAATTTTCGATAGTTTTCTAAGATTTTCTAGGTGTATGCCGTGACGGCACGACGGCAGAAGGCCGCGTGCAAGACGGACGAGTTGTACGCGGGGACTTGCGTCAAGTTTGCATTAATTATGGTATTGGAACTCGTCCTCTCTATAATTTGGCCTTTTTTGTGTGAGGTCGAGTGAAAATGAAGTTTTTATGCCGTTAGGTACTGAAATAATAATAAATGACACATTTCCAGGCTCAAGAGGAACTCCTCATGGTGTTCGACGAAGAGCTAGCGCACCGAGCGTACACAACGTTCGCCAAGTTCATAGGATCCGAGACGATGGAGCGCTGCCTCAAGAACATTGACACAGTACGCGCGCTCTGCAGGAAATATGAACACAACCATGCTGTGAGGTAAGCGTAGTCTTAATCCTAGGGAAAAAGAAGTAAAAAGAAAGCCTTTGTTTTATTTTGGTAGTCATCTATACTAATATTATAAAGAGGAAAACTTTGTTTGTTTGTTTGGTTGTAATGAATAGGCTCAAAAACTACTGGACCGATTTTAAAAATTATTTCACCATTCGAAAGCTACATTATCCACGAGTGACATAGGCTATATTTTATCCGGGTACGGGCAGTAATTCCCACGGGATGCGAGTGAAACCGCGGGAAAACGGCTAGTGTTTTATAAAAATCCGTTTAGCTATTTGGGTGTGAAGTAGTAACAAACATACACATACATACACACTAGCAAACTTTCGCTGTTATAAAACTCGTACTAGTGTGATGAGAAAATTGTTGTCTGTATATCACATTGATTAAAAGAAAACCCAAGATAGACAGTCTCGAACAAAAGTAACGCACGAAAGTGTCCCAAAACACTGTTTCTGTCTCTTTCTACACATTATTTCTTTCTACAAACATGTGTTATTGCAAGTTCAACTTTACGCCAATCATTTAAAGTCGTTATTACAACGCAGTGCCTAAAGCAATAAAATTTTACGACCGAATTTGGTCGGCTAGGACAAGGCATTGAGTGGAGCCGACATGACTTTATTTTTTCATTATTAGTCAATATTTTAAGTTTGTAGAATTGTGTTAAAAACACATAAAAATACTTTTATTTTTGCATAAATATGGTTTTGGGTAGCCTATGGCTATATATATAAAAAAAA
>NWSH02000019.1:10907743-10920433 GCA_002382865.2 Heliothis virescens
AAAAAAAAACACAAACAAAAAAAAACGACTCCACTTATATTAGAACAGGGTCACTTTTATAATGCGACGGAAATAAGAAGGTCGGTGTAGTGCGTCGTTCTAACACTGAACAAGCGGCCATTGAAGTTAGCCGTGTTATAATTTGAGCGTTGAATTAAACTTTTTAGAAAAATAAATCAAATTCACATATTGCTCGCTATAATCAGTCATAAAAACGGCAAAAACTAATCAATGAACTATTTTACTTACCGATAATACGATATCCCATCCTTTTTTAATCTTCTAGACGTGATATTTTTACAATTTTTGGAGAACACTTCGACATTTTTAACGACTGCTTGCGGACACGAGCGACGCGAGACTATTTGAAATGAGCGCACAATTTGGAATGTTGCGCTCATTTTGTGCGGACGTTTTTGAGACGTTGAGTGTGGGTCTTGGCTTTTTTAGTACGTCAATGGTATATCAGAATAAATTTTATACATCACAACTTCCCATGACTAAATTCATAAGTTTCAAAGTTAATTGTTATAAGAAAAAGTCTCTTTGTTAAAAAGAATAAACCCCGTTTTTTCTTCAGCTTTTAAAAATTAAACCATTTCATAATTATGTCTTCGCAGCTCCCCCTACCAAATCCGTCCGGACAAGCGGGTCCAACCGTCATTCAGCGACGAGCCTTTAAGCCGGAAGACTGACTACAGTACCACGAAGCCTGACGTCGTCATGGACCACATCTCCAGTTCCAACAGCTTCGGGTCTAATGTGACCCTCGTGGGCAACAGGATAGATGTCGCTAGTGACGCCTGTGATGTCGGCAATGGGGGTCAAGGACATGGATTCGATGTCGTGGCGTATAAGTCTGATAATGGAATTAGGAGTAATCGGTGAGTTTTTGATGAAGTTTGCTGTAATTTTTTTATAGTATTTTGTATTTTTGTCTACATAACTTTGTGAACAGTAACCTTATTTAGGACAAAAAACGTATCTTAGCTCGTCGCATATTTATGACAGAATAATTGAAGTACGGCGGGCAGGTCAACCTACCCGAATATAAAATTTCCCCAACCGAACATTAACCTTCCACTATTGTGATAACGTTGAAAATCTATTAAAGAAATTTGACAGATTGAGGTAGGTTGTTGTGCTGGGTCTGTACATATTTGGACCCTTAAAAGAAAGTTTAAAAATACCTCAAATCTCCAAACGCCGAAATATTCCCATATAAATGTAATTTTTTTACCAAAAATACTTTATTTTCTTCCCAGGCACTTACGCGGTGATTGGTTGATATACTGGGAGCACGAAATCGGCCGCTCAGACAAAGAAACCCGGTTCAACCTGAAACAGATCAAGTTGCAGACGTTTGTGGGGCACACGCACTCCGTCAAGTCCATACACTGCCTGGACAATGAGAACAGCTTTATGAGCGGCTCTAAGGATAAAACTGTTAGGCTGTGGTCTTTGAGGAATCAGGTTAGTGTTGTTACGAGACTTATCTACATATGTATAGTAATAAAGTGTTTTTTTTTTTGTTTATTTGAACCCTGAAGGGTCTGAAGGTACAGAACCGATTTAAAAAATTCTTTCACTGTTGAGAACGCAGGTCAAACCGCGGCAAAAAAGGTGGTTAATTCTAAAGCAATACGTATTATAGTGGGTGTCCCTCAAAATGTGATCAGGGTCATTTACCAACATTTTGACTTCAGTATATGGGTCAAATTTTTTACAGGTCAAAAATTTACCAAAATTTGCAATTTTCAATCTCTACTTTCCTTGTTATGCCAGCCCATATGTATTGCAGGGTAGTTTGTTCCACCATTCCTTTCAAAACACGAAAGTGTACAAAGGCAGAAGTTTTAAGGACTCTCTTTCATAAAATACATTCTTATGTGAATAAATGACGTATTATCTTTTCTTTATCCTCAGGGCGACGGCAACGCGACGACACAATGCAACTGGACCTACACGGGCCACAAGAAAGGCGTGCTCTCGCTTACGTTCCTGGAGTCGTTGCGTCTGGCGGTGTCCACTGATTCTGTCGTCCATATATGGGATCCCTTCATGGAGAGTGTGGTTTCTCAGGTATTTATATATTGATGATTTATTTGCAGTTACAGTTTCTTCTTCATAGTTTATGTTTTTGCGTGTACAGCACAGCCAAAAACGTCCACTGCTGGACAAAGGCCTCCTCATAGCGGGAGGATTTTACCATAGTAAGCGTGTTGGTAGTCGGAATGTAGAATATTTTTAGCTTTGGAGATACAAAAAATTATCCAAATATATTGAAATTTAGCATGCAGGTAGATGTTATGACGCAGGCATCCCCTAAGAAAGGGTTTCCCGAAAGTCCCTCGGGAACGGGCAAAGTTTTGCGCGGGCAAAACCGCTGGCAAAAGCTAGCAATATATAATTTTGATAATATTTAATTCCTATTTAATGTCCTTGTGCAGTTGGACAACCTGAAGTCTCCAGTAAGCATAGTGCGTACCCTGGCGGGTCCGTCCCGCGCGGTGCTGGCGGCCACCACCGACGCCACGCTGAGAGTCATCGACGCGAGGACGCCGCACACCTCGCACGAGCTGAAGGTAACTTATTCTCTTGTTCAATTATCACAATGGGCGTCTTGACAAGTCTTGAAAAATGAAAAATACTAAAAAAAACACGTTTATTTTATGTAGACCACTCTTAATACATTTTTCTAATTTTTAGTATTTGTTGTTATAGCGGCAACGGAAATATATCATTAGTGAAAATTTCAGCTTTCTAGCTATCACGGTTTATGCGATACAGCCTGGACAGACAGACAGCGGAGGTTTAGTAATAGGGTCCCGTTTTAGCCTTTGGGTACGGAAGCCTAAAAACGCTTAGGCCGGGAGCCCACGCCCGAATTTCATCACCGCAACGACTTCGGCGAGGGCACTGAGCTGCATGAGTTGACGGAGTGCCCAGCTGGGCAACGCAGCGTAACCTGGTTATGTCTGTAGATGCTGCAAGCAGTCTTTCAATGATCCTAAAGTAAATTCAAACGTACTGTTTGTCTATTGTTGATTTTAACACACACATTTTTATCCAAAATGCCAAAATATATTTTTGCTATGCCTACCAATTTTTGTTCAGTACTTCTTGCATATAGTTTTAATATAAAAGCTTGATTAATGTTGTTTTAACATTTTTTTATTTTGCAGTTACCTATGAGCGCAACGACATTCATCCGCTGCATGTGCGTGTGTTCGTCCGGCGGCTGGGCGGCGTGCGGGCTGGCGAGCGGGCACGTGGCCGTCACCGACCTGCGCACCGGCCTCACCATCGCCACCTGGCGGGCGCATGACGGAGAGGTACTCACACACACACACACACACACATTGGCGGCTGGGCGGCGTGCGGGCTGGCGAGCGGGCACGTGGCCGTCACCGACCTGCGCACCGGCCTCACCATCGCCACCTGGCGGGCGCATGACGGAGAGGTACTCACACACACACACACACACACATTGGCGGCTGGGCGGCGTGCGGGCTGGCGAGCGGGCACGTGGCCGTCACCGACCTGCGCACCGGCCTCACCATCGCCACCTGGCGGGCGCATGACGGAGAGGTACTCACACACACACACACACACACATTGGCGGCTGGGCGGCGTGCGGGCTGGCGAGCGGGCACGTGGCCGTCACCGACCTGCGCACCGGCCTCACCATCGCCACCTGGCGGGCGCATGACGGAGAGGTACTCACACACACACACACACACACATTGGCGGCTGGGCGGCGTGCGGGCTGGCGAGCGGGCACGTGGCCGTCACCGACCTGCGCACCGGCCTCACCATCGCCACCTGGCGGGCGCATGACGGAGAGGTACTCACACACACACACACACACACATTGGCGGCTGGGCGGCGTGCGGGCTGGCGAGCGGGCACGTGGCCGTCACCGACCTGCGCACCGGCCTCACCATCGCCACCTGGCGGGCGCATGACGGAGAGGTACTCACACACACACACACACACACATTGGCGGCTGGGCGGCGTGCGGGCTGGCGAGCGGGCACGTGGCCGTCACCGACCTGCGCACCGGCCTCACCATCGCCACCTGGCGGGCGCATGACGGAGAGGTACTCACACACACACACACACACACATTGGCGGCTGGGCGGCGTGCGGGCTGGCGAGCGGGCACGTGGCCGTCACCGACCTGCGCACCGGCCTCACCATCGCCACCTGGCGGGCGCATGACGGAGAGGTACTCACACACACACACACACACACATTGGCGGCTGGGCGGCGTGCGGGCTGGCGAGCGGGCACGTGGCCGTCACCGACCTGCGCACCGGCCTCACCATCGCCACCTGGCGGGCGCATGACGGAGAGGTACTCACACACACACACACACACACATTGGCGGCTGGGCGGCGTGCGGGCTGGCGAGCGGGCACGTGGCCGTCACCGACCTGCGCACCGGCCTCACCATCGCCACCTGGCGGGCGCATGACGGAGAGGTACTCACACACACACACACACACACATTGGCGGCTGGGCGGCGTGCGGGCTGGCGAGCGGGCACGTGGCCGTCACCGACCTGCGCACCGGCCTCACCATCGCCACCTGGCGGGCGCATGACGGAGAGGTACTCACACACACACACACACACACATTGGCGGCTGGGCGGCGTGCGGGCTGGCGAGCGGGCACGTGGCCGTCACCGACCTGCGCACCGGCCTCACCATCGCCACCTGGCGGGCGCATGACGGAGAGGTACTCACACACACACACACACACACATTGGCGGCTGGGCGGCGTGCGGGCTGGCGAGCGGGCACGTGGCCGTCACCGACCTGCGCACCGGCCTCACCATCGCCACCTGGCGGGCGCATGACGGAGAGGTACTCACACACACACACACACACACATTGGCGGCTGGGCGGCGTGCGGGCTGGCGAGCGGGCACGTGGCCGTCACCGACCTGCGCACCGGCCTCACCATCGCCACCTGGCGGGCGCATGACGGAGAGGTACTCACACACACACACACACACACATTGGCGGCTGGGCGGCGTGCGGGCTGGCGAGCGGGCACGTGGCCGTCACCGACCTGCGCACCGGCCTCACCATCGCCACCTGGCGGGCGCATGACGGAGAGGTACTCACACACACACACACACACACATTGGCGGCTGGGCGGCGTGCGGGCTGGCGAGCGGGCACGTGGCCGTCACCGACCTGCGCACCGGCCTCACCATCGCCACCTGGCGGGCGCATGACGGAGAGGTACTCACACACACACACACACACACATTGGCGGCTGGGCGGCGTGCGGGCTGGCGAGCGGGCACGTGGCCGTCACCGACCTGCGCACCGGCCTCACCATCGCCACCTGGCGGGCGCATGACGGAGAGGTACTCACACACACACACACACACACATTGGCGGCTGGGCGGCGTGCGGGCTGGCGAGCGGGCACGTGGCCGTCACCGACCTGCGCACCGGCCTCACCATCGCCACCTGGCGGGCGCATGACGGAGAGGTACTCACACACACACACACACACACATTGGCGGCTGGGCGGCGTGCGGGCTGGCGAGCGGGCACGTGGCCGTCACCGACCTGCGCACCGGCCTCACCATCGCCACCTGGCGGGCGCATGACGGAGAGGTACTCACACACACACACACACACACATTGGCGGCTGGGCGGCGTGCGGGCTGGCGAGCGGGCACGTGGCCGTCACCGACCTGCGCACCGGCCTCACCATCGCCACCTGGCGGGCGCATGACGGAGAGGTACTCACACACACACACACACACACATTGGCGGCTGGGCGGCGTGCGGGCTGGCGAGCGGGCACGTGGCCGTCACCGACCTGCGCACCGGCCTCACCATCGCCACCTGGCGGGCGCATGACGGAGAGGTACTCACACACACACACACACACACATTGGCGGCTGGGCGGCGTGCGGGCTGGCGAGCGGGCACGTGGCCGTCACCGACCTGCGCACCGGCCTCACCATCGCCACCTGGCGGGCGCATGACGGAGAGGTACTCACACACACACACACACACACATTGGCGGCTGGGCGGCGTGCGGGCTGGCGAGCGGGCACGTGGCCGTCACCGACCTGCGCACCGGCCTCACCATCGCCACCTGGCGGGCGCATGACGGAGAGGTACTCACACACACACACACACACACATTGGCGGCTGGGCGGCGTGCGGGCTGGCGAGCGGGCACGTGGCCGTCACCGACCTGCGCACCGGCCTCACCATCGCCACCTGGCGGGCGCATGACGGAGAGGTACTCACACACACACACACACACACATTGGCGGCTGGGCGGCGTGCGGGCTGGCGAGCGGGCACGTGGCCGTCACCGACCTGCGCACCGGCCTCACCATCGCCACCTGGCGGGCGCATGACGGAGAGGTACTCACACACACACACACACACACATTGGCGGCTGGGCGGCGTGCGGGCTGGCGAGCGGGCACGTGGCCGTCACCGACCTGCGCACCGGCCTCACCATCGCCACCTGGCGGGCGCATGACGGAGAGGTACTCACACACACACACACACACACATTGGCGGCTGGGCGGCGTGCGGGCTGACATGTCATTAAAAAGTAGTTAAAATTAAAAACATTTCTATAGCACTATCTATCAGATGGCTATCTAGATCCAAATCTGGAACCTCTGAAACTGGCTCAAAAAAATCATTTTATTCAAAGTACCTAGGCTAAAAATCAGCACATTTTGCAGGCCAAGTTTATAAAATACTTTTTTTTTAGATCGTAAGTTAACACGACAAAACAAATGCCTTTCTTATACTTTGCGCAAAAAATAATTTTGCGCAACTATTGCGCAATTTTGCGCAAAATTGTTCATGGCAAATTGAGACAACTTTTGTTTTATTGCAGTTTGTTTTTTTGTATATCAGGTGCTGAGACTTGCAACAGTGGACGATCACAGACTGCTGAGTTCTGGGTTGGATCAGGTCACTGCGCTATGGAGGCCGGATGATGGAGAACTTATAGCACATCTCAAGTAAGAATTACAAAAATATATTTAATGTACACATTTACTTTATTCTATAATATACAATCTTCTATAATAATAATAAAAAAATAATAATGAATGTTTATTGACCAAACATTTGTACAATAATCACACGTATTTTAAACATCATTAATCGTTACAATAGCAAGAAAAAGTGGTTAAGATGAAAACCACTCAAAACTTTGTATCCAAATTAAGATTAAACTTGTGGTATGGGTCCCATCGTCCTCTTTTATTATTTGTTCAAAAAACAGAGGAACACTTCTACTAGTGCTACAAAACAGTTCTGTAGTTATACTGTTCTACAAAATACTACACCTAAGACTACGTAAAAAATTAAATATACTCAATACATTATCTTCCTTTCACAGAGGCAGCACAGAGCCCGTCCACTGCCTCTCAGTGTACTACAAAGAGTTGATATCAGGCACAACGAACAACCGCATCGGAGTTCACACCTCATTATCACAGGACGCTAGCTTTTCCAGCACTAAACTACGGTCTGACACGTTCAGGGGAGTTCTGACGTGTATGGATGTACTGCCACTCAATAGGTTATTGTTACTGGCCAGCGATAATGGGACTATCAGTCTACTTTGCTGAGTGCTTTAGTTAAGATTAATTCTGAGGTGAAGTCACAAGTGCGGTCAGATTGTCACTCAATGGGCCACTGTTTCTCTTGTTATTGCTCCAGAAGTCTACTATGCTGCTGAGATGCTGTGAGGTTTAGTTGCTTAGATACTTTCTAGCGTATACTTACTTGAAGGCCGCATTCCTCAATAGGATACCGCTACTGGTCCTATCACTCTTCTATGCTGAGTTGCAGATTTGCACTATAGTACGGTAACTAAGCTTTTACTTACGTATATGGCAGTACTCACGCACCATCAGTCTATTTTACTTCAAAATTCAAATTGAATAGTTCTGCGTCCCAAGTATTGAATTCTACTGCAAGTTTCTATCAGCAAAAATGGTATCTTGATGTTATATGGTAAGGTGTGAGGGTGATAAGTGTTTTAACATAGTTCGGCAAATTACCAATTTGTGCAGCCTTGCTTCGCTTTGAAATGTTTTTTTTTTTAATACCTATGTCTGCACTGCCACATGGTAGACGCCTTGCTATTTGCTAGCTTTTGAAAAGCTTAGATATGTAATTGAATAGTAGAGGTTTTTTTATTGAGCTGTGCTCAATTTTAAAGATGGATAGGAAAATTTATTAAATTAGTATTATTTGAATAGTCAAGCACATTTCTTTTAGTGATCTCTTCCACTAAAATAATTAAATAAAACATTTCGGTTTATTTAAAATTCTTAGAAAAATAGGTGATATTAACTGATCAACCAAAGCATACAATGTAAAAGAAATATTAACACTTATAAATCGCTATATACTGATGACATTCCATGATTTTGTAAAATACTAAAATTACGACGTCATATAAATCTACAGAGATATAATATGTAACGCAAAATGAAAACTGATCATTCCATTTTTTTTCATTCCTGAAGTGTCATTTTTTTTTTAATTATTGAATGACCTCTACTCAATTTATTATAAGTTACACAAAAATAACATCGTATGGATATAATTATATTTGAATATCGATCCTAGAAAGAAGTTTCATTGAACTTCAACTGTGAATTTTAACAGAAGAATAGGTCAAAAAGATCCTTTTTTTTCATAAGAATTTTTGTCTAAAGTCCATGTAATAAATAGAGTATGTTATAATAAAACCAGCTTTTAGCTTATATTGAAGGCTTTTTGGATGATAAATGCTATTGTTCGTGGATCGACATCCTTATAACATGTAAGTCCCGTCGTTCCTTGCCGAACAAATATAAACCTTATTAACGTCAATATAAAGTCGAAAATTAAAAACGTAGTCGCTATGTATGTGGTCATGATATTTGAAATGCGACCTTGTATCAACGTGTATAATGTTTATTTTTCTTCGGCAGATACTAGTTAGAAGTAAGTGTACAGGATAGTGTGCTAAGTTCATGTTGAGTAAGATAGATATTATATAATACGATGTAACCTTACCATACGTGTCAAAAGTACAAAATAGTCGTTACCAAAGAGTTATTCGATCATAATAATTATTTTGAGATTATTGTCACTTGTACTATCATTTAAACCAGTAATATTGTATTTTATAAGCTTCTATCGAAATAACTACCTTATTGTTCTTGTAAAAAGATGGATTTTCCTATATCACCATAGCAGGCTACGTTTGTTAAAATATAGCATATGTTACAGAAAAAAGAAAACCGTCAAAATCACATGTATTTGTAATCTTGTATAAATGTAACAATAATATTGTACATCGATATTTAATTCTGTTATTATATTTTAGCTCAATTTATTACCATTATGAGTTTTAAATGTATTTTATGTGAGTAAAATTAATGTGTAGTGTTGCTAGTATACATACTTAATGGTTAATTATAATTTGTAAATAAGAAATACAGTAGAAAACTAAGGCTTAGTGGTTATGTCTCCCCGCTTTGTCCCACGGCTGGGCAAAGCACAGTGGGAGGTCATTTTGTCAGATATCAGCTTCTAAGAATTATAATTGTCTTAAACTATTGCTATATTGATGCGCTTTCTGATATTGCAATTTCAGGTACAGACGACAGCATGTACCCGAATTTGTAAAATTTTACCAATCAAACATTAACCTACCACTATTGTGATAAGGTTGAAAATCTACGGCAGAAATTTGACAGATTGTGGTAACTTGATGTGCTGTCGTCGGTACAAAGCTTATGCGTAGCATAAGCAAACACGCTACTTCATTCAAATCATTCGTTCGAAGGTATTAAATACTTATCAAAAACATACTCGTCTTAGAAGTCGGGTAAAAATAAACAAAAGTTCTTAGTAATGTCACAAAAATCAATGTATAGCGAATTCCGCTTTCGTTTTGTTTGTATAATTTATTTTAAAGCACGTATATGTCAGTGATATGAAGAACAAATTATATTTCTGTTTGTATGTCGTAAGTATTAGAAAAAATCCAAAATATTAGTTGTAAGGTCAACAGTAGGAAAAAAGACGTAGAAATGTAGTACACGCAAGGAAAATAGATGATACAAGAGAGCGGTGCATTGTAAATGTGTAAAATAAGAAAAAAAAAATAAGAGGAATACCAAAAGTATGAGACTGCCTTATGGTATCGTCAACAGAACAGTAAATCATTCATTATTTATTGTTATAAGTTTTAAAACTAATACAAGTTCGCATCCGGGCTATGTATTTATTTGTATAATTTAAACGAAAATGCGATACGACAATATTTAAAAAAATATGGTTACTAGAATTAACGTTTTGCCCAGAAAAAAATATTAGACTTAAAATGTCTCAAAATTGCAAACGAATTCCTAAAGAAATTGTTTAAATTGACAAAGATGTATTACAATAGATCACAAACTTTCCTAAATGCTTTGTTTCCATCCAATATTTTCGTCATCCGTGGTTACAGTGCCAAATGTCCATCAAAAATTCTTGTCACATCCAGCGTTTTAGATACTTGAAATAGCCCAAAAAGCCCGAGATATCATTGTTTACATGCCTAGATGATGATGTTCGTCGACACCATCCAAACGTAGAACATAGTATTAGAGAAGGTAAGGACAGCCTTGATTCAAAGTTTTACCAACCTGTTGTAACTATGTAATATGTATAATGTATATTCTGTATCGTAGCAAAGGTATTTTTTTGTAATAAAAGTATTTTATAACCATCTGGTTGTTTGTTTTTCAGCGTCTAAGAAAATCTTGGATCCTACTAATATAGTATTTGCGAAAATTTGTATTATGTATGTTTGTGCCTCTTTCGCGCAAAAACTAACGAATGGATTGTGATGGAACTTGGCAGTGATACAGCTTATACATAACTAGTTTCTGCCAGCGGCTTCGCCCGCTTCCCGAGGGAACTATTTCCCGTACCCGGATAAAAAGTAGCCTTTATTTTAGTTTCATCGAAATCTGTCCAGTGGATCCTCAGATTAGCGTGTGCAAACAGACAAACATTCAAACAGAGACAGACATATTTTGTTTTGTAAAAATATTTAATGTACAGACACTCTATAAAATATTTCCGTAGCGGTGCCTGACTCCATGCACTATACAAATTGCATCATCTGGATGATATTAAATGAAACCTTTTCCACACTCTTGTTCACTGAAGAATAAATGCAATACATGAGTTACTGAAAAAAGAATAGAGAAGAACGTCAAATTGAATGACAGAAAGTAAACTTGACGTCGTCGTATAAAATACGAAAACTTTAACTTGCAAAAAATATATTATCGTCATCGCGAACGTAGTGTTCATACCTACTGACGCGTTAAGGCACTCTTATTGTAAAGTAGACGCAATCAGAACCTGCAGCCATGCCGCGTTACAGCAAAAGGAAGTCCAGCATCACCTCGCTGAGGAGCGTCCGCCGTGCGAGCATGATGGCGCACAGCACCATCGAGCTCTCCCAGATATCTCTGCTGAAAGAAGAAACTCACACGGGAGACCACTTCCTCACACCAGCTCAACTGGAGAACGTGTACCGTACGAACGTGAACACCGGCCTGACGGAGAGCTTCGCTGCAGAACTTTTGGAGCGTTACGGCCCCAACGAACTGAAGGAACTCCGCGGCACAAGTCTATTTCAGATATTCCGCCACAACATGTTTGGATGGTTTCAATGCGTTCTGTGGGCTGCAGCGATAGTCAATTTCGTAGGATACTTTTGTTCGCAGGACATTGACTCAGGTGGTGATTCAGGTGAGCACGGGGCTCATTCTGCGAAAGAGTATCTCTATTTAGGATGTGTGATTGGGGGGACTATTATAGGTACAGGTCTATTTGGCTTCTATCAGGAAGCCAAAAATGCAGCTGTGATGAGCGGTTTCGAGAAACTTGTCCCACCCAATGCCGTTGTTATACGAGATGGACTACGGAAAACTGTACCTAATGCTGATCTGGTTGTTGGCGACATTGTAGAAATGAGTGGTGGAGACATAGTGCCGGCTGATGTGCGTATACTCACGTGCACTAATTTTAACACGGATATGTCTTCTTTGACCGGGGAATCTGAACCTATAAAGCACAGGCCCGAATGTACACATTCTAATCCTTTGGAGTCCAAAAACATGGCGTACTTTGGATGTCCTATTAATGAAGGTTTTGCTAAAGCCATAGTAATTGCAACTGGTGAAATGACTCAAATAGGAAAAATTGCCGGATTGGTGACTGGCTTAAAGAAGGAAGAAACGCCTATCGCAAAAGAAATAACGCATTTTATCAAGTTATTGTGTGGTGTAGCATTTACTTTTGGGATCATGTTTTTCCTAATGGTTTATCTTATACAGCATAGTTGGCTCTCGGCGCTTCAATATATGCTTGGTATTATTTTGGCTAATGTGCCCGAAGGCTTGATAGTTACATTAACGGTGTGCATGACGCTGTCAGCTAAATCTTTAAAGCGTAAAAACTGTCTTGCAAAAACATTGCAAGCTGTAGAAACGTTAGGATCTACTTCGTGCATATGTTCCGATAAAACGGGAACATTGACTCAGAATCAAATGAATGTGTCACATTTGTTTACCAATTTCAAAATTATAGATAAAGATGATCATTCGTACGTTGTTCAACC
>NWSH02000019.1:10930401-10950299 GCA_002382865.2 Heliothis virescens
TTTTCGAAGTAGGTATTACGTTCTAAAAGTATATCTTAGACACCAATGGCTGATAAAAGGTGAAGGAAAACATCTTGAGGAAACCTGGACTATAAAGTCTGAAATCACCAACCCGCATTGAGCAAGCGTGGTGATTAACGCTGTGCCCAGCAGTGGGACGATAAAAAGGCTACAAAAAAAAAAAAAAAATATGAGATGACGTATTTCTGAGCTTAGTATTCATATTTTCATGCTATCTTTAGTTGTTATTGTTATGCTGCGCGTGCGCCGGGGCGCTGGCGCGGCCGGGGCTGCTGGACGGCATCGGCTACGCGTCGCACGGCTACGCGGCGCCGGCCTACGCCGCGCCGATCGCGCACGCGGTCGCTCCGGCCTACGCGCCTGCGTACGCGCCGGCTATCACGGCGCACACGTACGCCGCGCCTGCTATCGCGCACGCGGCTTATGCTGCGCCCGTTGTTAAAGCCATTGCGGCTCCGGTAAGAAACAATCTAGAAGATTTTTTAAACATCATAGAGGAATATCCTTTTTTCTCATAGAAGAAGATTTTGAGTCGTCCGAATTTCTTTATCTCAAAACTTTCTATTACTTATACCTTTTTTGAAGTCCCACCGAAAATTTTCGAAATCTAATGGCACAAAAAGAGAGCTTTCAGATCTAATTTCGCTAAATTTTCTAACCAGGTGATACGCGCCGAGCCCGTAGACCCGAACCCCGCGTACAGCTTCTCATACGGCGTGGCCGACCCTGCGACCGGCGACCACAAGGACGCGGCCGAGACGCTGCAGAACGGCGTCGTTCACGGCTCCTACAGCCTGGTGGAACCTGACGGCCACGTGCGCAAGGTCACCTACACGGCCGACAAGATCAATGGGTTCAACGCTGTGGTTGAGAGGACGGGTGCTTCTGCTCATGCGGTAAGACTTTTGCAGTTTGGATATAATATTTAGCTTGAATCAGTAATTATATAACCTCATGATATGATAAAAATTACTTTGTCTTCTCCCCTACCTCTTACTATGAAATTGATTTCTAGGCACCCGTAGCAGTAGCAGCTCCTGTAGCGAAGGTGTACGCAGCGCCCGCGCAGGTCGCGGTGGCCGCCCCAGTCGCGAGGTACACGCTACCCGCTGCCCACGTCGGCGTCGGCGTCGCCCACCCGTGGGGCTAAACCCAGCACCACCGACTACAAAGCAACCTAGCTCCTTGCTGAACGACATAAGATTGATTTTAGCGTAGCGATGCAGAAAATAGTGTTGGAAGTCGATTTTACCGTCACTATGTCTAAAGTAGTTTAAGCATAACACTGTTTTCTGATGTTAGGAGTTAAGCACACTTCAAGTTTAGAACAGTAGTCTGTTGAGATTTTGATAATAACGGTTGTGATTTTATGGTTGTTGAATGATTTTTGACTAAGATTGTTTGGTAATACTTGTTTAGAAATCATAGGCCGCGGCTACATGGTAAAGGCGAATTGTAATGTTTGTTTAGCTGTCTATTGCAGAAGTTTATATTTTTGTTACTGGGCTCAATTGTTTGTTAATATCTCCTAAATACTTAAAACGTTAAAATGTAACATTGAACGTTTTTAAGCCTAATTGTTAAGTCGTATCGCGGCCCATTTTCTAGTTTTCCTCGCCTTTGCCGTCCAGCCCCAGTCTCTTCGAGAGAGGTTTGTTCAGCAAGACTAGGCGCGCCTGATGACCTCGCCCGTCTAACGTAACTTATTATTTATTATGTACTGCTTTGACTGTTGCCTACGGACCTGATCTTGACGCATCGTATTATTTACGTTTGTGTAAATATAATGTAGTTTTATAAATAAATGCAATTTTTGCATAATTTTATGTCTTTATTTTGTTCCCTTGTATTAATTTTGAAAATAAACTTAATAAAAGTCTTCAGGAAAAGAAAAGTTTGTAATCTGAGACAAATTATGCATATATTTAAGGTGGGCATACTCCTAAAACTTGCTTTGCAATAAATCGTATTGCCTCCTGTTTTTAATTCCATTTGGCGTGCTAATCATACGTAAGCATACTTTTACATACATACGTATATATAATTTGCATGTTCTCTGCTATGTAACTTCAACCTGGTTTAATAACTCAAATACGTACTTATTATTAATTACAATTACATTTTAATCTAGTTCGCGAGTAGAAAACCTTTAAATATTACTAGGTACATACATAGGTAACAACGTATATAGCATAGGCATACCCTAAAAGGTGTTAAACTGCTATTTAGTAGATAAACATAGGTTTCCTGCTAAATCCACCAGTTAATTATTTATGAAGTCTGTCTGACTCTTAATTAGTCGAAGTAACTAACCTCTCAGCGGAAATGGTGGATGGATGTCGAAACCATCACAGTTAAAACCGGTGTCTTGTGCCTAGTTTGACTTGACATAGACATACAATGTAGTTTACGTAGACATAAGTACATACCTCGATATTTTGGAAATAAATACAAAATTATCTGAGCTTTTTGACACCCCATCGTTTCTTAAACCCTATTGTCAAAACAGCTGCTGCTACTATTGCTGAGGAGCTCGTGCTAAAATTAGTATAAGGTTAAGTAAGGCATATGGCGTTCAGAGGTGGATGGGTGACCATTATTGTCGTAACGGTGCGGTGTTGATACACCCAGTCTTCGGAGAGCACGTTACTGGTCTCTCTCTGGTCTTGTCAGATTGCAGTACTTACTCCCATCGGATTTCGAGAGTGAGGGAGAGCATAGAGAGATAGACCTGTATTTGCACAAATGCTTGTAAGTGCACTGTAATTATGCCCTACGCCGCTGTTTTCTTAAAGAACCACAGTTCGTGGTTCGGCCGACAATCGGTCTGACCGCCATTTTTACAGAAGACTTGCAGTTGACAAAATCAAACACCGCGACCTTTACAAGGGGCCACTTAAATCTCCATTCTGCTTGACAGATATTTTTATAACATGTATAAATGAACATACAACCTAGCACAATTTCATAAAACCACCAATTTAAGTTCCAGGCAATCGGTTAAGGCACCATGCGTGGACATTTAAGATAATTAAAAGGAAGTAGTGAATTAAGTTTCTAGATCTGGGCCACGCGAGACCAAATCCAGCCATGATACGTGTCTAGGGATTAAGAAATAACATTGGCATATAGGAACGCCAATTTACGGCACTATAAATATTCAATATAACTACCTATTTAGGCCGTACCTGAGGATATGTCCGATACTGGTGCTATTTGAGTATAAGTCATATAATTTGTATGCCTCGAATGTTTTAGCCAGTTCGTAAGGTGAATCATTGATGATTAAATTAGATCAAGCTATGCTTATGTAATTACGCTCATTCTTGGATAACAGGATGTTCAAGATTAACTTTGTCATTTGACAGTTTTGACGTTTTAATATGAACAGGACACTACTTATACAAGAACACGACTAGATATAAGACTTTCGTTGTCTGAAGGTTCTCAAATGAGAAAAAAAATAACGAAAAAGTTTAATAACTTTACTGAACTTGAAAACGTATCACTTACCTACGGACAATGTTCTATATTCATTGCTACTACTTGAAGGCTACGCTATACCGCAAGCCTTGGTCTCCGATCACACTGGGATGCGGTTCTGTTGGGCCCACTTGGTGATGGTCCTCACGATGTTGTCAGCCCGTGTATGAGACCTTGGTCCTTTGAGTAAGGCGAGGGCGTCTCTCAGTTCAGCTGCAGCGTTAGGCTTGTTGGCTGCAGCAGCCTGGGCGCAGCCACAGACGGCTCCGCGAAGACCTTCCCACATTTCTGGACCACCGTCCAATCTGGCACATAAAAAAAATAGACACGGTCGAATTGAGAAATCTCCTACTTTTTTGAAGTCGGTTCAATATAGAAGAGTTCTATGTATCTTTTTGTAGCTGTTAAGTAAGACGCAGTATGTTTTTACTCGTCAATAATCGTAATAATGTTTGATATGTTAGGACGATGTCTTATAGTTTTGATACAGAAAAAAAAGGCAAGGTAATTACCTACCAATGCAATATTTTGTCTTCTTAAATTGACAAAAATCTATATTAGAACTTAGCAGCGATTCATTTACATTGCAATCGATACAGATCTACGTTCCTGGGCTTACCTGTCAAGCATGTGGAATGCTTTGGCGGCGACTAGGAACTGTCCCATACGATAGCTGTCGTTAGCGACCAGTTGCAACAACGCGAAGCTGTCAGGAGTGCCTGCTGACTGTCAATCACACACGGAATACATTAGGATGCTTAGGTTATTCTATCTGTAATCGTAGAGTGCCTTTAAATTAATTAAAAACAAAACTAATTTACGACGATTATACAAGTAGCAATTTTTCACGCAATTGACCTTGACTTCTTTTAGTGTCATACATTGAGGGGAGGCCTTTGTCCACCAGAGGACGTCTTTCGGCTGAAACAACGTCGACGCACTTTTTCACGTGGGTCTTTTGGTACAGCTTGTAAGTAGTTCAGTTAGACATTTTTTATCTCAATTTTTGGGAACAGGGGAGGCCACTGGAAGGCACAGATCTAGGAAATGCTTATTAGCAAAAAGAAACATCATAAGGTCCTTACCTTAACACAGAGCTCCCATGCGAGTTGTGCGTCTTTGTTCATGACGTGACAGCGGCAGAGGCACGCGAGGAACGTGAACGAGCTGCGGATACCCTCGTCCTGTATCGTCAGCAGGCTCTCCTCGGCTTCGCGGTAGAATCCCGTTGCTACTTTAGCCTGCAGGTTACAGAACTTACGAGTGAAGGTTGATGGTAATGAAAGGTATCACGTAGCTTGTGAGAAATATTTCATCTAAAACTAAAACCACTTTTTCAGCAGTAATGTGAACCAGATATTTTTTCTAGTAGGAATATTGAAATAGGTATTATAAAGTAACGCAGTTAAAAAAGATTCCTTTATTTTATCTTAGCATACAGTATTTAAATATTTGTGCTATAGAAAAAAAAATGGATAAATCTAAACTTATTTTTTGTTTGCAATGTATAAATTAGGAACGTTATTTTTTTTTTATATATTCGCATAGGACCTTCTTGTATGACAATATCCTAAAATTCCTCAACTATCACAATTGTCAGTAAAACCATATTCACCTGAGCATAATTGAAGTTGAAAGTATCATCATTGACGAAGAAGCTCTTGATGGAGTTGAGATAGACCAGCACCTCCTCGTAGTGTCCCGCTAGGAAGTAGGAGGAGGCCATGCACTGTCGGCCCGGGATCGTATCGCATTCCGACGCCGAACTGCCTACCAAGTGGAAACTTTGCTGGGCTAGTTTTAGTTGTTCATCCTGTTGAAGAGTGAAAGATTACAAACTGTCACTAGCAGAGAGGAAACGAAGAAAGAGAGCTAGAGACACGTATTTTATCAAAACCTAAATAAGAAGAAGACAAGTTCACAGTTCAAGTTCAAGTATGGGTTACATGTCCTGTAGTTGATTTAACTTATGATAAACCAACATTATAGAAAGACATGGAAGTGCTTACATGAAAGATCCATTCTTGCAAACATTTCAATAATATTATTTGTGTTATTTGAGTGCTGTTTGAAGACCTTTTAGTGCATATTCGATTTTGATATACTTCCTAACTGCATCCTACTGACTCACATCTCCGGTCTCGTTGTACAGCCTGACAGCGACCACGGCCCTCAAGATGTAGTGTAGTGGCGAGGTGGGCTGCAGAGGTTCCAGGAGGGTCCTTGCTTCCACGGGCTCTCGGTTGCGAAGTCTGTAGCCCGCTAAGTTCAGTCTGGCCTCGGGTACCACGTCTACTAGCTCTGGTAGTACCTGGGAAAATTATTTTTTATTTGGTGGCTAGTTACTAACTTTCGAGCTCAGGTATACATGTAGCCATAATCTTTGCACTCTTCCCCGTTGATGAATGAACGTGGTTTCTGTGCAGCGATTCGCGCAATGTTTTAAACCGCCAACAAGTTGGGGGCGAAATATTATATGATAATTCTAGAGTTATGCTCTATCAAGACTAGCGCAGGCTGTTATTATGCCATCCAGGATGGAGTTTTTGCAGGATTTCTATTATTTACTTAAATTGTGAATACAAATTAGAATTCGTGAATCTTAATAAGAAGTGGCCGTAGGTATACCTTTAATGCTCCTTCACCATTTCTGAATACAACTAAGTTATGCTTCACCAAGTCCTGGCCGAATGTATGCTGATCTGAAGTCATTTGTTTCAGTTCGTTTTCAGCTGCCTTGCCGTTGTACAATCTACAACATGATATATCTTTACTAAATGGAGGTCTGTTTTTTACAAAATCTTAGTAGTTGTGGTACTAATGCTCAATTTGTTTAACCAATCCGTTGATTTAACAATAGAGATTGAATTTTGCCTCTAGATCCATATAAATGATGTCATATTTCAATCTCTAACGGCCATAAAGGTTAAAACTTGTGACAGCTGTTCCCTTGCCCTTACCTTAACAGATTGCAAGCTTTCAGGTTCCCAGCTACAGTGGAGGTGGGGTGCTGAGCTAGGTATACCCCGAGCACCTCCTGAGATACATCGTAGTAGTCCAGCTTGTAGTAGCACAGCGCCACATATACGTTCAGAGCCATGTATGTGCTGAGAGAAAAGAGCATTTATGTAATAAGTACTTGATTTAATACTGAGATATATTTGTCAAAGTAGTTCTTTGGCATTCTTTCGATACATATTCAAAACTGGTAATAAAATGTATTTGTAATATTTTACTATTTGTAAAATAAAGTTCATTCTATTCTATGGTCAATAATGGTCATGTAAAAGAACACTAATGGCCAGTTTCTGAGCACCTTTATCGGTGGTTTATCTATTCATTTTCCCTTAAAAATGAATAGATAACCTTTCGATAGCGAGACTCAGAAACCGGCCATAAATGAAATCGTACACTATAATGAAGTACAGTCGACAGCAAGTCAGTGTACCCAAAATCTGTCAAATCTGTCAAATTTTTTCACTATTGTGATACGGTTGAAAATCGATCGCAGAAATTTGACAGCTTTGTGTACACTGACTGTACCTATAGATCAATGTACACATCTACCTTACGTGGGTATAGTTACATTATTATGTACTTATGAACACGATTTACCTAAGCATGATCTTTATTCATCAAACAAATTACCTATCAATAGCAGACAACATCTTAATCCAATCCATATCGTCTTTTTCATATCTTTTGTATCTGTAAGCGTTAAATACTTAAAAGAAGAACTTAATTCTAGATTGGAATAGAAAACGGTCTAAGATTCGTAAGAGGTTCCAACAGTCTACCAATTAATTTACATTCATTTTATCAGTCAGGTTCATGTAAGTCTACCATTCGACTATAGAGTTAACTTAGGACAGTCCCTAAGATGACTTATCCCTACTAATATTATAAATGCGAAAGTAACTCTGTCTGTCTGTCTGTTACGCTTTCACGTCTAAACCAGTGAGCCGATTTTGATGATATTTGGTACAGAGATAGAACAGACCCTAAGGAACAACATAGGCTTTAACATACTTTTTATCCGGGTACGGGAAATAATTCCCTCGGGAAGCGGGCGAAGCCGCTGGCAGAAGCTAGTTTAAAATAACTTTGCCTTATAAAAACTTACCGCCTCTCCAACAAAAGCTTCTTATAAACATCAATAGCCTCTTGATAATGAGCTCTCAGGTAGTGAACTGACGCCAAACACAGCTGGTCTTCGGGCACATCGCGAAGAGTGGCGTGAGCATGCATCAACGATTCCTCATCTCCTAGTTTGTGTGCTAGATGGAATAGGAGACGAGTCTAAGGAACAATTTGGATGGTTAATAGAGGTGTCTTTCATAGTTTTTTCTTCCAATTTTTTTTAGGAAATGTCTAGATTTTACAAATGTAAGGTACTTGCTTTTAATGAGCATTTTGGTGCCTCCTCAACAGCCTCTTGTGATTCCTGGTACATTCCTGTGAAATTTATAACTATTAGAATTTTGAACTGCAGCAACGAATTTAAAAAAAAAATACATCTCAGCCTGACTAAAACACATCCTTGTAGTTCTTCTTTCAAGTTCTTATACGTAAGCTATGAAGTTATGTTTTTCCAGATATTTTTATCCTATTTAGAGTAAAACAAAAGTCGATAAAATTTCGTAGTAACAAACCTAAATAAAAGTAGCACACAGCAACATCCATAGCGATATTATCAGCCACCCGCGCATCTAAGTTTTCCCTGGTGCGCACGCGCAGGTACGCGTCCAGCGCTCGCCGGTACTCGCCCAGGTGGAACCAGCACCATGCACTCCACACGTCTGGCCATACGTCCACGTTGCCCTCGTGTTTTAGGAACTGAAAGAAAAGTAGACCTTTAGAATTGATAGCCTTTTTAGAGCAATATGTCTTTTCTATCATTGTGTGCAAAAATAACCCTCCGACGATTGAATTGCCTTTAAAATTACATATTTTCCACATTTGTGTATCAAAAATTAAAGGTATGTTTGGAAATACACATACCTTTTTCTACTATTTGTTCTACATACTACTATTTGTTCGACATATTTGCAATTTGGTAACCGCTTATGACGAGTTGAGCCTAAAAATCAATACAACTTGAAGAATTAATTTGCTTCTTAAGAAATTATTTAAGAGCATAAGGATCAGGCAGTTACCTCAAGCATAGTAAGAGCTCCAACATAGTCTCTTTTCAGTATGAAGTCTTCTAGTTCAGGGAAACTTTTCTTAGCTGAACTGCTGCCTGTATTTGCGCGATTCTCGCCAGCCGGCTTCGATCGGGACAGAATCTACAAACGAGATATGGCATTGTAAAGAAAATACATTTAAATAGCTCAAAAAGTAATAGAATTACTTACCATATTTAATTTAATACACTTTACAAATAAATATCTTGTTTACTTCGCAACGTCCCGCGCTTTTGTTGACAAAACGTTGCTATGGCAACGCAACTCAAAAGTAGGTTCGATTACAGTCTTGTCGCCAGCCATAAAATATCAATTCAAATAAAAAAAACGGTTGTCTAGCAACAAACAATATTGCTCATTGACATTTTTTTGTAATTTGTGATTTATTTGGTGAAATAAAAATACTTTGAAGTTTTGTAGTTTAAAGTGAAGGAGTACGTAAGATGTCGGAGACGGAACCTAAGTCAGGGGCTTCAATGGCCTGCGTTTGCACGGAGGACAGTACGACTGAAGAGTCTTCACTCAGCATCAACTGCGAGTGTCCCCGGGATGACCACGATATCGTCATCCACGAGCAGACATGCCTCTTGTACAAGAGTGAGAAGATGGTTTACCCTCACGTTAGGTTTTTTTATTTTATTTAATTAATAATGCATTTCCCAAGTTTTTCAATATGCAGGAATTTAGTAGGTACTTTCACTTATAAAGTACACGAAACAGCTTATAAGCTAAAGGATTTCTTTCCATAGTTGCTGAGAGTGCTAATTCAATTCCCAATGCTCCATTCAACTTTAAAAATCTGGTACAAACATAAAGTGTCTAATAAGTTATTGATAAATCAACATACAAATTACTTTTGTTTGTGTTTTAGGATCCAGTCTGCGAATGCGAGTACCCTGCGTTCGAGGATGGAGTCTGTCTGTGCTGCAGCTGCCCCGTCAACCAGTGCCGATGCCATAAAGCCGGCAGGGAGGCTTTTGATGAGTAAGGAGTTTCTACTCTAAAAATAATTACGTTTTCTAAAGTTATAAGAGTCCTTCGACCATAAGTGGACTGCTTTAGGTTCAACTGGTTGAACAATCAGAATTTACTTGAATTATACTTTAGCTACTCCTATAATTACAGTCAGTTTCACAGGTTCCAGATAAAGTTCTAAATAGCTATCTGACAGATAGCGCCAAAGAAATGTTTTTAATTTTGGTTAAGTACCTACTTTTCTATGTACCTGTGAAACTGCTCGTTAGGCTCCACGGCTACCTGTATGTAGATATAATTTAATACAAACTAGATGGCGTAGCAAGCGTGACATCGGCGCGATGCCCGCGGTGCTTGAGTCCACGCACCCGCTCATGCAGAAGTTCCAGGAGACGCTGAAGCAGTTCCTTATCAAAGAGAACGCCATTGCTGAGGAGGAGATACTTAATCTGGTAAGATGTGATTAGCACTAAGGCATACTAAACCCTAGAACACTAGATGCTCTCGACACATGTAAGTCGTACCGTGTGTACCCACCTTTAGAACGCACCTTTCTGTAGACGTGTACCTATAATAATTACCTTTTCAACCGACTTCCTCTGTCAGCTGTTTAATAGCATTAAAAAGATAAAGATCGCGTATAAATCTAGAATCCATAACATTCTGAAATCCATAATCTGTTTAGAGCAAGGTTGATAATATAGTCAGTGCTCGTGCCTTCTTTTCATGAGGTGACATCTGTGGAAGCATAGATTGGTGATATTATTTATTGAAACTTTTATTTTAGCGTGAGGAACTAAAGCTGAGCAAGCAGGAGTACGACAAGGACCTAGAGTCTATCTACCGTAGCGACCATGACACCAACGCGCAAAGGGTAAGTGTAATTACAACTATATTAATTTAATTAACATATTTACGGCGTGCTCATATTTATGCTTCAGCTGCTTAAACTAAAGGTCAGCGCGAGTTATGAATATAGATTAAACAAAATATTAGTGTTTGAGTTTAGCTTTGATTTATAATCAGTCATAATGTCAACGTGCTTTCTGATTTATTGTTTCTGCAGATCTGGCAGGACCCTTGGCATATATTTGCTAACTGCCGCACTCAGAGACGTCAATTAAATTTTAATGATTACTTAAAAAAAAATATTGACACTTATGTCAATATCCATAAAGTCTTTCTATACTTAAGATAAGTAATGATTAGCTTAAATGACGTCTCTGAGTGCGGCAGTTAGACTTCATAAGTTGATTTAAGTGACAATTTAATTAATTGTATTGTAGGTGCTAATAGAAGAATATGAAGCGACTTTAGCGCAGCGCACCATGGAGCGCGAGGCAGCTGAAAGGCGCGCTAAAGAGTCCAACGAAAAGTATAAGAAAGCTAAGGCTAAACTAGAAGAAGATTTGACTAGAGGTACCTATCTGACGGCATTTGCCTTCCTGATTAAAAAAATCACTTGTTCATTTCACATTTTTACCTTCCCGTTAATACACAATTTGATCTGGGATAATGCGCTTTTATAATCTCTAACTTAGTAGAAGTAGCCAGTATATATTATGCAAATAATATCTGAATACCCAGACCCCTCCCTTACTACCCTTAATGCTCCAGTCACACCATAAAAGGTCAATATTAAACTCAAAAATGCTATGCCCAAGCAGGTCGCCATACAAGTAGACCTAAGAAACAGAAGTGTTCCTTCTTAAAAAAAAGTATTGCTACTTATTAGAACGGGAGACGACAGAGGAGATGGAAGCACTGAACGCGCTGTGCCAGCAACTGTCGGCGTGGCGAGACGAGACGGAGTCAGACCTCACCGTCAGCCAGCGCATGTCTGATAAAATGAGGATGGAGAAGCAGGCGCTCGCTGCTGAGAAGAGACAACTGGTATGTTTATTTTAAAATACAGAAAAGTAGCAATTAAGCATGACTGCCAGATTTTTTTACCGCGTCACCGCTGCGTCAAGATGCGTCTCAAGGTGCAGCGCTGCGCGGCGCAACGTATCTAAATTCTCACAATTAAATGTGTATCTTTTCGTGTAGTGAAAAAGTTTATTTTGAGTCGCTCTATGTAAAATATGCGCGCAGCGTCGCGTCGCGTCGCGTCTCGGTGTGAGTTGACCCTAAGTGTTGAAGTTGCAATCTCAAATCCAAAACTTCTGGTTACTCTTTCCAATAAAAACTGCTGTGGAAAGTACCACTAACCGTCAATAGGTATATATTTTACCTGCCTTCTTTTGATATCCTCATTCAACAAATTACGAATCGCGAATTTCTTCACTTTTTACCAATTAACCTTTCTGAGATTTTCGATCCCGAAACAAAACAATTTTCGTCAATGTGACGCAAGGACATCACACGCTTAAAATCGAAAATGAAATATTTCAGGACATATACCTGTTCAGCCTGAGCAATGAGGTGTGGAAGCTGGAGTCCAAGTTGGAGATGTTCAAGAAGCAGCTCGAAATCAAGAACACGGAAATGGAGAAAGTTAACGATAGGGTAAATGATTAGACATTTATGTATTAGAATTATTTTTAACATCTTCTGAAGTGATTTGTGCCTAGAGTGACTATGAACAATGATGGAATAAACTAACCTTTTCAATCCTTTCAAAAATGTTAGAGCCAATAGGAGAACCTATTTCCATCATAACATCATCCATATAACCAGCTTTTCATCTCCAAGGTGACGGCATATGCAGCTGAACTGGAAGACTTGGAACTGGACAAGCGTCGCCTCGTCAGTCTGTGGAACTCCGTGATTGTCAATATCACGCAAAGAGATAAGGTGTACGACTCCGTCAGAGATGATTACAAGTAAGTAGGAACGTATTATTTCTTGAATTGATCAGGAAAGCACATCATTTTGGAAACTCGAAAACACATTTTATGAAAACCTTTTGTTGTCTTCGCAAAGATAGATCAGACGATCATGGTAGAGATAAGTAGGCGATATTATTCTGTCATTTAAAATTGCAATAGTTTTTCGCCAATGTACACAAATATATATAATATAAGTAAACGAGCTCTAAGAACGACTACTCGGTAATTCTACTAAAATTAAAATCCACAGAACTCTACAAGACAACTACCGAACATTACTGAACTCTCTGGACATCACTAAGAAGGTAGTGATGGAGGAGATGAACAAGGGGAAAGAGATCGCCATGAACAGGGACAAACTCAACTACGATATCGAACATGCTATGAAATTACGTGAGTATATTCGATGAAAAGAGGTCCCCATTTACGTTTCGAGCATTATAACNTTCATAAGTTGATTTAAGTGACAATTTAATTAATTGTATTGTAGGTGCTAATAGAAGAATATGAAGCGACTTTAGCGCAGCGCACCATGGAGCGCGAGGCAGCTGAAAGGCGCGCTAAAGAGTCCAACGAAAAGTATAAGAAAGCTAAGGCTAAACTAGAAGAAGATTTGACTAGAGGTACCTATCTGACGGCATTTGCCTTCCTGATTAAAAAAATCACTTGTTCATTTCACATTTTTACCTTCCCGTTAATACACAATTTGATCTGGGATAATGCGCTTTTATAATCTCTAACTTAGTAGAAGTAGCCAGTATATATTATGCAAATAATATCTGAATACCCAGACCCCTCCCTTACTACCCTTAATGCTCCAGTCACACCATAAAAGGTCAATATTAAACTCAAAAATGCTATGCCCAAGCAGGTCGCCATACAAGTAGACCTAAGAAACAGAAGTGTTCCTTCTTAAAAAAAAGTATTGCTACTTATTAGAACGGGAGACGACAGAGGAGATGGAAGCACTGAACGCGCTGTGCCAGCAACTGTCGGCGTGGCGAGACGAGACGGAGTCAGACCTCACCGTCAGCCAGCGCATGTCTGATAAAATGAGGATGGAGAAGCAGGCGCTCGCTGCTGAGAAGAGACAACTGGTATGTTTATTTTAAAATACAGAAAAGTAGCAATTAAGCATGACTGCCAGATTTTTTTACCGCGTCACCGCTGCGTCAAGATGCGTCTCAAGGTGCAGCGCTGCGCGGCGCAACGTATCTAAATTCTCACAATTAAATGTGTATCTTTTCGTGTAGTGAAAAAGTTTATTTTGAGTCGCTCTATGTAAAATATGCGCGCAGCGTCGCGTCGCGTCGCGTCTCGGTGTGAGTTGACCCTAAGTGTTGAAGTTGCAATCTCAAATCCAAAACTTCTGGTTACTCTTTCCAATAAAAACTGCTGTGGAAAGTACCACTAACCGTCAATAGGTATATATTTTACCTGCCTTCTTTTGATATCCTCATTCAACAAATTACGAATCGCGAATTTCTTCACTTTTTACCAATTAACCTTTCTGAGATTTTCGATCCCGAAACAAAACAATTTTCGTCAATGTGACGCAAGGACATCACACGCTTAAAATCGAAAATGAAATATTTCAGGACATATACCTGTTCAGCCTGAGCAATGAGGTGTGGAAGCTGGAGTCCAAGTTGGAGATGTTCAAGAAGCAGCTCGAAATCAAGAACACGGAAATGGAGAAAGTTAACGATAGGGTAAATGATTAGACATTTATGTATTAGAATTATTTTTAACATCTTCTGAAGTGATTTGTGCCTAGAGTGACTATGAACAATGATGGAATAAACTAACCTTTTCAATCCTTTCAAAAATGTTAGAGCCAATAGGAGAACCTATTTCCATCATAACATCATCCATATAACCAGCTTTTCATCTCCAAGGTGACGGCATATGCAGCTGAACTGGAAGACTTGGAACTGGACAAGCGTCGCCTCGTCAGTCTGTGGAACTCCGTGATTGTCAATATCACGCAAAGAGATAAGGTGTACGACTCCGTCAGAGATGATTACAAGTAAGTAGGAACGTATTATTTCTTGAATTGATCAGGAAAGCACATCATTTTGGAAACTCGAAAACACATTTTATGAAAACCTTTTGTTGTCTTCGCAAAGATAGATCAGACGATCATGGTAGAGATAAGTAGGCGATATTATTCTGTCATTTAAAATTGCAATAGTTTTTCGCCAATGTACACAAATATATATAATATAAGTAAACGAGCTCTAAGAACGACTACTCGGTAATTCTACTAAAATTAAAATCCACAGAACTCTACAAGACAACTACCGAACATTACTGAACTCTCTGGACATCACTAAGAAGGTAGTGATGGAGGAGATGAACAAGGGGAAAGAGATCGCCATGAACAGGGACAAACTCAACTACGATATCGAACATGCTATGAAATTACGTGAGTATATTCGATGAAAAGAGGTCCCCATTTACGTTTCGAGCATTATAACTTGGTTGGTGTACCTGACGACCAGACTTGAAAAGAAATATTGGGATAATAACGTATAATATACCATACCTATTGACTCTCTCCATAATCCTGACGGGGCAGTAAAAGCCCCTTTATCAAGCTTTTGTGAAAATTTACAGACGATACCGAGGACATAAAGCGTCAGAACTTGGAGGCTCAGATCAGTCAGCTGACAGAGTCTATCGAAATGACTGAGAGGGATCAAGAAATGATAAGAGTCGTAAGTATATTTATCGTTCAGACTTTAAACATGAACATGATAGGGATGATTTTAATTCACTAAATATTATCATTTTCGTAGGAGAATCAAACAACGCGCAATATACTGAAAAGCACTGGGAAGGAGTTGGAGAGGAAGGCTGAATACAAATTGAAGCTTGAGAACGAGATCCTGCTGAATCTCCAGGACTGCCTGCTCAATGATAAGGCTGTGGAGACCATGGCTAACGGCATCCGAAAGATGAGGGAGATGTCTAGGAAACAGGTACGCACACATATCCTATATTTATCTAAACTCTGCTACTTTCTTACAGGGGAAAGCTAAATAACAAACACATTAATTTTAGATTTAGGATTACAAGATTTATTCCTCATTCATTTTTGGGTCTTTTTACAACACTTGCAAGCCAAAATAACACGATGACATTTTAGCGTTCAGGATACTTGTCTATATGATAGGTACCGAAAATAAATCTTCAACTAACAAATGACTATTTGTCTTAACAGGAGATATCTCTTATGTCAATGGAGAACCAACACGCGCATATAATGTTAGACATAGAGGTAATGAGGAACCGACAAGCCAAGAACCAGGTAGTACTGGAAGAGAGCCAGGCCATGGTGAAAGAGAAGGAGAAAGAGATAGACGTGTTGCAGAACGAGCACAACCACCAGCTGTCTGTCATGACCAGGAAGCAAAGGGAGCTCGATATTATCATGAAGAAGTATATTACGTTGAAGGAGATTTTCGATGTGAGTTATATTCTTACACTATTTTATTAACTTTGTGATTAAATCATTCGTTTGAAGCAATTGTTGGGATATTGAACCACTCACTGGTTTTAAAACAACGCGAAGAAAAATCCTGTTTGTTCGTCTATATTGCAATTGTAGTTATGCACATACTTAATTTCTGAAGAAACCTCGATTACATAGAAACGTAATATCTAGCACAGAATAGTCTAATAGATCACATTGAGACATCCTTTTCATATGGTATATTATCTTCTAACTGACAATACCTAGGCTTATTATCAAAAATATTAAATCCTTAGATGAAATCCCCTCAAGAGCGTCGTATCGAGGGCTTAGAGAAGCAGATCAAATGCCTGCGCGAGCGCACAGAGGTGATGCAGCACGAGTGGCTGCGCCAGCAGGGACATGTCGTCAAGTTGGCCGACCATCACCATATGATGGTCACCGAGATTAACCTTATTGCTAAACGTAAGTATTAAATAAAATTTAATTTAAGTAAATAGAAAAAGTTTGCGGTTCATAAATGTATTTAAAATGTTTAGTAGATACGCCCAATTATAGCGGAACCTTCAGTAGCCCTTTGGGCTAGGTACAAAACATGGACTTCAGAAACACAAACCTAGATATAGGTGATGTGGCGCATACACATTGACACGCCTGCTGAAGCTACGAACTGTTGAAATCGTGGAGACCAGCTAGTAACTGATAATACATCTTTTACTTTTGTTTACTTATATTTTTCAGTTTTTCTTGGTTTTCCACTGTACTATCAAAGCCTAAAAAGGAAAAACAGAATACAGAATCCAACATTAAACCATTCCTTTGTAACCAATGTTACAGAAATCCAAATCTGCGATCAAAAAATAATGCGCATACAAGCGGAATCTGAAGCAGTAGCCCTAGAGCGCAGCCGCGTGGAGCGGTCACTGCGCACCCTGCGCGGACGCCTGCAGGTGCTCGAGCACACGCGCAAGGACGCCACCGAGAGGAACCAGGGCGCGCAGCGGGCCAACCTCGCCATCTCGCATGAATATGCTGCTAACCTGAAGGTGAGCTTCAAGATAGGTGTTGAGAGTCTAAGGGCCCATTGCATCTGTCGGGGCTGCGGGTTTTTCGAAAGAGTTACCGCGGCCCTGACACATAAAGGGCTCCCGCAGGAACACGGTGGGTTTTAGTTAGTAAAAATCTGACACTCCTTCATGCTCTCACCCGCAGTGGGAGGGGTCATCTGATGATTTCCCATCGATAAAAAAGGGCCCATTGCATAGGCGTTGCGCATTGCACGAAATGTTTTAAATTTTGTCTATTTTTAGGGTTCCGTAGCCGAATGGCAAAAAACGGAACCCTTATAGATTCGTCATGTCTGTCTGTCTGTCTTGTCTGTCCGTCCGTCCGTTTAATTGTCACAGCACTTTATCCGAAACTATTAGGACTACACATAGTTATTTAAAAACTTTGGTTTAGGTAGCATTGTTTTATAATTAAAAACCGCTTTACGATTTTTCGTAAAATACAAAATAAAAAAAAAAAATAATTAATGATTAGGGGGGAGGAGCCCCTCTACCCATACATGGGGCAACTGAAACCAAAATTTTTTTTTTTTCGTCTAACCTCTATACTTGTGGGAGGGTGTCTATGGATAGGTCTTTAAAAAAAATCGTACTTCATCTGCCTCTAGCCTTTTCCCAACTACGTTGGGGTCGCTTCCAGTCTAAACCGGAAAGCAGCTGAGAGAAACAGTTTGTTGTTTTTTTTAACATGGAGCGACTGCCTTTCTGACCTCTGCACAACCCCAGTAACCCGGCGGGGCAACCTGGCACCCCTTGGTTAAGACTGGTTTGGTCAGAACACTTTTTCTGGCTTCTGACACTACCCCGCGTAAACGACTGCAAAAAGACTGTTCCAAAATGGACAGGCGCCGGGAAACCCACTGGTTTATGTGCCTCCGAAAACACGGAAGAACTCGTTATGACAAGAGATGGTTCACCCCATCCCACGGACCGACCGCGCCAAGCGTTGCTTAACTTATGAAATCGATCGATCCGCGCGGCCTTTGACTTAAGCCACGAGCCTCTTCAAAAAAATGATCCTTGATTTCTTTTGATCATTAAAAAAAATGTGTACTGAGGTTTTCTTTAAAACCATTCACCTCATTTTTTTCCTTAAATTTAAAAAGTCAATCATTTATTTTAGAGTATTAAAGACACTCCAAAGTGCCCAAAATGTGTTTGTCCCCCCCCTTTTAAATTTCTAACTACCAAAGTTGAAAAATTCTGAAAAAAAAAAAAAAAAAAAAAACATATGTTTTATAGATCTCAATTTAAAAAACTACCAACCAAAAAATTGGTTTATTGAACAAAGATACAGTTAGTTGGTTTTTTGGAGATTATAGCCTTCTTTTTTCAGTAACCGCAAATTATAACTTTTGTTATTCAATATTAAAAATAAACACACAAACAGATTATTGCCATAAGGATAGAAAAACGGCCAAGTGCGAGTCGGACTCGCACAACGAAGGGTTTCCGTTCCATTATCTATGAAAAAAAAAAAAAAATAAACGTACTTTATTACTTACAATTAGCCAAAACAATTGTTTTCGGCACCCTTCGGTCTGGTGTTGGGCGGAGTCCGAACTCGCACTTGCGGTTGGGTTTTTCTTATGGCAATAATCTGTCATGCGAGTGCTGAGAAAAGCGCTATCAGAGAAGACTTAATTCTGGAATCTCTCTGAAAAACTTGGGCACTCAAATAATTCTGCAGTTTCCACAAGTACCCAAAACAAAAAAAAAAAATTTAAAGCAACAACAAGATAAACCCAAAATTCATTTATATAAGGCAGTTTCCGGGGTTTTTATTTTTTCTTAAAAATCGCTAAGATGCCCACGGTCAGTTGTTAGCCTTGCAGATAGCAAATTGCAGCCCAAACTCTATTTTACTGACTATTTAAACTTAGTTAAGATATGAGAGGCCAGGTGAGTATAGATATCGTAACATTGGAACGTTTTGATTAATTGATGGACTTTTTTGTGCAGGATGCAGAAAGAAGAAGAAGAAGAAAAGAAAACTGAAAAATAATTTCAACTGGAGGATGTGTAAAATTAAAAGGAGTTATGGACAAACAAGAGGGAAGATGAACCTCACGCAGAAGCAAAAGTCAAAAGAATAAAGAAAAGAAAAAAGAACTGACGGATTTCGCAGGTTTCCAGGAGAGGAGAGAAGAAGAAACTCTCAATCATTATGGCCAGAGAAAGGTACTGAAACTAGCACCATTCTCATTCAGCAGGTCCCCACAAATTTTTAATCTTATTATAATTATTATATTTTCGATTGACCCAGGCGGTATATTGCAGTGGAGCTGAAGGAAAAAAATATTGAAGAATGCCAATCAGCTGCTGGGGGAAATAGGACTGCATGAAGGGGAGTGAAATACCATAGAATGGAGTTTTAAGACTCATAAATTAGTCTGATTTGTGAAATCCGTAAGAACAATTTGCTCGATGTAGCCATTTAGAAAGGTTTCCCATAATTTTTATTTTCAATACTTTTCCCGCTTTTCTTCTCTATTAAATTCCATTCCCCTTGAAACTGTACTCGATATTTTCAACTGTAGGTTCGTTCGTGGCACACAACTTTCGTCGTACAAGCGGACCAAGGCTTAAGCTGAGACTTTAGCTCTTCTATTATTGTGACCCGCGGTCTCTTCCCGAGACACGAGGATGATGGAACAAACGAGAAGCAAGGCCAGCGCCGCCCGTGGAGAAATGACGGAGGGAAAGAAAGAACCCACGGCGCTCTGGCAGTCGGCACCTCGCAATCTAACATACCATCAATTAAAACTCAGGCTCGCTTTTCTAAAGCTGACCTAATAGACGCAGCTTCCACTAAGGGTAATATAAAACATCTCTCTCTTTTTTTTTTTTTTTTTTT
>NWSH02000019.1:10950324-10961860 GCA_002382865.2 Heliothis virescens
CTCTTCAAAAATGATCTTGATCTTGATATTAAAAAATGGTACTGAGGTTTCTAAAACCATTTTTTCCTAAAGTCAATCATTTTAGAGTAAGACACTCCCAAAGTGCCAAAATGTGTGTCCCCCCCCNAAATCGGTTTAAAAGAATGGCTATCGTCATCAAAATTCTTATAAATATTTGTCCAATTTGACTAATATGGTAATATATTTTTGCATGATGGCAACTTTACTGTTTAGTTCTCTCAGTGCTCACTTGGCGCTAGTTGTTCTTTAGTTTTTAACGCAATCAGCGTAAAATCTGACTTTTACATTTACTCCGAACTTACATATTACTTTTAGGGTCGTTAAGGTTACCAAATAAAATGGGCACAACTAAATTTTGGTATAATTAAATTGGAGTAACTCGTGCTAAGTAGGTAGATAATAAATAATGGTTTCATACATTGTGCTCAACAATTTTTCATGGAATGCAGACATCATTCCAAAGATTTTGAAAATAATAATATTGATGTTGTCTTTCCCTATGGTAGGGCTAATCTTCATATGAATGGAGCTTAGTTGTTATTTGTATGTTAGGTTGAAATTTTATTATTAAAATTCTATAGATTAATGCTAATAAATTAAAAAATATTTTTTGTTTAGGAATTGGCAATTGCTTTAGTTTATTACTTTTTATTTTCAAATGTGGTTTTATAATTGAGGTTAGTAATTACTGGAGAATTGTGAGAGCTTTGTGTAATAAGGATAACAGTATTGTGGTTTCTGTGGTTGGCGTTTTCAATATTAGCCAATAATGTTTTCGTTTTTGCATTTTCCAAGACATTTATTGTCTCGTGAGCAAGTCATTGAATGAGTTGCCTTCCTACTTCATTTTCTTATCTATGAGGGAGAGTAAATATTTATAAAAAAAAAATCATTAAACATGTCCATATAAAATAATATTGTAAATAATTAGGTAAATGTTAAGTTTTAAAATTATACGATTCTTTCAACACAAACTCGTTTTATTCAATAATATCAAAACACACACATGCAAATATTATAGCAAAAAAATACTAAGTAATTTCTTCACAATGTTTACCGATGACTCATTTCATTTCGTCGACAGGATCTAGGAGGCCTAAATCATGTCTCGCCTGTTCTAGAAGAGCTTCGTCACTGATAACTGCATCTGGGTCGAAAAGCTGACAATTTTCAGGCATCGACACTTCAGGCGACTCATCTGGAGCGTGTACATTCAACGTGTTGAAAATCGATTCTAGTCAGTCCTCGTGGTGCGGGTATTCGTTCTGTAAAACTCCGACGATGTAACGTAGGCGCTCGTTGAGATCGTGTGCTTGTTTGTGGTCGGCAAAGACGACATCCTTAGGCCTCCTAGAGCGGACGGAACGCCGGTTGATGGCCGTCGAAAGCTCACGGTTGAACCGCTGCGCGCGAACTACCCGTTCTAGAAGCTGTAAAGGTATTTTTAGTTTATTATCGGTTTTTCTATTCAACAATACCAATTACATCATAAGTACCAGAGGATATTTTTGCGTTACTTTAGTTTTCACTAGATCAGTGCAGAGTGTAGGTACCAGATACACCATGCAAAGAAATAGTTTTTTACTATAGATACCTATAAGTACAATTGCGGTACATATTTTTTCTTGCACTTAAAAATTACCTCTTTATGGTTCATTTTGGTTTGGAAACAAAACTTAGTTATGTGAGGATATTTATGAATTACCGACCCAGTGTTTAGTCCTCTCAGTGGTGCGAGTCTCCTTGATGAGGTCGGCGACCTTTTCCTCGAGATGTGTATTTTGTGCGTTGGTCTCCTTCAGCTCCTTGTCCAGACGCTCTTGGTCCTTCATCAGCTGCTCCATCTCCGCCTTCGCGTCCGCTAAATCCTGCAATATTATAGGTACAAACCATATATTTATGAAGTAATTTTGGTAGCTAGGTACTGCTTCAGCAGTGCTTTGATTTTTATTGAAAAAGTAGACGTTATAAGCAAAAGGAATAAGACATGCTTGCCTAAAACAAAGCAGGTTAAGGACAGGCGAATTATAGCTAGATTTTTATGGCTACTGTCTTGACAGATGAGGCAGCAAGCAGGGTTTGAAGGCCCACACTGAGCATATTTTTTCGCTGCTCCGTTCCTTTTCCGTATTCTGGCAATCTAGTACAAAGTTTACTTCTTTCCAGACCTAGAGGCTAGAAATCACCGCGCTTCGTAGTTTATGTAGCTCGGAACCTAATTTTCCAAATGACAGCTGCACCTGTAGAACACCATTTTATATTTACCTTAGTGACCCTATTAAGGTCAGCTTTAGCGAGCCTGAGTTTATGATGGTATGTAGATTGCGAGGTGCCGACTGCAGCGCCGTGGGTCTTCTCCACGGCGGCGGCTGCTCTCGTCTTGTCCATCATCGTGTCTCGACGCGTCACATAGAGAGCTAAGTCCTCAGCCAACTTGTCGCTTGTACGACGAAGTTGTTCACGACGAACCTACAGTTGAAAATATCGATACAGTTCAAGGGATGGAATTAATAGAGAAGAAACGAGAAGTATTGAAAATAAAAATTAGGAAACCTTTCTAAATGGCATCGAGCAAATTTCTACGGATTTCACAACAGACTAATATGATGTCTTACCTCCATTCTATGTATTTCACTCCTCATCAGTCCTATTTCCCCAGCAGCTGACTTGGCATTCTTCATATTTTTCTTCAGCTCCACTGCTAATATACCCTGGGTCAATCGAAAAATATAATAATTATAATAAGATTAAAATTGTGGGGACCTGAATGATGAGAATGGTGCTAAGTCAGTACCTTTCTCTGCCATATGAGAGCTTCTCTCTGAACTCGATCCAGTTCTTGCGTGAGGTTCATCTTCTCTTTGTCCAACTCCTCAATTTCATCCTCCAGTTGAATTATTTCAGTTTCTGCATCCTGCACAAAAAGTCCATCATATCAAAACTTCAATGTTACGATATCTACTCACCCTCTCATATCTTAACTAAGTAAATAGTCAGTACAAGGTTTGCTGCAATTTGCTATCTGCAAGGCTTACAACTGACGTGGGCATATAGCGATTTAACCCGGAACTGCCTTATATAATGAATTTGGATCTTGTGCCTTTATTTTTGTTTTGGGTACTGTGGAACTGCAGATTATTGAGTGCCAGTTTCAGAGATTCCAGATTAAGTTTCTGATAGCTCTTCTCAGCACTCATGACAGATATTGCCATAGAAAAACCGGCCAAGTGCGAGTCGGACTCGCACACGAAGGGTTCCGTTCCATTATCTATGAAAAATAAACGTACTTATTACCTACAATTAGCCAAAACAATTGTTTTGGCACCCTTCGTGTGCGAGTCCGACTCGCACTTGGCCGGTTTTTCTATGGCAATATCTGTCATGAGTGCTGAGAAGAGCTATCAGAAACTTAATCTGGAATCTCTGAAACTGGCACTCAATAATCTGCAGTTCCACAGTACCCAAAACAAAAATAAAGGCACAAGATCCAAATTCATTATATAAGGCAGTTCCGGGTTAAATCGCTATATGCCCACGTCAGTTGTAAGCCTTGCAGATAGCAAATTGCAGCAAACCTTGTACTGACTATTTACTTAGTTAAGATATGAGAGGGTGAGTAGATATCGTAACATTGAAGTTTTGATATGATGGACTTTTTGTGCAGGATGCAGAAACTGAAATAATTCAACTGGAGGATGAAATTGAGGAGTTGGACAAAGAGAAGATGAACCTCACGCAAGAACTGGATCGAGTTCAGAGAGAAGCTCTCATATGGCAGAGAAAGGTACTGACTTAGCACCATTCTCATCATTCAGGTCCCCACAATTTTAATCTTATTATAATTATTATATTTTTCGATTGACCCAGGGTATATTAGCAGTGGAGCTGAAGAAAAATATGAAGAATGCCAAGTCAGCTGCTGGGGAAATAGGACTGATGAGGAGTGAAATACATAGAATGGAGGTAAGACATCATATTAGTCTGTTGTGAAATCCGTAGAAATTTGCTCGATGCCATTTAGAAAGGTTTCCTAATTTTTATTTTCAATACTTCTCGTTTCTTCTCTATTAATTCCATCCCTTGAACTGTATCGATATTTTCAACTGTAGGTTCGTCGTGAACAACTTCGTCGTACAAGCGACAAGTTGGCTGAGGACTTAGCTCTCTATGTGACGCGTCGAGACACGATGATGGACAAGACGAGAGCAGCCGCCGCCGTGGAGAAGACCCACGGCGCTGCAGTCGGCACCTCGCAATCTACATACCATCATAAACTCAGGCTCGCTAAAGCTGACCTTAATAGGGTCACTAAGGTAAATATAAAATGGTGTTCTACAGGTGCAGCTGTCATTTGGAAAATTAGGTTCCGAGCTACATAAACTACGAAGCGCGGTGATTTCTAGCCTCTAGGTCTGGAAAGAAGTAAACTTTGTACTAGATTGCCAGAATACGGAAAAGGAACGGAGCAGCGAAAAAATATGCTCAGTGTGGGCCTTCAAACCCTGCTTGCTGCCTCATCTGTCAAGACAGTAGCCATAAAAATCTAGCTATAATTCGCCTGTCCTTAACCTGCTTTGTTTTAGGCAAGCATGTCTTATTCCTTTTGCTTATAACGTCTACTTTTTCAATAAAAATCAAAGCACTGCTGAAGCAGTACCTAGCTACCAAAATTACTTCATAAATATATGGTTTGTACCTATAATATTGCAGGATTTAGCGGACGCGAAGGCGGAGATGGAGCAGCTGATGAAGGACCAAGAGCGTCTGGACAAGGAGCTGAAGGAGACCAACGCACAAAATACACATCTCGAGGAAAAGGTCGCCGACCTCATCAAGGAGACTCGCACCACTGAGAGGACTAAACACTGGGTCGGTAATTCATAAATATCCTCACATAACTAAGTTTTGTTTCCAAACCAAAATGAACCATAAAGAGGTAATTTTTAAGTGCAAGAAAAAATATGTACCGCAATTGTACTTATAGGTATCTATAGTAAAAAACTATTTCTTTGCATGGTGTATCTGGTACCTACACTCTGCACTGATCTAGTGAAAACTAAAGTAACGCAAAAATATCCTCTGGTACTTATGATGTAATTGGTATTGTTGAATAGAAAAACCGATAATAAACTAAAAATACCTTTACAGCTTCTAGAACGGGTAGTTCGCGCGCAGCGGTTCAACCGTGAGCTTTCGACGGCCATCAACCGGCGTTCCGTCCGCTCTAGGAGGCCTAAGGATGTCGTCTTTGCCGACCACAAACAAGCACACGATCTCAACGAGCGCCTACGTTACATCGTCGGAGTTTTACAGAACGAATACCCGCACCACGAGGACAAACTAGAATCGATTTTCAACACGTTGAATGTACACGCTCCAGATGAGTCGCCTGAAGTGTCGATGCCTGAAAATTGTCAGCTTTTCGACCCAGATGCAGTTATCAGTGACGAAGCTCTTCTAGAACAGGCGAGACATGATTTAGGCCTCCTAGATCCTGTCGACGAAATGAAATGAGTCATCGGTAAACATTGTGAAGAAATTACTTAGTATTTTTTTGCTATAATATTTGCATGTGTGTGTTTTGATATTATTGAATAAAACGAGTTTGTGTTGAAAGAATCGTATAATTTTAAAACTTAACATTTACCTAATTATTTACAATATTATTTTATATGGACATGTTTAATGATTTTTTTTTTATAAATATTTACTCTCCCTCATAGATAAGAAAATGAAGTAGGAAGGCAACTCATTCAATGACTTGCTCACGAGACAATAAATGTCTTGGAAAATGCAAAAACGAAAACATTATTGGCTAATATTGAAAACGCCAACCACAGAAACCACAATACTGTTATCCTTATTACACAAAGCTCTCACAATTCTCCAGTAATTACTAACCTCAATTATAAAACCACATTTGAAAATAAAAAGTAATAAACTAAAGCAATTGCCAATTCCTAAACAAAAAATATTTTTTAATTTATTAGCATTAATCTATAGAATTTTAATAATAAAATTTCAACCTAACATACAAATAACAACTAAGCTCCATTCATATGAAGATTAGCCCTACCATAGGGAAAGACAACATCAATATTATTATTTTCAAAATCTTTGGAATGATGTCTGCATTCCATGAAAAATTGTTGAGCACAATGTATGAAACCATTATTTATTATCTACCTACTTAGCACGAGTTACTCCAATTTAATTATACCAAAATTTAGTTGTGCCCATTTTATTTGGTAACCTTAACGACCCTAAAAGTAATATGTAAGTTCGGAGTAAATGTAAAAGTCAGATTTTACGCTGATTGCGTTAAAAACTAAAGAACAACTAGCGCCAAGTGAGCACTGAGAGAACTAAACAGTAAAGTTGCCATCATGCAAAAATATATTACCATATTAGTCAAATTGGACAAATATTTATAAGAATTTTGATGACGATAGCCATTCTTTTAAACCGATTTTATCAGAAGTATTTAACAGCACCAGTAACTCATGCTAAGGGCCGAACAAAAGTCTAAGGTCACGAGCTGATGAAATTCTTCTCGTGTGCCGTATACTCGTGCCGCTTGCGATGGTCGGAGCGACCGAACTTGATGCCGCAGTACTTGCACGGGTAGCGCTTCACCTTCGTATGGCTTATCATGTGGATGTCCAGGTAGCTGGGGAAAAATGCCAAAGTTAAATAAAAAATTGTGTTCGTCGCTTAGTCTCGCTGCAATGAGCCGACAATTCAGCTTTGTCGGCTTGTTTGTCCAATAACAAGAGTATTTGGTCTGTACAGTTCTCTCCAAGTTTATTGTCGTTGTACGAGTGGCTACACAGTAACCAATTCATTTAGTCACATGCGCAGACTTTTGCTTGGAATGTAGTTTCGGAACGACATCAAGTTTTAGGAGAACTATACATAGTTATGGAATCGCTTATTGCATAACATAGCGGAGCTTGTTTTATGCTGCTGATATTGTCTGTTTCTGTACGAAGCACGACTTGTACGTATTTTCATAGGTTTTTAAGTAAAAGAAACAAACCTCTTTTTCTTGAAGGTCATCTCGCAGAGCGTGCAGGCGTAATTCTTGCCCTCCACGTGTATGAGTCGGTGACTCTTCAGTATCGTAGTGGTGGAGAAACACTTGCCACACTCCGGACACGAGTACGGCTTCTCTTTTGAATGACTCCTGGGTTGTTGAATTAAAAAAGACATAGGCATGACGACAGGGTAAAAAATAAGCAAATCCATTTAGTCCGTAATTTAGTTTATCGCAAAATATTGGACACGTATTTTTGTTTTTAAAAATCTATCAATAATAACAGAGTTATTGGCTATTAAACTTCAGCAGTAGGGGGTCCTGACGTCACGCCTCTGTAAGAATCGTACACAGGCATGACGTCACGCGCAATTTCAACGGCTTATAGCTTCGTTATTATTTGTTCGGATGAAAAACTAAAAAAACACGTATGCAATATTTTTTTATAATCTAAAGACGGACTAATTCGATTTTTTTTGTCGTCATGCCTATTATAAGTTTGCGTGCACAGGAACTCTAGTATAGTGCCTAGAGCTTACGTAAACAGTTTATGCACATGTGCAAACCCCCCCTCCTCCAAACCCCGCGAGGAATACAAAATGTGTGTAAGCGTAACCGACTTCGTGTAAACTTTAGTTTGCGTAAATTTAGAAAATTTTACGTACACTTAAAATTTTATATTATTTTTGGAACTGCATTGTGGATGAAGAGAACGGGAGTATCCAATTTTGCGTTGTGATAATTCTATGTAGCATACAAAATATTAAATTGTATTTTATATTACCTTAAATGTATTTGCAGATGATATTTTTTGAAGAAACTCTTTGAACATAACTGACATAGATGTGATTTCTCTTTGTCGTGTACTTGTCGTCTGAAATGAAAAATAAAATTATAAAGAACTATAAATAGTGTATCAGCTGTTTCTATTAAATAATTAATTAATAATAACAATAACAAGTTTTAATACACAATAGTTTGTTTCTACACAATAACAGGATTTTTTTTTACCAAATTCACTTACTTATGCAAAATCATTCGCTGATTAGTGTTGAACTTCTTATCACATAAATCGCAAGGGAAGGCGTAGTCCTTGGTGTGTGATGTCATATGCAATTCCAGGTTTGACTTGGAGATGAATCGGCCACCGCAGGATGCACAGACGTACGGTAGGGATGAGCGGTTGTGCATCAAGCGATCGTGCTGCTTCAAGTGGGCTACCACTGCAACAGGAAAGGTTCTAATCAGGACATGTCAGAGGCCGTCCAGTAGTAAACTTTGGCACTAGAGCTTGTTAGGTGGTTAAATATACCTACATCTCAAATGATAAGAAGTCAGGACAAATTTAACCACTAGACATGATGATACTGTTTTCATCTTACCTTAAGTATTATTAGCTTAGATCAAAATTTTTAGGAGCAACAAAGTATTCAAGCTAAAGGGCACGCCACAATAGTGGCGGTAAGTCCCCTCTTTGAGGAGTGGCTCGGGAGGAGTCATGGCGCCCTCACCTTCCGCATGACGCAAGTCCTCACCGGACACGGATGTTTCGGGAGGTACCTGCATCGCATTGGGCGGGAGGTGGCGCCCGGGTGTCACCACTGCGCGGACGGTCCATAGGACACGGTGGAGCACACCGTGGAGGTGTGTCCTGCCTGGGATGGGCACCGCCGTGTCCTCGTAGCGGCAATTGGCGGCGGCGACCTCTCGCGCCCAGCCCTGGTTCAAGCCATGGTGCGGGGCGAGAGGGAATGGGATGCCGTCGCCTCCTTCTGCGAAGCAGTTATGCTAGAGAAGGAGGCGGCGGAGCGGCTGCGAGTCCGCACTGGCCATCCCGGCCGTTGCCGTGGACCTGGTAGACACCACGGGCGTCGGGTGTCAAGAGATGACTCCCGGCCACCGTAGGCGTGGGTCTGTGGGCGGTGAGTTTCGGGGTTCGGAGCGATCCGAACTGATGCCGCAGTACTTGCAGTTGGTTAGCGCTTCTTACTCGTATGGCTATTATGTGGATGTCCAGGTTACTGGGGAAAAATGCCAAAGTTAAATAAAAAATTGTGTTCGCGCGTTAAGTCTCCGCTGCAATGAGCCGGAAAATTCAGCTTGCTCGGGTTGTATATTCCACATACAAGGTATTTTGGTCTGTATCATTGTTCTCCAAGATATATTGTCGTTGGCTACGAGTGGCTACACAGTACCAATTCTAATTTAGTTCACATGCGCACATGTACTTTGACTTGGATGTAGTTTCGGAACGACATCAAGTTTTGGAGAACTATACATGATTATGGAATCGCCTTATTGCATAACATTGCGGAGCTTGTTTTTGCTGCTGATATTGTCTGTTTCTGTACGAAGCACGACTTGTAGTACGTATCATTAGGTATTTTTAAGTAAAAGAAACAAACCTTTTTTCTTGAAGGTCATCTCGCAGAGCGTGCAGCGCGTAATTCTTGCCACTCACGTGTATGAGTCGGTGACTCTTCAGTATCGTAGTGGTGGAGAAACACTTGCCACACTCCGGACACGAGTACGGCTTCTCTTTTGAATGACTCCTGGTTGTTGAATTAAAAAAGACATAGGCATGACGACAGGGTAAAAATATAAGCAAATCCATTTAGTCCGTAATTTAGTTTATCGCAAAATATTTGGACACGTATTTTTGTTTTTTAAAAATCTATCAATAATAACCAAGAGTTATTGCTATTAAACTTCAGCAGTAGGGGGTCCTGACGTCACGCCCTCGTAAGAATCGTACACAGGCATGACGTCACGCGCAATTTCAACGGCTTATAGCTTCGTTATTATTTGTTCGGATGAAAAACTAAAAAAACACGTATGCAATATTTTTTATAATCTATAAAGACGACTAATTCGATTTTTTTTGTCGTCATGCCTATTATAAGTTTGCGTGCACAGAACTCTAGTATAGTGCTAGAGCTTACGTAAACAGTTTATGCACATGTGCAAACCCCCCTCCTCCAAACCCCGCGAGGAATACAAAATGTGTGTAAGCGTAACCGACTTCGTGTAAATTTAGTTTGCGTAAATTTAGAAAATTTACGTACACTTAAAATTTTATATTATTTTTGGAACTGCATTGTGGATGAAGAAGAACGGGAGTATCCATTTTGCGTTGTTAATTCTATGTAGCAACAAAATATTAAATTGTATTTTATATACCTTAAATGTATTTGCAGATGATATTTTTTGAAGAAACTCTTTGAACATAACTGACATAATGTGATTTCTCTTTGTCGTGTACTTGTCGTCTGAAATGAAAAATAAAATTATAAAGAACTATAAATAGTTATCAGCTGTTTCTATTAAATAATTAATTAATAATAAACAATAAACAGTTTTATACAATAGGAATGTTTGTTTCTACACAATAACAGGATTTTTTTTATACCAAATTCACTTACTTATGCAAACATTCGCTGATTAGTGTTGAACTCTTATCACATAAATCGCAAGGAAGGCGTAGTCCTTGGTGTGTGATGTCATATGCAATTCCAGGTTTGACTTGGAGATGAATCGCCACCGCAGGATGCACAGACGTACGGTAGGGATGAGCGCTTGTGCATCAAGCGAATCGTGCTGCTTCAAGTGGGCTTACCACTGCAACAGGAAAGGTTTAATCAGGACATGTCAGAGGCCGTTCCAGTAGTAAACTTTGGCACTAGAGCTTGTTAGGTGGTTAAATATACCTACATCTCAAATGCTAGAGAAGTCAGGACAATTTAAACCACTAGACATGATGATACTGTTTTCATCTTACCTTAAGTATTATTAGCTTAGATCAAATTAATTTTAGGAGCAACAAAGTATTCAAGCTAAAGGGCACGCCACAATAGTGGCGTTAGTCCCCTCTTTGAGGAGTGGCTCGGAGGAGTCATGGGCGCCCTCACCTTCCGCATGACGCAAGTCCTCACCGGACACGGATGTTTCGGGAGGTACCTGCATCGCATTGGCGGGAGGTTGGCGCCCGGGTGTCACCACTGCGCGGACGGTCCATAGGACACGGTGGAGCACACCGTGGAGGTGTGTCCTGCCTGGGATGGCGCACGCCGTGTCTCCTCGTAGCGGAATTGGCGGCGCGACTCTCGCGCCCAGCCCTGTTCAAGCCATGGTGCGGGCGAGAGGGAATGGGATGCCGTCGCCTCCTTCTGCGAAGCAGTTATGCTAGAGAAGGAGGCGGCGGAGCGGCTCGGAGTACCTGAATGAGCCGATATACGCGTATGCCGTAAGGGAACTATGGTGACACCCAACAAGGGGCGAATTGGTTCGTTGTGTCAGATAGTACGAGCAAAACGTCAGGCTCGTGGATTACTGAATGTTGCGGACTGGTTCATTACGGGTGCGGTCATTCGCTCTAGCTGTGCTTCGGCTGCTGACAGAGCGACGACGGCCCTGTTAGTCGGCGGAACAGCTTTCTTGTACGTCGGTCTCGAGTCTCGCCACTGTTCGCTTCATTACTCA
>NWSH02000019.1:11004288-11020874 GCA_002382865.2 Heliothis virescens
GCATGTTATGGGCATGTGATGCGGAGGAATGAGGATCATGTTGTGAGGAATGTTTTGAACATGAATGTGGATGGATATTGGTCGTCCAAAGAAACGATGGACGGATTGTGTGAAAGTCGATATGACTAGGAAGGATGTTACTTGTGAGATGGTAGATAGAAGAGTATGGAAGAAGAAAATATGCTGCGTCGACACCAAATAAATCTTATCCCAAGATAAGATAAGAAAGATGATGATTCGTTTTCTACAGCACTTTCGGTGTCTTTCGGAATACCACTGTGCTTTCAGGTCAAATCCAGTAAAAAGTTTGCACCGCTAACGGAAGAACTCATCCCCCCGCCAGGGCAAAATCAATCATTTTATTCTGTGGAATGTTTTCTGTTATCAATCGATTACTGACCATTGATGCCATAAATGAAACTTTGGTGGTTTCTTTTGTTTATTTCATTCTTCAACCTCACTAATCTCATGGAACCGACATGGAGGCCAAGTGCAGACGCAGATCGGTCGGACGCACAAGTGGCGGTGGACTGGTTTATACACATGATGCCGCGCCGCGCCGCGCCGCACGTCCCGTACGGCGGCGGCGCGCCGGTCCAAAGTCACGGCGACGGCGGCGCGCCGGCGCGGCGCTCATATCTAATTCGCTGTGCGGACTGGGCCTAATTCGATTTTATGTTTTATGTCCGTTACCTAGACAGACAAGCTTACCGTGATTAAATATAGAAAGGAAAGCATTTTTGTATAAAAAAAAACATCCCATTCTGTGTGCTTTTTTACATTTTAAATCAAACATCCACACGTCTGGAACGTGTCATTGCATTGATTAATCGTATTATATTAAAACGAACGCAGTGCGTCTGGCGTATACGTTTGTGTACTTGTAAGTAAAGCAAGTCTGTGTAGAAAAAGAATTAAAATAATAAAAAGTTTTGATGACAATATATGGACCTGACTCGTATGCAGCCTGTGAAAAACGAAAATAACCACTTCCCTATGCTAATTTAAACTCAAACTTAACAAAATGCATATTCGATACACAACATTCCAAACCTATAACGTTATTCGTTGACAATAACAAGAGAAAATGGAGAGAGGCAATACGAGAAACGCTCGTACCATTAATACATGAACACAATGCGAAAACCTCGGCATTGTGGGATCATCTCACAGTAATTGTCATTGCTTACTTAATGTGCCGTACTCTGAATAAGCCTTTTACTACGATCAAATAATCATAATAGCTATACTTACAATCATTTTGGAATTAAAAGGAAAATTAACAACTTTATACATTTAAAGCCTATGTCGTATTTTATCTCCCATTGTTACTATCTCACCTTTTCTTAGTACCTTATTATTTAGAAAAGAAACAGTAAACCGACTTCGACCATTTTAAAAGGTATGACTTCATACACAGCATTCCGGTATCTAAGCCCCGACCATACAATTGAAACAAAAATGTTAAGAATTTGAACACTGCAAATAATTCTACTGAACACAAGGTTAGGTGCCTAGCTTATGTCAATTGTCATATTTTGATAGAATTCTGATGCTGCACGTGGTTTTCATTGTTTCAGCTGTATTTGTTTCAATATGCAAATTGTTATCTAGACGGGCTTTATGAATAAATCATAGCTAAATATTATTAAAACTGGTTCGGGATAAAAATTGACTGTTTACTTCTTCCATTGTTGATTTTATGCAAAATATATTGAGAGAAAAACTTTTTGAATTGGAACCATGTAAAGTGATTTAGATTGCTTATTTGCACATGTATCAAATGGTAAATTTGTTTTTTAGAATACGTTTTATTATGATAAGATATTGCGATTATAAAGCGGTGATGTCGATGACGGTTGGTCGGTTAGGGACGGTGAATGAACCCGAAATCTGAGCTTATCGTGCAAAGACTTGCCGCGGAAATGTTCCTCAATGCAAATATGTAAAGGAACGAGTAATCTGTTAGAGTACACACGTTTACAAGCTGCTTAAATGTCAGTTAAGTGAATGTTACAATAATATATCTGAAGTATTTCTTTTTACTTCAGACATTTAGAATTTTTTAAACTTTCAAGATTAGTCAAAAGTACAGACAACAGCAGGTCAACGTATACCAATCTGTCAAATTTTATTAATCGAACATCAACCTACCGAGTGCAGAAATTTGACAGATTGTGGTAACTTGATGTGCTGTCGTCTGTACATGTCAATGCACCGGACGAGTGTAGAAAGCTTTTATGCATTTACAAAACACCGGTATCAACTATCAAGTAGTCAACCTGTTAGCATTTTATAAAAAATATACACTAGAAGACTGTGTGAAGTCATTCAAATGACTTGCGGCTACTAGACTAAATTGGCGAAATATCTTGCGAGCTCGACCAATCAAGAAACAGAACGGGAAGCCCAAAATAGGAAATGCCACCCTCGGGAATTGGACGGGTCGTAAGAACATATCTCCAAATGTGTGTTATAATAGTTAGCCTAAATTGGTGATGTCTGTAGCAAGTAGGAAACCGTGGGAGGCGCGCACTTCAGGCAATGACGCGGCTTAATGGAGGTTAAGATGTGTGCCCCCATGTAACAAGCATCGCGCCTTGTTGGACCAACTACATACAGGCAAATTGGATGAGTTGTATCACGTGAACACTCAGTGAAATTTGATTGAGAGTTCATCACGATACGTTCATAAAAAGTTAGCCGTCAGTTCGAAAGGTGCTATTACAAATGAAATGGAAAACAGTTTGATACCACATTCACAACGTAGTAATACTATGCATGTGAAAGCATTTGAACATAAAGACATTGCATAGAGATATTAAACGATGGATGTCCGAGATGGTTTACAAAATAACGCATGTAATAATGACGTCGGCCTGTTACTCAATCCTGCGCGAGCGTGTGGCTGCTCCGGAGTTTTTTATCATCAAATTAAAATACCAAAAGCTATATCAAATGGTCCGGCGTCTGGACAGCATCACAAGTCTATAGTTAGCTATAAAATGTTACTAAAGTACACAATAGCTTATTATTTTTAAATATTTATTTGTGGCTTTCGGAAAGGTGAACAGATCATCGGCCGAAGCCAGCTTGGCAGCCGGATCGTGGATGGATATTTTCATCAAACACTTTGTTGAGTGCTGTATAACTACCGGTATTTAATTGTGAACATACCTATCCACTTGTGTTTTACTTCGGTTTATTTCGGATGATGCATAAATCTTAAATTACAACTGTTTGATGAGTATATTTGAGCTAAAACTTGCATTTAAAATCAAACGATTGGTTCCTCATTAACATTGATCCTATGTCCTATAAATAGGATAAAGCATTTGTTCGAACAGTTGTTTTTTTATGGAAGCATGTTGCTGGTCGACTCCGGCGCATGTATTTAGTGAGTAGCAAGTAGAGTACATACGGACAATACAAAAGAAGCAAGTCGTGGCCCATCGGCTAACAACTGTGCTGGCACGCGGAATGTGGTTTCGTCAGTTCAATATAATTGAACATATTAGAATAGTATTTCTGACTCTGATGCACGGTGTGGTACTGGGATTTAAGCACGTAATGGTTAAACAATTAAAAAGTTCCAGAATGAGGTGTTATTTTACATCAGGAAAATAATGTAACGCATAACATACCTCAGGATAACACCAATCGTTACACTATTGAAAGGTATGACTTTCCTTTTGAGATAACATTCAAGAATTGATGATAGTGTCATAAAAGTGGCAAAAAGACAAAAAAGTGGCAAAAAGAGGATAAGAAGTCAGTTTTTTTTGGGATTAAATTAAGCACTAAAATTAGCAAGCCAGGAGAAGACATTAGCCGTAAAATAAAAGGAATAGCGATAGTGATCGCAGAATTTGCGAAACGGGTCTACCTGTTATTTGGGATTCGCCTAAGGTTACCGAGAGGTTTCCAAGAAAGGGGCGTGGGTACAGCCTGACCTGAATACAGCGGCCTGTTAAGTCGAAAGCTTTTTGTCTTAGAATGAAACTTTGTGGAAATAATATTAGGTGAAGAATAACTGAAGATTATTATCCCTAAAAAATAAGTCTTGAATAGGCATTGGTTAAACTCCTAAAACAATAGATTCTTTGGAAATATTATGTGGAAATCGCACAATAAATACGTGGAATAAGCGATAAAGATTTGGTGAGATATGATTGTCAGTTAGTATGACTGATAAAACTTTGCGTGTCTTCCATGAAGTGCAATAATAAATTATACATGCATGCAAATGCCTGTATGATGAAAATTTCACGGCATAAACCCGGTCATCAGAATAAGTAGGATCATACAATTGTACAATACCTATTACAATGTAAGTTTACCTCAGCAGACAAGGACTTAGAGGTCAACCATAAAATTAAAAGTACAAGGAACATAGATTAAAAAGTTGTGTTAAATGAATTACCTTATAGAAATGTCATAAACGCAGACAAGTATTGGGAAATTAATCATATAGGACACAGTTTTCGTTTTGACGCAATGATTTAATCAAAGCATTTGCAATGGCGCATATGCACTGGTGTGCACAATGCAAATTAGGTACAGCTTTTCCTACACAATATACGTACTTATATCTATAAGGTACAAGCTCAGCTCTAGTTATAAAATTAACATAATACACCGCCCTTGTTCCCAGCGTGAGGGCGCGGCAGCTAGGACGAGTTTGTTGCTAAGCGTCTACCGTCTAACCTCGCCTTTATGTGAATATTCTAACATGCAAAGCGATGATTAGGTACATCGGCAAGACTTGAAAGTTAGTGTGTTTTTTTTAGATATTTGAACCTGTTGCAAATCTAATATAAGCTCAAATTGCCATTAAGATGACGCTTCATATGAGGTACCTACTTTGCATACAAAATTATGAAAATTACAGCTTGCCGCCACTGAGTACCAATAACAGTAAATAACACTTCATGTCTTCAATTTGCTATCAACTTAATACTTATGACACTAGAAATGAAATCTAAGTTTACAAGCAAATAAGTAAATAAAGCATAAGGAAAACTAAATCATCCAAAACTGAGGGGAAGTCCTATGACAAATAACATTAGCATAAATCCCTTTTAGGATGACGTTACAGATCGGCATTCAGTTACACCATACGTAATGGTAGATTCGTAATGACGCCGACAATAACTTGCTCTCATTACGAGCTAACAAAAGACAGCATTTCTGAACATCGAAATAGCACTATTACAAAATTATCTACGTCAAACGAGTAGGAACCTACTCTTTCAAGAAGTCGCTGTTGTATGGAGGCTATAGAAAAACTAAAGTACTCATGTACCTGATTGTTGATTATATAATCCTTTATTAAACCTGTGACAGGTACAGAGCATGTCAAACCAGTTCTCACGGTGAGTCAATATCAGCAGTAAGAATCTACTCTTCCAATCTATAGGTAACACATGAGAAAAAAATCTAAATTGTTACCACTAATGAAACACACATTTAAAAAGCGCAAAAAGTAGTTGCTACTATACTGTTTATTGTTATAAGTACGTATTGAATGATCTTTATACAGTTTCTCAAATAAACTAACATTAGCAGTACCTAATAATACTAAATTGCATTTTAATATCTCGTGAAAGCTGTAATTCGGGTATCATTTACGTCACATCTATTTGCCGAAAGCCTCGGTCAAATTCCACCATTAATGTGCCAAACTTTCGTTTAACTTCAGTTACGTCTTAAAACTAATGTCCATCTTTAGTAGTGTTTTCTGAGGGAGTAAACCGTTCGTTATCATCATATCAGTACCTAATGCATATTGGTGTCGACGATGTCATGTCAACAATTGGATTACGGAGTTAATCTATGTTGCTACAAGATTATTGCCCTGATTATACTCAACACACTCGAGATCCAGTAAGAACAACACGATTTAATTCCCTATGAATAAATTCTGCTTGAACAATCAAATCTAAATGACAGGCACTGAATTGAGAGAAGTACTGTCAATAATTTCGTCTAGCCACAAACGATTTGCGGCTGCTCCGCTAGCTTTTGGCAGCTGCACTTTATTAATAAACCCGTGACCGGAATTTCAGCAATTAATTAAAACCACAATTTGCACTCCATTTGTTCAGAATCATCGAAATAGCGAACCATTCACTTTAACAGAATATATACGATTGTGATATAAATGATGATTTGGAAGCCAATTGATTGAAAGCTGTCGCAAATATGTTAGAAAGGGCATACTTTGATGAGTTTGAGAGAGAAACACACTGCCATAAAGTAAAGCACAAATAAATGGGAATGGCTTGCAACATTCTTAGATACCGAATAAAGGAGCACACTGCAATGTAAAAGAAGATCAAGAAGATGGAATAAACGATAAATTAAGAGACAGCACTGCATTCCAGTAAATTCCAAACTGCATAACAAGTAACAACCCTTATCGTAAACTTCTCAGCATTATATTTAGTGAATGCAAGGCTACAACAGTTAGCATTCAAGTTAAAGTAAACTGGCGCGGGCACTGATAACAAACTTGGACACGATGGTGCACAGAACTTGGGGTACGACGAAGAAATTCACTTAAAATTTCCGTCTTCCGAGATCCCGGGAAAGTTCTACTGCCTTGCTACTTCGCCGATAAGCCCGAATGTTTTCCTATGAACGGGATTTTATGCGACTTTATTTAGCGTTGTATGTTTGCAAATTAGGTCATTATTAAGAAAAAATTGCGGCTTCTTACTTATTAATATTGTTTAAGCGCACGAGTAGTTACGCAAAGTTGGTGCAGTTTATAAAAGTATTTTATTTTCAACATTTACATACTGTTTACAAAATGCAGTCGAAACAAAACAAGCTTGCAACGAACAAGAATAGCCACAACATATCGATACATACGAATATATTATTCATACCATAAATAACGCAGACCATTTACCGAACATTCATTTCTTAGAAAGGTGATAAATATTTATTATCAGTTATCGATAAAAATTAACGGCCAGGCGAAGGGTGCGGCGTTTATTGCACCTCGATCCAGATAGTGACTAAACAAGCAAAGCCAGGACAAATAATGGAGATATTAAACGATTAGTGCTTCTAAACGCTTATTGTAGTTCTTATCAACCTGTGCCGCTGTGTTAAAAATTTAATCATCAGAAATGTGTCTATTCCTGGGTAATAATTATATAGGAATTCAGTCTTAAGCCTGAAATTTTACTAAAAAGACAGATGTGAACACAAGGCCTATACTTTAATTAAATAAGGCTAAGAACTTAGATATATTAGATATAGCGTCAAGACTCCGAGAACCTAATCAAAATTCAGTGAACCAAACAATGAAAATAGATTAAATTTTAGAAACAAACTGAAGTGGACAACATTACTCGCTTTGCACAACTATTAATCGACAGTCGTCCAAATTGACCAGGTGTTCGACGTATCAGAAGCTTGGTTCTTATGAGGCAATTAATTTTTTACAACATTTGTCGAAGGATATTAAAACATAGTACCCAGGAGGCCTCTATATGGAAAACACGTATCATTGTTGGCAAAGAAACCTACATACCTAGTACCTACACTACGTCTACAGCATGTCGAGACAGTGACAGATTTTGTTCCTTTGTTGACAAACATTGCCGTATGTAGTAAATCTTCCGCGACGTTTTTATTGCTTTTGCTGAACATTCGAAGGACCGTTTGGGGACATATAATAGAGCTATAAAAGGATGTAGAACGAAGATGCTAGATAGTAATTATTGAAAGGAAAAAAAATATCGATGCTTCGATATAACTATTAGCGGATTATCAGGGCACCTTTAAAGAATGCAGAAAATATTCGTTCTAAAGACACTAGGTACACAGTAAGTACTAAGTCTATTGCATTGGTGACAACCAAACACATATCGATTGTACCGTATTATCTGTTGTTATCGGATAAAGAACGATAACGCGCCCTACTATTGTTTGGTTATGTATTTATTAGTAACAAGCTGTAGAACATTCAAGTTTATTTGAAGGATCATTTTTAGGGCAAAACATCTTCGTAGGTTTTGCTGTTGACAGTCATAATTTAGTTCAGAAATACTCCTAAGCCTTCTATTTAACGATGTTGCTATCTGACTCTAACACACTCATTCAATGGGTTGTTGACATCGCTTAACAAACGATTAGGATTTAGCGTGAACTCTAAATGGAACAGCTACTTAAGGACAGAATTTCAACTGTACAATCACTTAAGAATATCCACTCAAATAGATCATTCACACATCTAAACTTGTGTATATGCTCGGATAACGACCTTTAATTCACGCACATAACAAAAACAATTATCTCAACATCTGTTTCGGTCTAGACACTCAAAACAAACCAGCAGCAGTTTAGCATAATACCAAAATTTTCAAACTATAGCAGAACATCAAACAATTGGAGAGTTCATTAACTTACGAAACCCGTTTAGCTATAAGCTATAGACAGTCTATCGTATAACACTTGAATGTTAATTCGAAACAATATGTCGACCTTGATTCCAATATTCATGGAGTCATCGCACAATTGGGAGCGTCATCATCAATAGATTCCAATAAGAAAGAGGTTTGCTTCAGAATGACGTCCAATAGACTATATTATTAATGTTGATGTCTTTTATGAATTGCTAGTCATTGTAGTAAACAATACGAACGGGACTGTGATTGGTTTTGTAATAATTTTAAATTAAAGAGTATTGGATTTGACCTTTTATGCGATGGTGCTTGAATCTGCAGCGTAGTGCATTTCAGAATGGTTATTGGGCGATCGCGGTCGTGCTGTGATGTGAGTTTGCGGTTAAAATAATGGCGAGGATGCCCTAAACGTAGTTGTGATACACAAATCGACTGCTAGATACAGCTTACATATTTTTTTTTAGTGGTTCCACTGGCTGGTTCCAGCCAAAATCACAAGCACAAAGAAATGATTTGTAAATTCGCTTTTCAGGATCATCTTATTTAATAGAAGCCTACTGTTGATCGTGTAGGTCATACTTTATTTTTGACTAGCCGTTTTCCCGCGGTTTCACTCGCATCCCGTGGGAATTACTGCCCGTACCCGGATAAAATATAGCCTATGTCACTCGTGGATAATGTAGCTTTCAAATGGTGAAAGAATTTTTAAAATCGGACCAGTAGTTTTTTAGCCTATTCATTACAACCAAACAAACAAACAAAGTTTTCCTCTTTATAATATTAGTATAGAAGTATAGACATGCAAAAAAAATATTTGAGTACAGTAGTTTGAGTGAATCATACCAGAATACGCAACTATGAACTGAAATACTTGTCTTATTTGCTAAACCTTATCACCACTACAGGTCTATAATCTTAATAATCTAATAACAAGAACCTAAACATACATAGTTCTGCAAACCTAATGAATCATGATAACTGAGTGTCGTAACTTCGACCCAGCCCCGGATCTTCAATTTTTTTTAGGCGGGGCAAAAAGTGAAATATGCCGCCCCCGCCGACTTATATTTATTTTTCCTTTTATCATCTTTATAATTTCACTTCTTCAGCTATCAGATGTCCACTAAGGGTCGATTCGACCAAACTTGAACTATTCCTCGAGTTACTATATCAAGATTGTTTTTTGGACGGGAGATGGAGGATGTTGGCAAATTAAAAAAAATCGCTTTTTTTATATGTTTGAAGAAAATAAAAAACAGCAGAAAATAGTAAAAGATGCCCGAGCGGAGCAACCGCGACCTCTTTTGTTATTTTGAGATAGGACTATACATAAACGAACAGTACGTTGCAATTAGAGGACGCGAGCGCGTTTTTTTTAGTTTAATGACTAAAAAGAAGAACAGGAAGTAACTCTAGGACGCGAGCGGAGCGAGCGCGATTTTTTTAGTTTAATGACAAAAAAGAAGAACAAGAAGTAACTCTAGGACGCGAGCGAAGCGAGCGCGATTTTTTTAGTTTAATGACTAAAAAGAAGAACAGGAAGTAACTCTAGGACGCGAGCGGAGCGAGCGCGATTTTTTTAGTTTAATGACAAAAAAGAAGAACAAGAAGTAACTCTAGGACGCGAGCGAAGCGAGCGCGATTTTTTTAGTTTAATGACTAAAAAGAAGAACAGGAAGTAACTCTAGGACGCGAGCGAAGCGAGCGCGATTTTTTTAGTTTAATGACAAAAAAGAAGAACAGGAAGTAACTCTAGGACGCGAGCGAAGCGAGCGCGATTTTTTTAGTTTAATGACTAAAAAGAAGAACAGGAAGTAACTCTAGGACGCGAGCGGAGCGAGCGCGATTTTTTTAGTTTAATGACAAAAAAGAAGAACAAGAAGTAACTCTAGGACGCGAGCGAAGCGAGCGCGATTTTTTTAGTTTAATGACTAAAAAGAAGAACAGGAAGTAACTCTAGGACGCGAGCGAAGCGAGCGCGATTTTTTTAGTTTAATGACAAAAAAGAAGAACAGGAAGTAACTCTAGGACGCGAGCGAAGCGAGCGCGATTTTTTTAGTTTAATGACTAAAAAGAAGAACAGGAAGTAACTCTAGGACGCGAGCGGAGCGAGCGCGATTTTTTTAGTTTAATGACAAAAAAGAAGAACAAGAAGTAACTCTAGGACGCGAGCGAAGCGAGCGCGATTTTTTTAGTTTAATGACTAAAAAGAAGAACAGGAAGTAACTCTAGGACGCGAGCGAAGCGAGCGCGAAATTTTTGGAAAAGTCGGGTTGCAACCTGTCTTTATTTATTGTAAAATGAGAGTAACTTTGAAAAGTTTAGTGTGATCGTAATTTTCTGGTAATGATTCGGGGCCCCCCTGAGCTCGGGGGGCCCGGGGCGCTGTCCCGGCTAGCCCCTTCGTAGCTACGCCACTGCATGTGAAAAGTTTTATTTTATCCCGTTTAGTGTTTTGTGAAGTCGGTTTTAGTTTTTTTGCAAAAAGTTTTTTATTTTAAGCTTTTCAGTTTTTGGGTCTAAAACGATATTATTTTTAATACCGACAATGGCAGACGTAACCCATAATGTAGCTAAATACAAGGTGGCTGCTATCAACCGTTAAGGAGTTCCCTAAACTGCACTTTGCCTTCGCTATCAGGTCAGAAATGGCAGTCTTAACATATTTCGGTGTAAAAAATAAGCCCAAATACTTAGTTGCTATATACCGATGTGAAGTTACCCTGATCTTTTGTCGTCTCCAACATCAGGTAAGGTCCAAATCTTCACGGTCATATAGACTCATTCGAAATATGTACAAATAAATTTCAAGTTTTCACCTGATGCTTGCCTACAATTTCCACCATCAGACACTGACTTGATGACGTTAGCCAATGTGCAGCAGACCCTTTCATATAAAAAAAAATATATCAAAATCGGCTCATAAACGACGAAGTTATCCGCGAACACACTTCGCACTTTGCACGCATCCGTGTGTTCGTAGTCTTTCGTTCCTACGGGCGAAAGGGCGCGCTTTTTGGAATACGCCTAGGTGGGCGCCTCGCGATTATTATGTCACATTTTCCGTGTGCTGCCCCTGGGTATCGGTTGAGTTGATATGGTCATAGTAAAATAAGAGTGAAAGTTCTTTTATTTATTCTGTAGCAAATTTACGTAAATTATAAGTTGTCTATTCGTTTCTAAATAATGCATTTCGCCGCCCCCTGAATTTGCCGCCCGGGGCATAGGCCCCGGCTTGCCCCCCCCTAGATCCGGGGCTGCTTCGACCATGGCCCATTTTGGACGCTGAAAATTCAGGTACTTTAACTGTAAAAATTATGTGCCACATCTAATCAGAAAACAAATAATGAAGGGCGATAACATGAGCAAACAGTTTTGTAATCTAACATACCTGTTATCTCTATATTATTTGGGGCCTAGTATTTTTACAAAGTATTAAAGTCTACAGAAGTAATTTTAGATAGACAGGCTCAAATGTTTTGTGACTTAATTGATTTTTTATAGCTCAAGTAATCATAGAATATATATGTGCATTTAATATGACTTATTTGTTTATTCAAATAAGTACATAACTAATTATTAATTCACAGCTCAAGAATGTATAACTGTTACCGTGATTACCGAGAGGAACTATTCTAAGTACTTAGTGGTAGACATAGGCATTCATTATTTGACCTTGCTAAATAACAGCTACATGCCCAACATAGCCATCAGACATGGTTACATTAGATTAGCTACAACAATTAGTTATGCATAAAACATTAACAATTTCGGAATTTCTTATATGGTTCCTATAAAAAGAGACAGTTAGCTTTGTTTAAGGATGGTAGCTTTTTGATATAAGCCTCATATAATCTCAAAAGTTACCGTTCAAAAGCGAAACGAAAATTCGGAATGATTATATGAACACGGTGTTAATGTAAAAAAAGTTTGATATTAAAAGGGACCGAGTAGTATTTATTGAACATAAAATGCGTCATAATTAGTCATTGTAGTGAATTCTCACAGTGCAATCATTATGTCATGGAGTAAATACAAGTTTTTGTTATCCTCAGGCAAATAAAATACTCTAGAGACATTGTTGTTAGATATGCACTTTCATAATTTTTAAAGTTTATTAGGTTTAATTACACAATGTTTCTGTTGGTGATGATGTAGTTAGAAGAGTAATATGAGTTTTTTTTTTATTTGAAAGTTCCAGAACTTGTTAATTTCTAAAATAAATTATTTGATATTGAGTATTATGTATAGCCTACATGAGCAACAAGTGAATAAAGTCTTGTGCCTTTTAGGAACATAAAAATTATGTGTGTGAAGTACTAGAATGTTGACAGTAGATAGATACTGCCTATGTTTGGTACTAATTGAAGTGTTTTATCACTTCAAGTTCTGAACTAGAATGAGTATTCTTGTTTTATAATAGCCAGATTATTTATGTTATCAATTCATTTTATCCATAGTGAAATACATATTGTCTTGTGTAGTAAGTTATGTCCAAACTCTTATAAACAACATGACGCCAACAAACATTTCAATTTTGATACTCAAAGATAAAAGCAAATTCTTATATGTGCTGATAAGCTTAAAAATGCACAATTATCAGACTAATGACATAATGCATCACTGTTGTCAGGTGTTAAATATAGAAACTTATATTGCTTATTTTCCAAACAATAACCTGTTGTCAGCTTCAGATAGAAAGTTTGGCAAAGTTGAATCAACTTTTGAATTGGACTTTCTAAAGTGCAGCATTATCTGCACACAAACAAATGAATGCAGGCTAGGTACGTACCTTGCGGAAGGCAAACAGTTCATTCTGAAGTTTCTGCCTCTCAGCAGAGGGCTGCTGGCCCTTGCCGCGTATGAACTTTAGCATCCTGCCGGCCTGCAACAGAACAAGCACTTAGCTCACTTCACACACGCCACACAAACAAACAGACAGACAACACACTACCCCCACCATTATAATTTCATGCTTAGACGCGCGAACACTAGTACACCGACCGGCATCAAAAAGCCGACTGAGTTTTATAGCCTGTTAGCTCATACCCGCCGATACGATCGCCTAGCCCCCGCACCGAGATAATAACACGAGCTACACTTAGAATCGCAAGATAACCGGCTCGCAGATAACGCGATCGATAGCCTAATATACCGAAAAACACCCAATTTAAAGTGACTCTATCACAATTTGGAATTATGGCCACTGACCGCAGACAACGCCTGCCCGACAGGTTACACGTTTAACAATACAATAATACAATGTTTTGGGTAACCTATGAATGAAAGTCAGGAGATAAGTAAAGTTTACATACCCAAAGACGACAGTTTGAAGGGTTTTAGTGATAAAATCCAAAATTAGAGGGATGACAGACAAGTCACAAACGGCGTCAGAAAAACACACAAACATGAAAAAGCACTCACAAATTCATGAACGCACGCACGCACAACGCACCCACACTAACGTCGAGAAGTGACGTGACTGGTTTTATGTGTTGCCACCAATCGAATGCACTTTTCCCAGGGTTCTAATTAAATTATGAACCTTCGGAAATTTAAATAACGATTTGTAATTTAATTATCATTGTTACTGTGTATTCAACTTCATTACAAGCATTTAAAGCTTGTTTTGAGTTATTTTGTAAAATAATATATGTTATTTTACAATGTAATTACATATTTGAACCTTATAGTTCCTCATTACCTGTGAATGAAACTGTATTTTTTTATGTCTATAAAAATCGTTGAATTCGACATATTTTAAAATAATTATAATTTTAAATACAATAAAGTAATAATGTGAGAATGATTTCATTTTACCTTATTTCACTTTGTTTTTTTACCCATGCAACATTCAGCTGCAGTGCGTTCAAAAACTTGTATAGAAAATATAAATAAAATTTTGAAAATGATAGGATTTGTTAATCGAGTACCTAGCTTGCACTTTATTTTGATTACAGTTTTAACAATATTTATAAACTTTTATTTGCAGTACCACGATATAGTATTTTATTTTATTGGCATAAAGTTATTTTTTATGCGTTGATCGTTTATTATTTATCTTAGAAGTATTTGAACGTTTCCCCCACAGCTTAAAAAATATTCAGTATTGCCTATCAATAAAAAATATTTAATATTGACCTAATAAATATTTTCAATTTTACAATTGCTGATAAAAAAGCAAAAAAATATGTATGGTAGTGTAATTTCAATAATTTTGCTGATTATGTAACTGTATTGTATGCGAGAAATAAAACAAAGCGTTCAAGCGGTGTGATGAATAATAGTTTAATGAAACGTGACATGTTGCTTTTATTTTTTACCAGGCGCTTTTGCAAACCACACAACACACTGTTATCAATGTACTATAATCTAATAATTACAGGCACGGATGCGAAAAACTAATTTGCATTTCTATTTCACTCACACTTGCACAAATTGCAATTCTCACGGCGGTGTGTGATCATCACCGGATTTTATAACCAAATATATTCGTGAAAAGCATGAAAATAGCACTTTTTTAATTAAACGCACCGATGGCTGTTCTTCTAGAGATGTTACACTCATTTTATACTTGTAATAAGAGAGAAAATAGAGAGGTCTTTCTTGTCACATGTACTCGACAGGCACTAGCAATCGATGGCAGCCGGCGTAATCCTCCCTATTTAGTTAGTCTGTGGTTGCCACCCTCTGCAAATACCAAGGGGTGGGACTTTTATTTTTTTTCCTAATATCCGTAGCGTATTGTTGTCTTTTGAGGGCTTCGCTATTTATGTTTATGTAAGTTAAAAATATATGTTATGTCGCAGGGCATTGAATTAAAAGGCCCATTTATGTTTTCAAAGTACTTACATAAAGAACAATCTTATAGGTATTAATACTTAGATTGACGTTCTTAGTTTTTTGACATAATGGTGTTCAAAGCCAGAGCTTAGTCTTCGCGGGAAAAATAAAAGTAACCTTTCTTCTTTGAAATCTGTAAACAAATTACTCCGTTTATTGTGATGCTGAATTTTTCTGGTGATAGTGGATCGTAGAAGGCAGGGAGGCTTAGATTTAGATCACAATAACCACGTTTGTAGTAAACTTTGTTACATAGATAGGTAAATAAGCTTTTCTGGAGAACGATGAACTTTTATGAACATATTATTGAACGTATATTATGTCTAAAATTAATTTTACGTTTACATTAGTTAACAAGGTTTTTCAGATCGTTAATTTCTAACTGTCTCTTCAATGTATTGGTTTCGTTACCTAAAGTTAGAATTAAATAGTTAGGGCAGGTATTGTGTTACTTTTCACCGCATTTACGTTGGTTCTTAATTTGTGTAGGTACTTAAATAACTAATTAAGTTCCACGGAATCATTAACGAAGGAATCCAATACATAATATCTTTGATGATATTATCAAAGCTAGATATGACATGTGCAAAATTCATCCATTTGAATACGTCGCTGGTCTAGTAGCCGTGTAGTGCGACTGCTGTGTACGAGGTCTCGGGTTCGATTCCCGGGTCGGGCTGAAATCGCTTTGTGGGTTTTAGGAACTTTCACAAAGTAGCCTTGAGTCTGAAAATTGGCGGTGTTATACCCCCGTGACGAGAGCACGTAAAGCCGGCGTCCCCGAATGCTACTCAGTAAGTAGCAGTCGTTCTTATAATTCCACGTCACAGGCCGTCAGGTAGATTTAAAAAACACTTGATAAGAATAAAAAAATCATCCTTCACAGACCACCTACCTATATTTTAACAGACGTAATAAATAGCCCTTTAATTTGTTTCTACAACCCCAGTAATCAGTATAATGATGTTGGACAAAGTCTCCGATATAATATAAGATATCCGAAACTGGGGTAAAATGACACCGTCTTTATTAGAGATTCAAATGAAAATCACAACTAGCGGGGGGAGTTGGGTTGTTACCATTGAAATAATGAGTTTTCTTTGCAAAAACTTTTAATCCTTGCGTTGTTTTGTGGTGTCTTCTGAATTTTATCTTCTGAATAGTGCTAGAACGTAGTATTTACCTAACGTTTTACAAATTAAATAAGTTTGGAAGTTATGATTTCAAATTTCTGTCATTCATGGCTGTCGTTACGGGTGGTAGTCAGAAGCCAGAAAGTCTGACAACCAGTCTTTCCGAAGGGTATCTGGTTGCCCGGGTAAC
>NWSH02000019.1:11022373-11039149 GCA_002382865.2 Heliothis virescens
GATTGCCTAGGTAACTGGGTTGTGGAGGTCAGATAGGCAGTCGCTCCATGTAAAACACTGGTTCTCAGCTGCATCCGGTTAGACTGGAAGCCGACCCCACCGTAGTTGGGAAAAGGCTAGGTAGATGATGAGTTATGTTTTCAAATTAAATAGCACCCAAGTAGCATTTTGTTCTCTTTAATAGTTCACACTTAGTTCATTAATAAACTTACCCACCTATATAATTTATGTGTGTTTATTTGATTTTGTTTCAGTTACGCCTTCACGTCACTCGGCTATAACAATTATGGCGAGATTTGCTATGGAAATACACAAAGCCCTGGAGACCTCTGTTCAAAGCTCTTTGTCACAATTAGCGTCCTCAAATCGGAATGATGAGTGCTCCAGCACACGATTCTTTGTTACAAAAGAATATCGACTTTCCGTTCATTTCAGTGCCCATATTTTATCTGAAAGTACACTCCTGTGCACGTTTCCCGAAGACACTAAAAATTTTATTGCAAATTAGACTCTTTCAGATATGATCACGATCGAGCAAGACATTGTTTTAGATTTTCCAGAACATTCTTTTGAAAGCAGGTTCCGTTGGGATTTGGAGGAAACAAGGAAGCGTGGATTTGACTACGTAACGCCCGATGAGTTTCGGCAATTTATGGGGTTCTAACTGTTATTGGTAATTCGACAGCAAAAGTGATAGGTTATTTTTAACTGTGATAAAGATAGACAAAGCAAGCACATGTAAGGACCCTGTTCTCAATAAATTTCATAGTTTAGGTTTTTGTCTTGTATAGAACTTAACACACTATTAGATAAAATATGTCAGTATTACCTATGTGATGTTGATTTAACTTGTAAGTAATACAAAACTGAAGGTTATTTTAAACGTGCTCATTACAGGAATTGCTGTTCTGATTAATGAGTTATTGAGATTATCGAGGAAAAACTTTTGGATGGAGCTTGAAAAATTAAATTTCCCAGACATTAGGTAGGTACTAGTTATGGTATGAACTTGTATGTGCATAAGAACGTGTGGAACTTCCAATGATATTGCAGTTGCAATAAACTCAGCTAAAAAGTGCATAATTTCAATATTTTCCGCTATGTTCGTGCACGTAACATCTGTTGTAGGTAATTCTAAGATATATTTGAAGTCTAGACCTTTGCTTGTTTTTATTCAGACAGACAGAAATATGGAAGAGAAATACATTATGTTTAATGTTTGTCATTGTTGTCCAAGGTAGGTACCTACACCTATAAGGAATATTTAACTTCACAAATTTAGGTTTTGACCTGGAATCGAACTCGAAAGCTCATTCTTGAGCAGAAGGATCCTCCGCCCCATTTACTGTCCCACGACCTCATACCTTGTGATTATTTAAAACATAACCATCATGATGCTCTCACGAATCATTTGTGAAAGCAAAAACTGAGACGTTCCACATTTCACAGTTTTACAGGTTTCAAATAAAGTTCTAGATAACTATATATCTGACAGATACTGCCATAGAAATGTATTCAAAAAACCGGCCAAGTGCGAGTTGGACTCGCGCATGAAGGGTTCCGTACGTTTATTGTATGGGGACCCCCATTAATATATATATTTTTTAATTTTTAGTATTTGTTGTTATAGCGGCAACAGAAATACATCATTTGTGAAAATTTCAGCTTTCTAGCTATCACGGTTAATGAGATACAGTGTGGAGACGGACAGACAGACAGACAGACAGACAGACAGACAGACAGACAGACAGACAGACAGACAGACAGACAGACAGACAGACAGACAGACAGACAGACAGACAGACAGACAGACAGACAGACAGACAGACAGACAGACAGACAGACAGACAGACAGACAGACAGACAGACAGACAGACAGACAGACAGACAGACAGACAGACAGACAGACAGACAGACAGACAGACAGACAGACAGACAGACAGACAGACAGACAGACAGACAGACAGACAGACAGACAGACAGACAGACAGACAGACAGACAGACAGACAGACAGACAGACAGACAGACAGACAGACAGACAGACAGACAGACAGACAGACAGACAGACAGACAGACAGACAGACAGACAGACAGACAGACAGACAGACAGACAGACAGACAGACAGACAGACAGACAGACAGACAGACAGACAGACAGACAGACAGACAGACAGACAGACAGACAGACAGACAGACAGACAGACAGACAGACAGACAGACAGACAGACAGACAGACAGACAGACAGACAGACAGACAGACAGACAGACAGACAGACAGACAGACAGACAGACAGACAGACAGACAGACAGACAGACAGACAGACAGACAGACAGACAGACAGACAGACAGACAGACAGACAGACAGACAGACAGACAGACAGACAGACAGACAGACAGACAGACAGACAGACAGACAGACAGACAGACAGACAGACAGACAGACAGACAGACAGACAGACAGACAGACAGACAGACAGACAGACAGACAGACAGACAGACAGACAGACAGACAGACAGACAGACAGACAGACAGACAGACAGACAGACAGACAGACAGACAGACAGACAGACAGACAGACAGACAGACAGACAGACAGACAGACAGACAGACAGACAGACAGACAGACAGACAGACAGACAGACAGACAGACAGACAGACAGACAGACAGACAGACAGACAGACAGACAGACAGACAGACAGACAGACAGACAGACAGACAGACAGACAGACAGACAGACAGACAGACAGACAGACAGACAGACAGACAGACAGACAGACAGACAGACAGACAGACAGACAGACAGACAGACAGACAGACAGACAGACAGACAGACAGACAGACAGACAGACAGACAGACAGACAGACAGACAGACAGACAGACAGACAGACGGACATACAGACAGACGGACAGACAACGAAGTCTTAGTAATGGGGTTCCGTTTTACCCTTTGGGTACGGAACCCTAATTAAAAGCATTTCAATGGCAGAATCTGTCAGATAACTATCTAAAACTTTATCAGTAACCTGTGAAACTGGCGCTTAAACTCAGAATCTACACGAAACGTAAAACTTCCAAACCATATCCCCGATATCGATGATTAACAGACGTATAGGAAACACTGGAAACCATAGTGAAACATGTCAAATAAACAATGACGTCGGAGCCAGGAACTTTGAAAGCGAGGATCCCATTCATCTGTGTATAGTTTGCCAATTTTGCGTGGACCGCGTCAGGTTTTATACCGTACGATCAGCGTCCAACTTGTGTAGGCACCTCTTCTTATTTACTAGTGTGCAAGAACTAAATAAACAAAATATATAGTCCGCTAAATGTTTGAAAGTTAGTCTACTATTGTCTCCTTTAGAAATAAGTCATATACTTAGATAACATTATGAAGCTAAAGTTTGTTTGTTGATTTGCTTGACGCTCTAATCTCAGGATCTACTGGACAGATTTGAAAAAATCTTTTAGTGTTAGAAACCTCTTATTGAGGGAGTTCGTAGGCTACCTTTTATACAGAAGTGTGGAGCAGTCCCCACGGGATACGGGTTAAGCCGCTGTACGTAGGTATGAGGTAGGCCTTTTTAAATATATCATTTGGGACTTACCCTCTCGGTTTCATTTCGGCTCTCTTCGGTCTGTGGTGACTATAGCTACGACGTCACGTATAAACATAACTTTTTTGATAAGTTGTTAATCCGAGGAAAATTATGGTTACAACAAAAGAATGGAAGCTAATTGTTAAACCTATAGATGTTAAGTCCTTCATGTTTTTTTTGAAGAAACGTAACAAAAAGTTAAAAAATAGAAGCTCAAAAAATTTAGTAAAAAATTAAGAAAAATTACCTGTACAGTTTGAAGCTTCGGGACACCACGAGAAATAAAAAACAAATGCACGCGGAGTTATTTCTTAATTCTCACAGTTTTATTTTAAGTTATAGGAAACCTTAAGGATGAAAAATTACGATCAATATCATACTATTTTATTTTGCTTCCATAAACTTACCACTAAATTACAAGAATTGTAATTTCAGAATCGTATCAAAAATCGTGTCCAAATCGTATCGTGTAAACTGCTTGTCTGGTTGTGGGTTGGCGGCCGTTGCCATGGCTACCCACATCGATTGACGCCGGGCGCATCTTGCATCGTGCAACACAACCTAATAAGGCTTTGTTGGAGCGAATGAAGGGAGCTTTCCAATGCTCTGCTTTATACCTATCTATACCTTTGTTGTTCAATGTGGTTCTCGGTATATCAATTTGCGGTCGTGGCGTTTGCTCGATAGGATTGAAAGATAGTACCTATAGTTTATGGAATACATGCCTCGGTTAATTGTTGCTAATTTCAGCGCGAATTGAATTAGATAGCCCGGGGAAAATACCTTTTCCTATTTTGTATGTTGAGTAAGGTAGACTAAACTAAAATGATTAAGATTAATCTTTTAGTGGATGGACTGCCCAATAATGTGGTTTTTCCAATTGTAAGAACACAATACTGTCAAATGGGGGACAAATAACTCGGGGACAATACCTTTACCTTTATGAGTAGCGACAAATTAAGGGGTTATGTAATCAGTGTAAGAGCACTCCGTTCAGCATTTGGCACAAACTGAGTTAAATAAATTGCTGTGCTTAATTTAAAAGAAAATGAAGTAAAAGCTTCGCAAATGTTCTTCACAGACCGCCCGCAGTTATTCCACTTTTCTTCTTTTGCTTCGAGGTTAACTTGGTTTAAAAATAAGTAATTTTAAAAAGTTGCAATCCTTTTCAGCTTATATCCAAATATTATCATATTTACTTGATTTAACCTAATCCAAAATTCATTCTGATTAACTAACTGAAAAGCATTTAAAATATTGCCATTTTCCTGTTAATTTAACTAGATTTCACAAAGGTATTTTTTTATACAGCTTATTCGGAGACACCGGGGTTGCCTTGTTGGAATTTAATTTAGTTGGCTTGTGATCCTCTGGATGTTTTGAATAATTCCCAAAATGGAAATGTTATTCGTCGAAGCCTAAAATAATTATGAACTGAATATTACGGATTAGTATTTGGGATGGTATTTTTAGTTTGTTAAATATTGTTTTAGCTGTGGAAGAACTACTACTACTCAGTGGGATCTCAAATTCACGGAAATTCATTTCATTAGGTACATTTCTATAGCAATTCCTTTACCATACTTATATGACATTTTCTAATAATAAACCAGACACTTTTCCAAGGAAATCTATAAAAAGAGAAGCTACTTACTTCAATTGAGTTTTCATAGAATTTCCAATATGTGTGCTGGCATCGTTAAAAGTTTTCACGGCGACTTTATGGTCCCGACTAGTTACAGCCTTTGAAGAGCTCGTAGTTAAGTGTGAATTGTGCCAAAGTACCCGTCGGTCGGTCGTTCTAAAGGACGTTTCATGTAGACCAAAAAGATAAAGGGTGGAAATTCTGGGTTAGAGATTTTCCTGGAAGGAAAGCTTATGAAACACTGTTTATTATTAGATCGTTCAGAGATATTACGAGTAGCAGAAAACCAGAATTTGACTTTGTTTTTTGATGATTACATTGACAATGTTACCTTTTTATCTCTTCATAGAATAAAATAAAATCCTGTATTTTAAATGTTTTCAAATGAATTTAAATGAATGTGGAGAGATATACGATGTAGGAATAAATAATATTTGCATATCCCTTGGGTTGTGTTGCAGCAGACGCAACAAAGACTGCAGTAGCATACAAAAGAAACCTGTATTCTATTTTGTAGGTACATTTTCAACCAGAGGGTGAGACATAGAGGAGGTGCTATACAATATCTTCATAATATAATATACTCACGTTCCCTTTTAGCACTGGCAACTGGCTGCTAGATGGTCTAGATACCTAAGAACATAAGTATATAAGAAACTTTTTAAAAACTTGAAACACAAGGAACAGGAAAATTTGATAATGAGAAACCTTTCCTAAGTAATTATAGTCTCCTATATTTATCAACAATGTCGTCAAAAGGAAAGAATTTAGTGGGAGTTATTTCAGTTCCTATTATTATTCAAATGAACAAACAAACGACAGTTTCAACTCAAATTAATTATTCAAAACACAAAATCCTTCGCAGGTAGTGAAATGAGCGCAAATTAAGTGCCCCAAAGGCTTGCAACCCTGATGGCATACGAATTAGTTTGCCAAACGCAAAATAATGATTGCAAAGTTCTCGAGGTATGAAATAAAGCGGTCCCATGCTTTCCCCGACCCGGAACTCGTAACTTTTAGGGGTGGCCACCCCCCAAATTTCACCACGGGACTTTGAAACCGGACTTTTGATACGCAACCGTTTTTAACTATGCCTTTGTTAGCGGCTATTGTATGTGTATTAAAAGGCTTTTATTCATGTATTTTCTCTGCCCATTCTTACTTGTTGAGCGTTGATATTAAAATTGGATGGCTACCATAATGGTTCATGTATTTGAGTAACTACCGGCTTATGCCAAATGCAGCGCTATTTATTCATGTAAGGGGATGTAACCATTGTAACTACAATAAAAGTGTGGTCTTTTTAATTTATCTAATTGGCAACAGTAAATAAAAGTCTGCACTAAATTATTGGCGTTTTCTTAACCTTTTAGGATATATGTCACCAACACTAACAAAGGCAACCTAAATATAGGAAAGAACCGGGCATGCAAGTTAGTTTTATAAGACAACAAACTCTGTAATTTTAAAGTAAATTGTATGATTACATACCCACCATTTATACAGAGTATATTAACTAACGTCACTGTATACAATCGCAGTACATATTCCGATGCCTTTGTAGGTAGGTATACGACTAGGTATATAGTCGTATGCTTAGGAATGTTCGGCATCCGATGCACGCAGGTAGTGATGGTATTTAATAGTGAAAGTGATATGAGAGATAACTACCTCTATTGTACTTATATACAGTATTTGAAGTATATCGTAATCTGTGGAATTGTCACACAGCAGTGAAAAATGGTTTTCACAAGTGTGGACACAGTTGACTACTTACAACGTACTTGGTAAACCTACATTGAAAGAAAAATATTTTGTCTATAACTTATCAAGAGTATAATAGTAAATGACTTCTATTTTTTCGACAAAAACCTCCAAATTACCATTCACAACAACATAACAGCACCACTAACAACACATTTACTCAACAGCCACATTTACCCAACTTCGCAAAAACTTCTAAACTGCACTTAAAAACAGAACGCCGCCTACCAAATGTAGAAACAAGTTCCAACTCCATAATTGTCTGAAGACGTTTCAAAGTCCCCATCAATCGCAAGAGTTCCTGCAGACGACAATTTGACTATTATGTGAGTGAATGAACTAGTCGGACGGTGTGCGCTGAGCCGAATGATTTCGAAGCACTCTCGCTAACGACACGATTGTCGTAAATGTGTAAGTTTTAGGGCTCGTTCAGACACGGCGGAACCGCGCGTTTTCCATGCGATTTTGAAATCGCGCGGGTCTTATTTGTATGAGTTATTAAGTAATCGTTCAGACATAACTGCGCGGTAACCGCCAGAAAAACGCGCGGTTCCCGCATGTCTGAACCAGGACTTACGTTCTGTTCTTGGGTTTGGTGAATAGCTATAAAATAGACCAACTATAGTAGGTTTTTTTAACTACATTGTGTTTGTAACACAATGTAGTTAAAAAAACATTGTGTCACATTATATTGTTTTATTGATTGAATTGGCAAACTCAAAAGTAAGAAAATAACTCGTGTTGTGCTATAAATATTGTTATCATCATTATCTTCGGCGTAGAGTCAAAAAAGTTGCTGAAATAAACAGACTATACTATAAGTAGAGTACTGATATGCTTTTTAAAATATAATTAAGTTAGACATCACTCAAACATGTTAATTAAAAGTTAAGTTTATTACAAGAGCATTCAACCATGACTTAATCTACAAACTTAATTAAAATTTCATCAGGATTAATTCCAGAATTGCACTCCACTACAACCATAAACCAAGTTTTATACACAGACAATCTTCTATCTTTATTGTCTATTGTCTAGAATTCTAGACTAGATTTACGGCTAGAAGTCTATGCTTGTGGTTTTATGTCGTAGTAAGTTAGTTAGAACAATTGGAACAAGTTGGGGTCGGTTAAAGTTTTATTTGTATTCTCGTATTAGGATAGAGTTGTAGTCTGGCTGCCCTGAGGGTTTCACACAATGCGGTTGGAGTTCAGCTTTAGATTCCACGCTTGTTAAAAGCAATGGTCTAAAATTGAGTTTTGGTAGTGGGCGAAATGGGTGCACGAGTATTTATACTTCCTATGAATAGGTGGCTAAAAATACACAACTTCTTTTCAATCTTTATAAATGAATTTAAGGAAAAAAACACATCAAGTTGAATATTTATGGTTTCAAATAAAGAATGGACTTGTACAGCTTTTACAGAACTTTTGATTAACAGATTTGCCGTAAGTATTTATACAGCTTCAGCCATACCATTCGGGTGTTTTAAAAATAACGCCTTTTATATATTTCTGTGCGTTGCTCTTCAATTTTCTATTACATTATGTAATAATCCATCACACCAACAAGCTTTCACGAAGTTCATTATAAATGAATCTACTTTTCAGTGAATACAGAGCTAAATCTACTTTTCAGACTTACTCGAAAATACTCGCACTTTTATGAAATAAATATTAAATTCTCCGAAAAAAGTAGCAACGCATGCTATCATTTGAAATATAAGTTCATTTGTAATATGAGTGGTACCTACACAGAGAGAGTTATGGAGTGGAGCGGTTGGCGACCGGCCAGCACATTACGCCGCCCGATATAGGTGTCCTGCAAGAAATTATGCAAAAAATATGAGTAACACTCGCAAAAAAGATATCTTTATTTATTGTTATTGCATTTTTCTGGCATTTTTAAAGGATTTACTGCAAGGGTTTGGTGAATGGTTACACTTTCGGTGGTACTTTTTGTATAAAATACTCAAGCTGAATTTGGCTGTGGTGTAAGTACTTAGGCAGCTCTTATAGTTTTTTTTACTCTTTGTGTTTTATTTCTCAAATAACATTTTTATCTCCTACAATGTATGGCGATAAAGCGTCGGCGAAAATTTTCAATTTTATAACAAATAGTTCAGTAAAGCTATCTTCCACCCATAATGTGCATCTATAAAATAATGCAACTACTTGGTATTAATATAAGCACAATAACTCATGCTAATGTCTGAAGCTGTTTTAATTAAGCTGTAATTAAACTGGGATACGCAGGAAGCCATTGATCATGCGCTAAATATCTAATCCCGCACAGTATATGAGAAGCATATCTGTGAAATGTGTGTACCAGTAGATATTATACTTGCTAATATAATATTCGTAAATTCAAAAGTAACTTGGTCTGTCGCGTTTTCATGCCAGAAAGACTCAACTGACTTACATAAAGTTCTTTAGGTGCATAGTTAATTTAGAAACTAAGAAAAGACATATGTGCTAATTTTTATCCAGATGCGGGAAGCGGTTTCTTCGGAACGCGAGTAAAACCGCGGAGAACATCTAGTTTACATGCTGTGGCAGCTGAGTAAAGCTGGAAGCGGGAACTGATAACAGTACATTGTAGTAAATAAATAGTAGTAAGGGTTTATTTAAAATACGAACCTATATCTATAACGTGTACCTTTATTTGCTGATTCAGTTATAGTAATCGTATCAACAATAGGTTAGCAGTACAAAATCGAACAAAAATAAAAAACAGATCGCAAACGAATAACGGTACGCAATTAAAAAAATCTGTTGCATGAAATATGACTATAACGTGTATGTTATGTTAACTTTGACGTGACTATAAAAGTCCTTATATGAATCCTAAATCTGCCTGTTATGCTTTTGTTTCAGAACTACTGAATTAATTTCAAAATTTTTAGCCAGTCCAAAAAACACCCAGGTGGGTGTGGGGTGTGGATATTATAGACTGGCTACCGGAGAAGCGACATTGAATAGTTTATTATATCTATATACATATAATAAAATTGTAGACAGTGCCGTGTCTTTACATTGAATATTTTTTCGAAAAAATCAGTGTTATGCATTATTTGTATGCTACTGAAGCCAAAACAATAGTTTTTAAAAATTTTGTCTGTTTGTCGGTTTGTCTGTTTGTCTGTTCGCGATGGAATCAAAAACGGCTGAACCGATTTGAAAAATTCTTTCACTGTTGGGAAGCTACACTATCCACGGGTAACATAGGCTATATTTTATCCGGGTACGGCAAGTCGTTCCCACGGGACGCGAGTAAAACCGCGGTAATATGAAAGCTCACTGATTAACAATGAAATCTCGGAAACTATAACACCTACCGACTTGAAAATTGGCAGGTAGGTTCCTTATAGGGTGTAAAAATACTCTAAGAAACTATTTTTGGAAATTCCACCCCTAAGGGGTAAAAAAGGGGTTTGGTAGTTTGTATGGAAGTCCAATGATTTTTGAAGTGAGAGACATGAAATTTAGCAGATAGATCCGTTATAGGGTGTAGACATTATCTAAGAACGGATTTTACCAAAATCTACCTCTAGGAGTGTAAAACAGGGGTTGAAAGTTTGTATGGAAGTAATTCGTTATTGAAGTGTTGGTTTGTTTGTTTGTACACGCTAATCCGTCCAGTAGTTCAGAACTACTGAACGGATTTGAATGATTCTTTTAGTAAAAGTGTAATTTTAGTAAAAGTTGTTTGACTTACAAAAATGAGAAATCTGAAACGTCTCGATTCGTCTCGCGCAACCAGTTTTTTCCCCCGACTCCTAAAATTCGACATCAGACGTTCCAGATCTTTGATTTTCACAACCCATTGTCGCTGGCATAAGCGACATGGTCCGCGTCTGAAGTCGCGGGCAGAAGCTAGTGAGTATATAAACGTGATGGTTCTTTAACTGCGGAAGTCAATATTCTGTCTATCTCTGGATTTGCTTACTAGTGATAGAATTTTGACATTGGCCCCATACAAGTAATGTCAAATTCCTATCTCTGGTAGGCAAATCCAGAGATAGATAGGTTATTGGGAACGGCCGTTAATAAGCAAGAAAATTAAACAAACCGTGCTATTAGTGCAGGCCCTGGAGGTAGTTGAGTGTGCAAAAACCGAGCACCGCATTCCGCCAATGGATTTGAGTTAAGGATAGCTTATAGATTAATAATCCGAATCTTGCCGGATAATATTTTGGTGCAATTTTTTTTTATACCCTCTCCTAATAACCCTTAAGGAAATCAATGGAATACATGGAATGAAGTCATTTTCATGATGTTTATGTCAAAATTTATAGATTCTGCTAATGATAAAAGTGATAATCGGTTGTTCAATGGTATGAAAAAGAAAAAAAAAGCAAAAAAAATATTTTTTTTTTCTATCTTCTATATTTATAATGAATCTTTAGAGAGGTCAATTCTGTACCTGCATGAAATGTATTTCCAAAATAACTATCAGGGGGTGATTAGGGATCGATACTGATGCCAAAAATGCAATGAGTTCATTTTTTATCCGTCTGTCTGTATCTATATGTCTGCCTGTTTGTATAACCGTTATAGAAACTAAAACTACTCGACGGATTTTAACGAAACTTGATACAATTATTAGTCATACTCCTGAAATGGTTATAGTATACTTTTCATCACGCTACAATCTACAGGAGAGCAGTAAAGGGAAATATTTGTAACTATTTGTAACTTTTTACAAGTCGAACAATGTCGTGCACTTGTAAAAAGTCACAATAGTTTGTATTCCATTGTGTAAATGCACTAATAATCACTGTCAAAATAAAAATTAGTAACTAATTTGTCTTGCCTGAACATATGGCTATTTAAATTCTTTGTTTGTGTATTTTATAATTAACTAGCTTCTGCCAACGACTTCGTTCGCGGATCATGTCGCTTGATTATGACGACCTATTGTCGCTGGACAACAGGTCGTCATAATCAAAGATATTTCCTTTTACTGCTCTGCTCCTATAGATTGTAGCGTGACGAAAAATATACTATAACCATGTCAGGAGTATGACTAATAATTGTATCAAGTTTCGTTAAAATCCGTCGAGTAGTTTTTGTTTCTATAACGGTTATACAAACAGGCAGACAGATAGATAGACAGACAGACAGACGGATAAAAAATCAACTCATTGCATTTTTGGCATCAATATCGATCCCTAACCACCCCCTGATAGTTATTTTGGAAATACATTTCATGCAGGTACAGAATTGACCTCTCTAAAGATTCATTATAAATATAGAAGATAGAAAAAAAAAATATTTTTTTTGCTTTTTTTTTCTTTTTCATACCATTGAACAACCGATTATCACTTTTATCATTAGCAGAATCTATAAATTTTGACATAAACATCATGAAAATGACTTCATTCCATGTATTCCATTGATTTCCTTAAGGGTTATTAGGAGAGGGTATAAAAAAAAATTGCACCAAAATATTATCCGGCAAGATTCGGATTATTAATCTATAAGCTATCCTTAACTCAAATCCATTGGTGGAATGCGGTGCTCGGTTTTTGCACACTCAACTACCTCCAGGGCCTGCACTATATGCAATGTCTACTCGTGACAAGAACATAGATTTCTTTACTTGACACATTTACAAACTGAACCATAGACACGATATTGATTTTCCGTGGCAATGGGTAACTTTTGGCAAGGGCACAGTGTCAGTGAACCTTGTTATATTCAAAACATTTGCAACCTCATTTTGTGTTAAACTCGTTGAAATTGTTTGTTCTACAGCCTCTTAAAGACATGGAATGTAACCTTAGCTTCGTTTAGCAGTGTATTGCTCCTAATTGTTTCTTTGTGTAAAATAAGTTCAGAAAAACAATGGTTATACTTCTTTTTCACGGAACATCAAACAATATAAAAATTAAAGAAAAGAAGCTTTTTAAGTGTATATTTTATAAATGTGGGTACTAAGGCAGTCTTTCGTCAAAAGTTAGAGCTAATTTTGATTGAAGTTTTCCACGCAAATTTCGGCTATTTTCCACATTATGGCTACAGACTACTAAAAAATAATGGCTAGTAATTATAATGTTGACGCAAGCTGCTCAGCGTGATATTAGATTCGATACACAGGTGTGGCTAAACCTTTTTTTTAGTTTCTACAAAACTTGCTTTTGAGATTTGAAAGTAATTCGAGTAGAGAAAATATATAACTGTTATTGGTTTAAATATAAAAGGTATTGAGTTAGGTAATAAGGGTTACATATTACAATACACTGGTTCAGCAACTACCCAACCCTAACGAATAATAATATTATTATACGTAGCCTTACCTGTAATGTTTAATAGTTGTATAACTTCTACCTGCCCCTTCTAGGAAAACAAACAAAACATAAGTGCATAGATACATTACTTCAGTTGCATGTTCTGCTGCACTTATTTGTGCAAACTCGTGCTATGCAAACAGTATTACACGTACGCTACGTTTGCAAGGCAAGCTTCCATTTGATTGGACGAACAGACATCAAGTAAGTTACGCAAGCAGTTTTGTTGTAAGCCCATAAAAATTGTAGGATAATGCAGATATTAACCTACTTTAATAACCTGCAGTTAGTAATATTTATTTAATTATATGAAAAACTAGCTTTCGCCAACAGTTTCACACGATTCCCGTGAGAACTGTTCCGCGCTCCTGGACAAAAAGAAGCCTACAACTTTCGTCAACAAATGGGCTTTATAACACTGAAATATTTTTTCAAATTGGCCCAATAGTTCGTAATATTAGCATGATCAAGCAAACATACAAACAAGCTCTTTAGCTTTATAGATTTTTTCTGATATTACAATTTAAAAGGTATGGTTTACAATATATATTACCCACTAATACTTATAAATGCTCAAACCTTCTCCGTGTGAGAAGAGGCCTGTGCCCAGCAGTGGGACGATAAAAAGGGCTAATAAAAAAAAAAAAACTAATACTTATGTTACTCAGTACAACTTACACTAAATACCGACTCCTACAAAACAAGATAAGATTTTAATAAATAAAAGACGATCTAACCTTTTACACATAGGAATACAAAATCTGATGAAAAGGATTTTACATTGAAAAGGCTGCGTTATTTCAGATGAAGGAAGGAATTAATTACGCTTAGCGAGTAGCGGTTGAAGAAAGTGCGATGAAAGGGATCTTGTGTAGACACGAATCATGGTTTTATGTAAAAAGAAACAAGATTTATGTATATACTTCTTGGTTTCATAGGTTCGTCCTCTGAGTTATGTGGATTTTAAATATATCCAGAAGAAATATATATGAAAGATGCAAATGAGATTTTATATTTATCGAAACATTTTCAGTTATTTTATCTATATTATCTCTTTAGCGTATCTACATGCTAGGTGGTGTAAAAGTAATTATTACAAACAGATTTGCCTTCAAAATGTTGTTTTCTAAGGACCTACTAGCTTTTCCCCGCAGTACCACTAGTGTCTAAAGGGAATGACTACGGTGTTCTTTCTCAGGCTTTAGTTTATCTGTGCCTCGATCCATTTAAATCGGTGCAGTAGTTTTGACGCAAATCTCGGCCTACGTTTTGACGTAAAAGCTCGACACAGACGGACAGAGTTACTTTCGCTTGTACTATTGATATTAGTGTGGACAATATGACTTTTCATAGTAGATGTTATCAACAGCCCCCATGATTCACGTGTCACACAAACCTTTTCAGGCTACACAATAAAAATAATACATAAATAATGACTTCTAGTTAAATTCCTAACCTAAGCAATGTCACTCTATGAAATAAATTCAAATGTACAAATATGTCAAATGAGTCAGTGTGTTTTCGAAAGAATTGCTCCATGATACAGCCTTTTCTTCGAACTGGGCCCGTAATACTGTGACTCAACGCTATTGTGTGGTACAAAGTTATGAGCTTCACAAATGCAGGTTTATGGGCATGAATATACATTATTATGTAACTGAGTATAATATTAGTGTAACACAAGATCTGTATTCCACGTTAAACATTGAATCCCTAATAATTGAAAACAAGCGTCTTCGCCTCCAGCTTGAGCGGCAAGCGAAAGACGCTGGGATGCTGGTAAAAAAAGCATTTTGCGACTAAAGTAGCATTTACTGATACTTTCCTAGTTTTAATAAAATTTTAAGTTATCTTAACTAGTGGCCAAGCATATTTATAATCATACTAGCTGACCAGGTAAACTTCGTATTACTTACCTTTATTTTTTTTTATAATCATATATTTTCTCATCGTTTAAACCTTCCCTCGATCTGTACAAACATTTTAAAACCAAAATAAGCCCGATCGGTCCAGCCATTCTTGAGTTTTAGTGAGACTAACGAACAGCAATTGATTTTTATATATAAGAGAAAGAAGATTATTCCCAGCAAAAAAGCAAAAAGAACGGACGGTCTAGTAATTTTAGAAAAACTAGAAAATATTTTTCTCAGACTGAATTGTCCCCAAATTTGCAGGATGCTGCAATAATCGAATATAAACAACCACATTCCTAAGTTTGAAGTAAACAAAATGGTTCATTTTCACGAAAGACTCTACAGAAATACAAAATTTTAATACCAGAACTGTAATTTCCAAAGCTTGGAATTGCACTAGTACTTGTTCAAACAAATATAACGCTGAGCCGGATTGACGGGGCGTCAGAGCTCGTTAGTTAAAGTGTCCTCAAAACAAAATCTCAAGATGGAGCTACGAAACTGGTGTTACTACGAGCGTAGCGTGGCTACATCGTAGCGTTCTCGTAGCTCTGTATTTTTGTACACATTTTACTCGCTATTTTTTTTTCTAATCAAGATTTTGGGACTGTATGCCACTATGAGAATAAAATTGAAATAAAAGAACTCGATTTTTTTTGTCCTTTATTTTATCGCAACGGTAAATCTTTTCAAATGATTAAAATTCAGGCTTTTGTGATCAACCAAACAAACTTGTACAAAAAAAAAACAAGAAAATTCCCCTACAGCTACAGCACCAAATATAATTTCCCATCCGTTACCGTCCGACAAAACATTTTCCCACAGTAAACCGTGTCCCATTTCCCAGTATTTTGCGCGTATATCGCGGGTTTTATGGCCCCGCAGTGGCCGGCTGCCGCTGCTGACAGCTAATCAATTCGCGTTCACCCCCGCTTTTTAATATCACCGCAAGGCTTCGCGACGTTTTGCATTGTACTCTCAAGTCTCCGCAAATCGAGCGACGCCGACATCTAACTGAGAATGCTTTTCGCGAAAATTGAAAATATTTTTTGAGAATCACTGGCCTGTGTTTTTGTAATAAATCTTTGAGATTTAAATTCAGATATAAATATTACCAAACGCCGTGTGGCAAGGGATCCGTCTAGTGACCAGCATACATTTCAGAAGATCACGTTATTTCCATTATTCGGTTTAACTATTTATAAATAAATACACGCAGCGCCCACTATCATTTATTTTCGTTTACATCTTTCTATCTCTTTCACTCACGCACACTATTGCATGCCCACAGAGTGTGCCTCTAAGGCCGACTATTTTTATTATTACTTTTTCATTAAGGATTCTTTGAAACGCGGATACCTCAAAGGAGATGTTTGCGCCGAAATGTTTTGTGAATGCAATCGAGTTCGCTTCCTGTTATTTTCACGTACCATAGGCTAGCGATTTTTTGATAACTGAAGAAAAAATACGAATGATTTGCATTAGCTAGTAGGTATGCATGTGAACATGGCGCTTGCAGCTATAGATAGCGCTAGAGGCTTTACGTCGTACGCGTTTC
>NWSH02000019.1:11039846-11051973 GCA_002382865.2 Heliothis virescens
TTTTTTTTTATAATCATATATTTTCTCATCGTTTAAACCTTCCCTCGATCTGTACAAACATTTTAAAACCAAAATAAGCCCGATCGGTCCAGCCATTCTTGAGTTTTAGTGAGACTAACGAACAGCAATTGATTTTTATATATAAGAGAAAGAAGATTATTCCCAGCAAAAAAGCAAAAAGAACGGACGGTCTAGTAATTTTAGAAAAACTAGAAAATATTTTTCTCAGACTGAATTGTCCCCAAATTTGCAGGATGCTGCAATAATCGAATATAAACAACCACATTCCTAAGTTTGAAGTAAACAAAATGGTTCATTTTCACGAAAGACTCTACAGAAATACAAAATTTTAATACCAGAACTGTAATTTCCAAAGCTTGGAATTGCACTAGTACTTGTTCAAACAAATATAACGCTGAGCCGGATTGACGGGGCGTCAGAGCTCGTTAGTTAAAGTGTCCTCAAAACAAAATCTCAAGATGGAGCTACGAAACTGGTGTTACTACGAGCGTAGCGTGGCTACATCGTAGCGTTCTCGTAGCTCTGTATTTTTGTACACATTTTACTCGCTATTTTTTTTTCTAATCAAGATTTTGGGACTGTATGCCACTATGAGAATAAAATTGAAATAAAAGAACTCGATTTTTTTTGTCCTTTATTTTATCGCAACGGTAAATCTTTTCAAATGATTAAAATTCAGGCTTTTGTGATCAACCAAACAAACTTGTACAAAAAAAAAACAAGAAAATTCCCCTACAGCTACAGCACCAAATATAATTTCCCATCCGTTACCGTCCGACAAAACATTTTCCCACAGTAAACCGTGTCCCATTTCCCAGTATTTTGCGCGTATATCGCGGGTTTTATGGCCCCGCAGTGGCCGGCTGCCGCTGCTGACAGCTAATCAATTCGCGTTCACCCCCGCTTTTTAATATCACCGCAAGGCTTCGCGACGTTTTGCATTGTACTCTCAAGTCTCCGCAAATCGAGCGACGCCGACATCTAACTGAGAATGCTTTTCGCGAAAATTGAAAATATTTTTTGAGAATCACTGGCCTGTGTTTTTGTAATAAATCTTTGAGATTTAAATTCAGATATAAATATTACCAAACGCCGTGTGGCAAGGGATCCGTCTAGTGACCAGCATACATTTCAGAAGATCACGTTATTTCCATTATTCGGTTTAACTATTTATAAATAAATACACGCAGCGCCCACTATCATTTATTTTCGTTTACATCTTTCTATCTCTTTCACTCACGCACACTATTGCATGCCCACAGAGTGTGCCTCTAAGGCCGACTATTTTTATTATTACTTTTTCATTAAGGATTCTTTGAAACGCGGATACCTCAAAGGAGATGTTTGCGCCGAAATGTTTTGTGAATGCAATCGAGTTCGCTTCCTGTTATTTTCACGTACCATAGGCTAGCGATTTTTTGATAACTGAAGAAAAAATACGAATGATTTGCATTAGCTAGTAGGTATGCATGTGAACATGGCGCTTGCAGCTATAGATAGCGCTAGAGGCTTTACGTCGTACGCGTTTCTCCACGTTTCAATATGACAACACTTATACATTTTTATCAAGACGGTGACGTCATAACATTTTTTTTGTCGAAGTAAAATCATCAGATGATCCTCCCCGCTCCCCTCTCCGCTGTGGGTGACAGCGTGAGGGAGTGACAGACTTTTACTGACTAAAACCCACCGTGTTCGTTTGGGAGCCCCGTGTGTGCCAGGGCCTCGGTAACTCCTTCGAACAACCCGCAGCTCCGGCAGGCTCTAGTCCTACTGGACCCCGCTGGGGCTTGCTGACACTCTCTACGTCATAACATCTGGTGGGCAATGGCTTCCCTATTGAAAATGTAACCTGTATTAATAGACCTACACGTTTAATTAAGCAAAGCCATGCAGTAGATATTAAAAGGATCGTACTCACCACTTGCACTTGTAAGGTATCTATGATAAAGTAATCACCTTAATTAATTTGACGGAAAAGCTGATACAAGTCATTCAATAGCTGTTGGGGGTGCATCAGTTTATTTTGAAGTCGTTGAATTAAAAGAATAGTTACCAAGGTGATTGCTGTCTATTTATACACAAATAAGTTAGTAATATGAGAACGACGGTTCTGAAAACAAAAATATATTGGTCTTCACTTCAGAATTGTTCGAGCAACAACGAAAGTAGCTTTTCTTGGAAATTCCAAAAATACCGTGATATTATTGACTTGTTATCATTTTCGCCATCTTTGTGTTATCAACTCACGAAATTGATTAGAACGAAATGTTATACAGATTTAAGGAATCTTAACAACTCTTTCACAACAGCGGATTAACCGGTCGGTTTATCACGCACGATCAAATCCGAGTGACAAAAACCTGTCGCATTGTTTTACGTGACATCTTTTAGGTAGGAACTTTACAATTATAATATTTCCGCAGGAAAAAATCTTGTGATTCCGAAAACCGAGTGGAAAATCCGCCAGTGTGAAAGCGCTGTTATAGGTAGCTAGCCGTAAAAAAACGCAATCCCTTTTAAAATAGGTATCTAAACTTAGTCAAAAAACTCTGTGAAAGTCCAGTGAGTTCCCATGGTAGTGTCCATATGTGAATCAACGTACGTGCATCCAATTTCACCGGGCAGACTGTGAACGGAAGACTGTAGAAAAGAAACCGGCTGTTCTCAATAAAGGCTAGTTTTTGCACGACTGTACTATCACGGATATGCTTGTCTAAGACTATGGGTAGGAATAATGTAGATTAGACTTCGAAAGTCGAGTCGAGTCGAAAGTTTATTGCAAATACCTTTCTGGCTTTTTAGGATATTTATTATTTATTTACTGAACTAAATCGGAAGGAAGTATACGCATGCTCTGTATAACTTTAAGACTCTTTAAACGAATATAAATCGATTACTTGAATGAAAACCATCCTTAATTGAAATGGAAACCTACCAATGAGTAATTTAACAGCAATACCAGTGCTCTAATCTTTTCTTCCAAAACTGTTGAACCCCAATCCACCAGTAAACAGAGATTTTTAAAACTATCTCCCCTACTTAATGGGTGCGGTGTCGGGGCCTGTCCCGAGGGCTCTCAGCGTGCATCGTTAAAATCGAGCGCTCTTCACTATGCACCTGTGCAAGTGCATCTCTGCATCTCTGCAGGCGCCTGAGTACGTCTTTTTGTTATGAGTTTTAATTGTAACACATTTTGTGATTCGTTTTTGTTTGGTTTGGTGATTAAATACGACAGGAGACGATTCGAAATGAATTCTTATGAGAAGAAAGTTACAGTATATTTTTTATTAAGAGAAATATATATTCAGCACACCTCGCACCACCTTATACCGGCTTTATATTATATTTTTTGTTTCAGGGCTCTGACTATACCATTATGGATTTTTGAATGTTTGGTGATTAGGCTATTTGATATATTGAACTAAAAGCTAAAATCAACTTTCAGACGAAACTCTAAAGATACAACATCGCAACAAATAGGTAAGCTCCAACAAACCGAAGTACCTCAAACTTCCCAGACTTAGGAGCGAGCAATAAAAGCATTTCAAGAGTACTTAAAGGCTGAGATTAAGTTTCTTAAAAACCAAATCAGCTCATTATAAAGTTGGACGGCCTGCCAAACAAATAAGGCGTTTTGAAAGGAGGATCTGACAGCAGTTTGTACAACGAGCAAGTTTAGATAAGCTGACTGGGTGCATTCAGTTTTGCGTACGTCTCATAGCGGGTGGAGTTTGGACGTCTGAGATGGTTCAAGTCTGTTAATTGTGCTATAGTTGGTAGTAGTTCGATTGTTGTGGAGAGATAGCAGGCAATGCTCTTGATGTGTTGCATACATAGTTTATTTGTCAAAGAATTATTGGTTTATTTTGATTTTTCTCGCTGAAAAAACTATTTTGATTATTGACATCAAAAAGATGTAAGTTTCAACGAAATCTATTCAGCCGTTTGCATGTGAAGAAATAACAAACATGTACACACATTAGAGTGATTCAAGATCATGTAAAAAAGAAGTATCTAAAATCTTTTTCCTGAAATTAGAAAACCTATACTTTTACTTTGAATACGGTTTAAAAAAACCGTAACAAAACATCCACCCAGTACCATAAAAGCTATACTTACAACGAAAAAACAAAACATCCATTCTGTACCACATGGAGGTTCTAAAAGGCTTCATCAGGGCTACCTCGTACGTGCAACTTGTCCGACGGCCGTGCATCCAATTTAACTTGGAACGCGTACCACTGGTTGTCGATAGAATACACATCTCTACGTTACGTATTTGTAACTGAAATTGGAAATATTTGCTTTGAAAAATCTATTTGAATTATGTGTTGATTTTTGAAAGTACTCAGCTGGATACATTCTTGTTAGTTGCTATATAAAGGTTATGCTTTGATTATTAACCTCTGTTTGGTAACTCTGACATATTCAACTATTATACCTATACTTCCTTCGTAAATATAAATAGTAAAATTATGTTATAGCTTATACACAATTTAGCTTATTAATCTCAATTAGGACATTGTGTTAAATCATGTGTCTATTATCGGAGAAACTGAACCGATTTCAAAATATTAAATACCAAATCGTACCATAAATGTACGTTGGAAGAGAATAGGAAAATAATACGATCCTTTGTGTTTTTCCCCAAACGTTGCTATGAAATCGAGATGTCATGTTTTGGTAAAATAAATTCTATACGTAGGGAATTTGATACAATTCAAAAACATCGCTCTACGTAACATATTAAATTACAAACATTATTTTCTACATCTGCATTACGTAAGAACGATATCTTACATGTTTTCCTCAAGCGTCACCCGAGACGGGTGGAGTGGTTAAAATGTAACCCTTGTCCGTGAACTGTCACCCTATTCCAGTGGAAGAATGTTTAAAATCGGTTCAGTGAGTCAGAAGATTGCTTGGAGCATATACCTTCTTCTTATTACATTTGCTAGCAATGAATTTGGGTCAGCTGTAAAAAATCAGAATGAAATACAAGGTGAGAGTAAAATGCCTATACTTTAATAATAAAACCATTTTCTAAAGTAAAATGGTTTTAGATATAATTTTTATTTATGTTTTTTCACCTGAAAACCGTCACCGTGTTTTTATCACCTTTCAAGTAATTTTTAATTTTCCTCCTTCCATCCTTTCAACTTGTCCATATTTATTCCGTCCAATCATCAAATATTTTTTTTCTTCTATTTTGTCCTTATTCTGTAGCACTTAACAAATTATAAAATAAATATATCTTTCATTTTCGTAGTAGGGCTCTGTCGCTGGGTCTCAATAGCTCCAGTAATAGGTTATTGCAAACAACCAATAACTTTGATGGGTGCTCAAATCTTGATTGATAACTTGAGTTTATCCGCTTCGAAACTTTCCAAATCACCAACTTATGAAACTATTTTTAATACCCAGTTTCTAGGAAGGAAGGTTCTCGAAGGTTGTATGAAAACATGTTTTTGTAAGAATACGTTACACATCGGTAAGTAAATATCCAGGCAACTATTGAAGAAATATGTGCTTTAGGGATATTTCTAATGGGCTTCAATGGCCATTATTTTACGATTAGGGATTGGATAGAATTTATACAGAACGCATGTCAAAATTCTATCTCTAATCGCAAAGCAAAGAATAGATAGAATATAGAAATCCATCATAAAACGATATGGCGTGAAGAGGTGTTAATGTAATGTCACCAAAGTTTTCCTTTTTGTTTGTTGACCTTTACAAAATTATCATCTAAAATAATTCAGGCAATTCGTTAAAACGGCTCGGATGCTTTTAGCTTTTTGCCCTCTAAATATCAAATGTGAAACTTGAAGTAGTTTCGGGCCAAATATTCCGAAATATATCGATATAAATAAACTCAGTGACAACAACGTAGGTATTCATAAGTCGGACTTCCACCTCGAAACACGTGCAGAGTCTTACGAACTGAGGAAATAATAATGTTCGGATGGGCGTTGTGTAGGCGACAACCCTAATTAATCTTATTGATTACCAGTTAATTGTGTCACAACATCCTCCTCTTGTAATCTTTCCTTACCTAGTATTATTATATTCTTAGTAGATTTGATTTATGGCTTTTTTTTATTCAACTAGATACCCGTATTCCCACTCTGTTCCCTTCGCTATACATGCCTTAAGAAACATAATGTTATAAACGTTATATTAAAGAAGAATAATGTCGCGCATCCTATGTAAAAGATTTACCAATAAATAAAACATTGAACATCTCGTTATTCCTCCGGATGTCAATTCAAACGAATGAGCCGAAAAACATTTTTATCGAGCCGAAAACACACATTCGTTTGCCTTTGTAATTCGCAAGCCAGATAAAATTTATCACCGAATTGAAGCAGTGTTACATCCATCAATAGAATCCCTCCATTCAAAGCCGCATGTACATCGATATTAATGACCCGGAGATTTATTAAGGACCTACATAAATTAAACATTTTCATAGCTGGTAACATTAACAGGCAAACTTCCTCGTTGCCTTAGTTATTATGCCTTGACAGTTATTGTTGAAACTTTCGCAGCACGACGCTTTGATTGCGACCTAAAGCCTTTCTATCCCCCTCAATTGGTATAATACTTACATTCAACAGTATTGCCATCTCGCTTTATGTAGCAGGAGTGTAGAGGACGGAGATAGTACAGGTGGAAAAGATTATCGGAAGCTGTAAGTCTGATCGGTCAAGGCAGTTATCATGAAGTCGTTTCGAACGTCGAATTTATGGAGTCTGCCAGTCTATGGTACATGATAAATGATAATCGAGTGAACGGAAAACTCTTATTCGATATTTTACCTTTGACGGGACCCTGATTGGTTTTGGACAAAGAATATATTTCGTAAACAATAATATTAGTTCTATTTTTGTGGTGTTTTCCTGCTAAGTTGGATTGTGTTATCTTATGATTGACGTTCTCGAAGTTTTAATGGCTTTATGTTGTTCCTTTTATAGAAAAATTGGAAAACTCTTTGTTCTTTTTAGGTAAGGTAAGTTGAAGATAAAAAAAAGTCTTTCCTATGTTATCATGATTTGTGGTTAATTTTGGTTTGGTCATATTGCCTCAACATAACATTGATTCATCTTTTCATAAAAAAAGCCACATGGAAAAAAAACAAGCTTTATTTGAATACATTTCTGAAACCAAACAAAAGATCTCTACATCCTAAATAATATAAGTACGATATTAAATGACGCACATCATTTATTTAATACATTTGGAATAAACCCTCATTATTGCGAGAGGAAATTAAAAAAATGAACTGTGCGAAGGGTTGAGCGATGAGGAATTATAATTGGCTAGGCTGTTGGCTGAAACAAAGGTCCGTAAAGGGCGAGCGAAGCTTCCGCGAGCTGGCTACGTATCGAGTACTCCGCCCGCCCGGATGGGAGGGTGCCACAGACCAGTTGCACGAAGACTGCACTATAGGCATAAAGCTTACGAGGAAATAGGGGTAAAAAAATACTTTACAATTATATTTTTGTAGTCACTTTTTTCTAAGTGCCCGTACTTAGTATATGAGATCAACATTAAAGTCGGCGCAGAAGCCTACAAGTATTGACTATTTGAAGTTTCACGTATTTTTGGTGTATCAGTAGTCACTAATAAAAAGGACATTTGAATGTAGAATATCATATTATTGATAATTGCGTTTGTATTGTTTTTGATAATACTTAAAAAACAATTCAACATCCCATCATTAAGTTTTTATCACAACATAAATTGTATCAATATTAACCCAATAAGGACAACAAACCCCTATTCTACCTATTCAGCCATCTTGCCTCCGCCATCTTTCAGGTTTTCGCGCGTTGTTCGCAGCGGGTGGCGCGGCGCAGCCAGTGTTGGTCAGTGCCCCGCGCGTCGCGTACCGAACGATACGCGTACCGCCGAACACTACGCACTTCACTAGCATTCCTACATTCTCTTTTTAAAATTTGAATTTTCAAAGACAGATGCTTGACATTTAAATTTTATTTTCGGCCAGTGTTTTTGTAAGGAATGTGGAGGTTAGATTAGGAGGAAAGCGACTGAAGAAGGTAAGGTTATATTTTATCCTCTTTTATCAGTTACGTTTCAGGGACTGGCACGTGTTTTTGCTTGAGCAAATATTGTCTGGAATTATTTATTTAACGTAATGGCAACGGTTAATGGAATGCTTTATGCCCACTAAAAATATTTTTTAAAAGGTTGTGTATATTGTGTGTTTGTTTTTGAAATGTAGCTCCGAATATTTATTTAATATATTATGTTCATATCTTCCAAAATACCTTACGTTGAATAAAATATGTTTCTACATACTAATAAGATAGATAGATATCTTCTCTCTCTAACAAAAATGTTTTTTGAAATTCAGTGGAGGAGATTCCAAATTACACTACTGAAAGATTTTTGTTTTTAAGAATAAAACGGTTCATAAAATATATCTATTAGAAACTTATCTGACAAAAGCAGTTCTTTTGAGCTCCTATTCAGTATCAAACAAAAAAAGTACGGGTCAACGCACCTTTCTTTCACTGGCCTTGATCATATCGCGCAGCCCTGAACAAAAGAATTATTTATGACTAGACTAGATAATATTGCTTTCTTCACCACTTTTTATGAATCTCTAGCTTAATATTCCTCTTCGCTACGAGCTACGGTGCCTACGGCGTAGCAGTTTTAATCGTAGCACGTCTACGAATGACTCCTTGCTCGTGATTATTATTTTTTATTTCTACAGAATACGTAACCTTTATGTTCTAAAACCGTAAAAATCTATGTCATTTTGTACTCCTTTGTCTGGACAAAATAATTCTATTTCAAAAAATATGTTTTAGAACATCTGCTACAAGTATTATTACTACATCCTTATTACTCAAGTTACATTTAATATTACAGGGATAACCCTATTGCCATGCCACTAGCTGGATATAAATCAGATACTTGTCTTCTTTTCAGATTTCGTAATGAAAAACTCAATAAGAAATAATTTTTTTTGAGCAATTGATAAGACAAAAATATTTTTAATATTAATATTTTTCAAACATTTTAATACAATCCTAACTTTAGTTTTATCGTTTGCCATTCTGCAGCGTGGAGTTTTTATTATCTGTAACGTTAACCCGTAAAACGCCGAGTGTAGTTCTACAGCTACGGTTTAATGACCAGGGCTGTTCGTCGTTTGTTTCATTTGAGTTCTGAGACACGACAGGGTTATGGCCCGAATTCTCGCGTTCTGTTTACGAATATTTAATTAATAAAGTTTAGGGGTACGCCCTTATTGGCCTTTAGATGAATGTGCCTTTATTTTTTTATGGGCGCTTGTGTAAGGATTTTACGGTTCATGGAATTAAAAAATAGGATACTTTTTTTTTAATATTAATTTTAGTGGTAATCTCATAATGTATATTAATATTAGATGGGTACTTTATCTCTACAGATTTACTTCTTGAGGACTTCGACAGTGCTGTTAGTATCTACCCAATAGTTTTGCTAAAACCATTCTCAAACACGTAATTAATTTTCAAAAAGATTTTTTGTTAATATTAAAAATGTAATGAAGCTGTAGACAAATCATTACAGCCTTAATTATATCACTTATACAAAATATAATTTAATTATAATTAGAGAGGGCTTCATCAAATCTCGTCCTTCTATTTAAGCACGCTCCTTGACTCCGTTTTAATTGATTTAACCTTAGACTTACATAATCAAGATACCTACTAATTAATAAGTAGGTAAAATATGTATTTTATAAAGAACAGCTGCAGTAAATTGTCTTATATTAACAGTAAAAATACATATGAAACAAACATAAAAATATCGGAATTATTGTCGCTAACATAAACTATAAAAAAACAAATGCCTGCTACAAAAGGCTCCATACGAACATAAATTTTATTCCCATCTACATAAAGATACATTTCCAACTACAAAAATTGTCTTTCAAAGAAAACCCGTCAGTCGGGAACCCGACAAATAAAACAACTTAATACGACTTCCAAAGAAAATGTATAAATAGCGTGAAAAACTTCCTTCGCATTAATAGATGAGTTCTCAGAAACGAAACTGAATAATTCACAACTTATTTCAATATAAAACATCGCAATTCTAATATATTCTTTTGAAAATATAACAGGGAAACGCTTTTAACTGTTCCTTATACCAATACCAGTGTAAGTTGACACCTCGTAGGGGCGCTGTATGTTAAGACAAAGATTATTTTCGGTACATTAATTTAGTTGCATACTTTACTACTTTGAAGAGCTCGTGGCTAAGTCAAAGCCGCGCGGAGCGATTGATCATAAGGTTAAGCAACGCTTGACGCGGTCGGTCCGTGAATGGGTGACCATCTTTTCATAACGAGATCTTCCGTGTTTCGGAAGGCACAATAAATTGGTGGGTCCCGGCTGTCATTTGACCATCTTTGGCAGTCGTTACGAGTAGTTCTGACTACCAAGTCTTGCCAAGGAGTATTGAGTTGCTCGGGTAACTGGGTTGAGGAGGTCAGACAGGCAGTCGCTCCATGTGGCACTCTGGTACTCAGCTGCATCTGGTTAGACTGGAAGCCGACCCCAACATAGTTGGGAAAAGGCTGCGCAGGTGACGGTGGTGAAAATGCGTGAACACAAACTGTCATCTTAACAAAGCATATCCAAATCGGTTTATCCGTTTAAGACCTATGGTGGTTCAGACAGACACTCAGTTCCAAATATTTTTTAAGTAAAGAAGAAACACCTAAGAATAAAAATGTAATAGGTTTAGATAACATATTTATGAAACGCCTTCCTCTCTTCTACAAACTGGCTTGCTGTGCCCATCAGGGTCCATAATTGTGACAACTATACCTAATATTTCCACCTTATGTACATTATGGAATGCAATAAACGTTATGAGTATGAGTTCTAAAACTTAAAATAATATCTTTTTGCGTTTGAAACTAAGTCTAATGACTGACTTCACAACGGCAAAGTAATTTCACGAGATTTGTAAAAAGTTGTTTAAAAACTCAACTGTGCCCTTTACACGGGTTTTCTATATAATATCTATATATGAGATATGTGTATTTAAATAATTATAATTATATGTAAGCTCAAAATATTGTGTTCCTCGTTCGGAACCATTTCTGTCCATTCGTAGATTAAGATTCTTGTATTTATGTGGTAGACATGTTGAAAATTGTATTTCTATGCCACATTTTATTTAATAAGTATTTTGTAGTAAACTTAAGGTCTATTTCTTGGGTGGTTAAAATACCTAAGTATGGTCGAGGATCATTAATGCACTACCAACTTGCCAACGTTCCTATTTTAGCCGTATAATAGGTGTTAGTATAACCGGTGGATGCGCTGTGTTCAGCCAATGTATTACACTACAAAATTGCGAAGGTTTGAGTTGTTACTGCATTAATGTCCGCGACGGTATATTACTATCATAGAAGAAAGAGAGGAAGTAGATTATGTTCATACAAACGCACCGCGTGGCTTTGTATGTGTGCGCTATAGAATCTACACACATTACAGACGCCAGCACAGCCTACCTCGGTCCAATAGATCGGTTCAATAGATTTTCAATCTTATCACAATAGTGGAAGGTTCGATAGGTAAACTTTGACAGATTCGAGTAGGTTGACCTGCTGTCTATACTTCCACTCTTTCTACTATGTTACTATTTTGATCAAACTATTTGTCTCTAAAGGCGAGATTCCACCAAAATTGTTCGCGCACATTTGTTCGTCGGCGCGACTCCACAGCTAGCATGTGTTCGCGCACAAAGGTTGCAGTTTCGCGGACATTTTGGTAATTTCTGTGTCGGGTTTAATTCGGTCGGCCACGAAATCGCTTTATGTGTTTTAGAAACTGACAAAGCAGTCCGGAGACTGAAAGTTGGTGATTGATACACCCATGCATCGCGTCGCACGTTGCAGTGGGTCCTGCTTGTGATCAGAAATATGAGAACAGCCGTGGCCGACAATTGGCTATGACGCCATTATTAAAGTTTGCTAGAGAGAGAAGACATAGGTGGAATCTCCCTTGGTTACGCCCATCAAATAATGTATTAAAATTATTAGTATAAGAAAGAAAATGACTGTTTTTTG
>NWSH02000019.1:11065010-11078907 GCA_002382865.2 Heliothis virescens
GGGGCCTTGAAAACCATATACACACTCTTCTTAGCATTGTATATCAAACCATGCTGAAGGCTATATGTTTGACATATTGCGAGCAACTGTCTCATTGCATTTACAGTTGGGGTCAGCAGCACCATGTCGTCCGCGTAACTAAAGTTGTTCATACATACGTTGTCAATCCAGCATCCTACACGTGTGCTGCTGAGCCCAGCTATAAGCTCATTCACGTACAAGTTGAAGAGCTTAGGAGAACTCAAACCACCTTGTCTCACCCCGCACTCCAACCTGTACGTGTCTGAGAAGGTGCTCGCCCATCTTACATAATTATTCTGGTTTCGGTACCAGAAATGAAAAATCCGTTGCACCTGTGTAGGCACGCCAGTTTTCTTGAGTTTCTCCCATAACAAGTCATACGACACAAGGTCGAATGCTTTGGAGAGGTCAAGAAAGCACGCATACACAGGTGTACTTCTTTTCGTGTAATATTGAACAGTGTGCTTCAGACTCAGAATTGCGCTTTCGGTGGAAAGTCCTGCTCGAAAACCGAACTGAGCGTCATGAATATTAAGATGTTTATCAAGTTCTGAGTCGAGCACACTGTCCAACACCTTGGCTACGATTGTAGCCAAGGAAATCGGTCGGTAGTTGTTCTTATCGGACAAATCGCCAGTTTTATTCTTGACAATCGGTACTATGATAGTTTTCATAAGGTCCATAGGCAAGTACGAGTGATTCAGACATAAAGTGTAGAACATCGCGAGCACACGTGGTAAATGAACACCAGCGTATTTTAGATGCTCGATACTGAGTCCATCATGACCCGGTGACTTGCCCCTAGACATGCTACTCACAATTTGGCGAACTTGTTTAGCAGACACGCTATACAAATCACCGGTCATGTTAGACCCAGGATCTGCAGAACAAGGTCCTAGAGGAGACTTAGTAGTAAAATGTTCTCTAAAGAGTTCAGCTATAAAACATTAATATTAAGAATTGCTTTGTGGTAGTCATAAAAACCATAAAGCAACTTATATGCCATGGCTGCAAAATTAGTCAAATTCGTCAATCAGCCAGACTTACTTATATAAATATTTCTAGGCATACTTTCCTATAAGTAATGTTAATAAAGTGCAATGTTATATGAGGTGAATACGTTTCTTTAAACACTGCACATAAGTATTATTTTTTACCATTACTGCACTGATCCAACCAAAAAAAATATCACTTCTACAAACCTACCTCCAATATCCTTAAGTGTCAACCATCACGTGCATGCACAAGCGGTTCTTAAACCCCAACTCCATTTTATCCTTGTCACTAAAAATAAAAGAAAAACAGTGTCACTTTACGAGCTGTACCCATGCAACTTCAAGGTAGCACTAACAACTAAGTACCGAATAAATTGTGCCGATAACATCCGAAACATAAAGAATTTTTCTACTAGGAAGATAGGGTTAAGTCGTAACTTTATACGGAAAGTGTAGTACAAGTTAGAACTAGTTATCGAGGTACAAACTATGCGTTTGTGAATCCTGTTTTAGGTAACTTTATTGTGTTCAAAGTTTTTGTATCGTTACTTGAATTTGTGACTGAATTTTCTTTATTCTATAATTTATGTATTACACACTGTAAATAACAATTGGATATGGCATAATTCAATTTGGTATAAAGGTACTGCTTATTTGTAAAGAAATTTCTGCCAGCAGACCTGTGTGTCTTTGTCAAAGTATGTATCTACACTAATATTATAAAGCTAACGTGTTTATTTGTTTGTTTGAACGCGCTAATCTCAGGAAGTACTGGTCCGATTTGAAAAATTATTTCAGTGTTAGATAGCCCATTTATCGAGGAAGGCTATAGGCTACTTTTTATCTATTAGGCTATTTTATTGGGTGCGCGAAGTAGTTCCCACGGCACGCGGGTGTAACCGCTGGCGGAAGCTAGTAATGAAATATTTAGTGGAGAAAGATTGCCAATCCGCTGTGATAACCAACACTTATTGAGCTGCATATTGTGTTTGAAAGTAGTTTTCATTTTGTTGTCTTATTTTTTTCACGGGATACATATTTTCATGATGCAAGTGACAGCAAGAGTTAATAAACTCTCTACTTCTAGATCCCTCGGGATCCAGGCGAAACCGCGAGGAACATCTATTTAAAAAAAAAAGCTCTCAGCAGCTACAGAAAGTGCAATGTCTATACTATAGATACACTAGCGACCCGCCTCGGCCTCGCACGGGTGCAACACTGATGTATTTATTATTGTAACTGGACAACATAATATTTTACATAAGCATACTAATAATCGAGTATCGATGATACTGCTAACTATGTACCAGGACAGCATAAAATGTTTGAAGTACATCCCTTGGGTGAAACCGCGAGGAACTGCTAGTTAACTAAATATGCAAAAACCTTTCCCTTGAATCACTCTACCTATTAAAAAAAACCGCATCAAAATCCGTTGAGTAGTTTTAAAGATTTAAGCATACATACATACAGACGCGGGAAGCGACTTTGTTTTATACTATATAGTGATAATATACAGTTAAGGAGGTACTGAATGTACGGTGTGAGGTTAAACACATTGACGAAGCTCGCGTGCTGTGAACATTTACTCTGTTTTTCTATTCCGCGTTGTACAGTGTCGTGTTTTAACCTTCCTTGTTTATACTGCTATTTTAAATAGCTAGATACAGTTAGATACTTGGCTACTGTACTCTAATATACTTGTAACTCATATAAATCTATATTAAATTATTGCTGCAATTCTTACTTATAGTACTTAGATTAATAAATTCGAAACTAACTCTATCTGTCGCCCTTTCACACCCGAACTGCTAGACCAATCAAAATGCTTGGTACATAGATAGTCTAGAGCCTTTTATCCTGATGCAAGAAGTAGTTCTTTCAGAAACAACGCCGGGAACAGCTAGTATCTCATAACACAAAAGCACAAACAAAACAAACATTTGAAGACCGCTATGGTATCGTCAAGCCATAACTTCTGAATCAGATAAAACAAAGTTGTAAAACAAAGCGCCCTGGTCTGATTAGAACAAAAGATATGAAGTCAACACATCCCCCAGCATAACTCGTGGTAATACGACTTTAACAAGACTTCTGAACTTCATAGTTTTTATTACATCGCCTACAAATTATTACCACAACGCCAACTAGCGGCGGAATAAAAACTTTGATAATAGAATCTAGAATTCCGTGAAGTAAAATTACGTTTAATATGATAAAAACATATTACGAACTTTTCATACATGTCGTATCTTTCACATTCATAAAACTGAGGTTCAATACTTTACATTTCCCTTGACAACACCACTGAGCCCTTCAATGACACTTATTCACCTAATACCATATAAATGTAAATGAAAATCTACCCCGCTGTCCCATTAAACCAACAAAAATAACCAACTACTACAAAGAACTGTTCCCTAAACGGCATTTGTGGTAAACTAAAAGCCTCAGACTACACATAAAGCCACAAAATTCGCGTGTAAAGCTATCGCATAAAAATTAAAGGAACAAAAAAAGGGTAGCACTAAAAAGCCCAAAGTGAAAAGTCTCCGTGGCTTCCCGCGGTAACATTCTTTTGTTTGGCTCCGCAATTATTTTCAACTGCCTAGCTAGGGTTGCTGATGCACGGAATCGAATGGACATGAAGTTTTTGGGAGTTTTATATCTTTGGTTAGATTGGTTGACAGGAAAAATATAGGTACCTACTTACTTGAGATACTTAGGTACACTTAAAGGGATATATGGTTGAAGGTTTCATTGTGTCCGTATTAAAATAGGGATGGGCGATAAGAATACTATTCTTAATCTTGAATATCAAAATATAATAAAATAGATGTCCTCAAGCGAAAAGCTGAATCTATTCTGTCATAAAAGAGTCATACCAACCATAGTCAGCACACATTTAAATAATCTGTAGTACCACAACCCTATTCAGTAGAAAGATAAGAATTTATTTACATAGCTCAAACTAGTGTTTTGAGCACTGCCAGTACATTTACATTTTGTCCACATTTCGTACACGTTTAACGCAGAGTGCTAGGAATAATTGTCGCACTGGTTATTATGCAGTTTCCTATGTTCGTGAGTTTGTTGTCTGTGGTTGTTTTGGAGCTCTGCGCGTGACAAGGAAGGACGTGGCCGAATTAATGTGGAAATAGTACGCCTGCATTTCTGAGTAATCTAGTTCAGTGTTTTGGTAGAGATACTTAACGTCGTGTCCAGTTTCAGCAAAAGCATTTTCGACTATAAACCTACTTTATGCTTTCAACTGATACATTAAATGTAATAATAACACATATTTTTTATTCTACTTCTCTTATTTTTTAAATCACAACACTAACCTAGATGATCAATAAAATTTTCATGAAACTAAAACCAAATCTGTACCATTTGCGAAGACTTCCATAATTTCCAATATGGCGTCTCCGCGTCATTGTTGGCCCAACATGCGCGATCGAGAGTCATCGACTGCGCCGTTCATTATACGGAATTTTGCTTCGGTGTACGAGGCTCAAGCCCACTTGTGACGTCACCGGCTCCAATGGGGCTCTATGGCTCGAAAATGTCCCAGTTTTGAGCTCGGAAATGCTTCAATAGAAGCCTCTTATGATCTTCAGGTGGATTTACGAGTTTTGGAGTGTGCACGCTAGACGAAAGAGTTGCGTTCGGACTAAGATTTGAAATATGGGCTTAGATATTCAAGCTATATATTTTCTGTGATAAGTATCAGTCATAAATGAGTTTATTCAGGGGTTGAGAGAATCGACCGTGTAGTAAAAAATAATTTAATACGGCAATAGTTTTATTAAAACTAGGTTAGACTAAAATTGCTTATTAGCCTTTTATGTAGGCTAGATTGTAATTAATTAATAGGAACTTTGTTCTTCTTAATAAAGTATAAAAAAAAAATAGTTTTATTGAAGTGCAATCAATAGAAGCCGACAGCCAATTAATATAATCCAGTTTGCAACTTCGTTTTATATTTCGCGAAACCCAATCGCATTATATTTAATTTATGCGCTCCCTCACCTGCTGAATAAGGAAAAGGAAAATACGTATACATTACACCCCTTAAACGTCACGACCCCTCAGACGTGAGCTATCGATTGACGAATATTAAAATGTTGTATTGAGTGACACCGCCAATGCAAAAGAGTAAATACTCGACAGAGAGCGAACTCGGCTATAACAAGTGAGTCGGTAGGTATAAATTCTACCGCATTACTTTAACAGTTTGCATTCAAGAAACGGTTTTCTAGTAACGTTATCAAGAAGTATAGTATAGTATAGTGTCCAGGCTTGCTTAAAGTCCCGCTAAACTGATTTAACACTTCGCAAAGTCAGTTAGCCTAATAAGAGATTCGATTAGGGTGTAATTGTGTAATAACATTAATATAGATACTCAAACACCATGTGAAGCCAAACGTGTTTTGACCTATATTTTCATAATAAGTAACAGGTATAAAAAAGACACAAAATATTTGATTTTATATAAAATGTTCAATTTATTTTAATGGTATATTAAACGCAAGTACCTATGATTATGATTTGTTCTTGAGTTCTCTGTAGAATATTTATTCCGTGTTCAAAGCGGAACCAAAGTCGACTGAACTGACGGTATCAATTCCTTTCACAATAATGGGTATTGAAGGTGAATGTAAATGAACTGCCATTATTGGTGGGTGGATATTATATTATTCGAACTAATTTCGATAGAGATATGTTACACGCAATGTGGGTTAAACAATATTTGTGTATCAATATCATCGAGTTAAACACTGCATTATACTAAACTAAAATATTTTCGTTAATATACATAATTATAAAAATCACCCACTATTTTTTTTGGTCATCGAATCACGCCTGAACGGCTGGACCGATTCCGATGATTCTTTTATTGTCGTTTTGATCAACCAAAACTTTTTTGTCATATGTCTTTGTAGTCAGGAGAAGGATCATATAAAAGTTGCCCCAAATGCGGGTGAAACGCGACTAGCAGTATATAGTTAATCCCAGCTCAATATTTCATTTAATTGTACAATTTGACCTTTGGCCACAAAAACTACTTTATTCCCCGCCAAAACCTAACTTTATTAATTTCATATTATTTCACTTCCAAAGGATTGACCTTTATAAGTTTAGACAAAGCGTGTGCTCACTATAAAAATATTTGCGACCAAGCCATTTGGCTGGCGCTAGCTTAGGCTGAGTGTGCCAAAACCTTGGATCTTAGCACCAAAACGTTGGCTGCAATGCCACCACAAATGGAAAATGCTAATCATGTGTCGTAGAGTAAAAATATAGTTCTTGTTTCTTATTTATAATGGTAGAGTAGGATGGTTAGGAAATAAAAATTAATTAAGCAAATTCTAGAGAAATATGTTAATGCTCAGAAATAAACCAGAAGCACTGAATTAAAAAAAAATCTTTGCAAATAGCTGAAGTATAATGCAAAAATTGTGAAGCCTTACCAAATGTTCATAAAATGGAAATTCATGATGATGAACTTACTATAAAAATGTTGGTCACAAAAGTGTTGTAACAAAATTAATTTCAAAACATATTTCAATATGTATAGATACAACAAATCGTCTTGGCAACATAATGATGAACTTAATAATTTTATTACAATTTCTACATAATTATATTGCATATATAAATATACTCTTCTTTACACTAACTCAGGAAATAAGGTATTTTACTTGAAAATGTAATATTTTCCCCAGCTAGATTAAGTTAGTAGCTTAACAAGCAAGCGAGCCAGGACACTAAGTTGATGTTATGCTTTCGCTATCAAATTAACATAGTGAAGACGAGGTGAGACTTCATAAGACTTTGTAGCTAAATCTACTCAAACAGGGAACGCCAAAGTAAGTTCGCTAAAGAACTTGAACGGAGCAGGGTTTTGACGAAACTCTGATAAGATCAGAGAAATGCTGCAAAGTGATCGCAAAGAAAAACTTTTAACATTGATTGGAGTAAAGTAAAGAAAATATAAGCAATTAAAAGAAACTTAAAAATTGTGTTTATCAATACATTTTATAATTATGATCCTAAATAATCATAAATAATGAAGTTGAATTAAATAGGTAAAAAAACATATTTCGAATTATGAATGAAACCTTATTTATTTATTTACNTAGTTTTATTGAAGTGCAATCAATAGAAGCCGACAGCCAATTAATATAATCCAGTTTGCAACTTCGTTTTATATTTCGCGAAACCCAATCGCATTATATTTAATTTATGCGCTCCCTCACCTGCTGAATAAGGAAAAGGAAAATACGTATACATTACACCCCTTAAACGTCACGACCCCTCAGACGTGAGCTATCGATTGACGAATATTAAAATGTTGTATTGAGTGACACCGCCAATGCAAAAGAGTAAATACTCGACAGAGAGCGAACTCGGCTATAACAAGTGAGTCGGTAGGTATAAATTCTACCGCATTACTTTAACAGTTTGCATTCAAGAAACGGTTTTCTAGTAACGTTATCAAGAAGTATAGTATAGTATAGTGTCCAGGCTTGCTTAAAGTCCCGCTAAACTGATTTAACACTTCGCAAAGTCAGTTAGCCTAATAAGAGATTCGATTAGGGTGTAATTGTGTAATAACATTAATATAGATACTCAAACACCATGTGAAGCCAAACGTGTTTTGACCTATATTTTCATAATAAGTAACAGGTATAAAAAAGACACAAAATATTTGATTTTATATAAAATGTTCAATTTATTTTAATGGTATATTAAACGCAAGTACCTATGATTATGATTTGTTCTTGAGTTCTCTGTAGAATATTTATTCCGTGTTCAAAGCGGAACCAAAGTCGACTGAACTGACGGTATCAATTCCTTTCACAATAATGGGTATTGAAGGTGAATGTAAATGAACTGCCATTATTGGTGGGTGGATATTATATTATTCGAACTAATTTCGATAGAGATATGTTACACGCAATGTGGGTTAAACAATATTTGTGTATCAATATCATCGAGTTAAACACTGCATTATACTAAACTAAAATATTTTCGTTAATATACATAATTATAAAAATCACCCACTATTTTTTTTGGTCATCGAATCACGCCTGAACGGCTGGACCGATTCCGATGATTCTTTTATTGTCGTTTTGATCAACCAAAACTTTTTTGTCATATGTCTTTGTAGTCAGGAGAAGGATCATATAAAAGTTGCCCCAAATGCGGGTGAAACGCGACTAGCAGTATATAGTTAATCCCAGCTCAATATTTCATTTAATTGTACAATTTGACCTTTGGCCACAAAAACTACTTTATTCCCCGCCAAAACCTAACTTTATTAATTTCATATTATTTCACTTCCAAAGGATTGACCTTTATAAGTTTAGACAAAGCGTGTGCTCACTATAAAAATATTTGCGACCAAGCCATTTGGCTGGCGCTAGCTTAGGCTGAGTGTGCCAAAACCTTGGATCTTAGCACCAAAACGTTGGCTGCAATGCCACCACAAATGGAAAATGCTAATCATGTGTCGTAGAGTAAAAATATAGTTCTTGTTTCTTATTTATAATGGTAGAGTAGGATGGTTAGGAAATAAAAATTAATTAAGCAAATTCTAGAGAAATATGTTAATGCTCAGAAATAAACCAGAAGCACTGAATTAAAAAAAAATCTTTGCAAATAGCTGAAGTATAATGCAAAAATTGTGAAGCCTTACCAAATGTTCATAAAATGGAAATTCATGATGATGAACTTACTATAAAAATGTTGGTCACAAAAGTGTTGTAACAAAATTAATTTCAAAACATATTTCAATATGTATAGATACAACAAATCGTCTTGGCAACATAATGATGAACTTAATAATTTTATTACAATTTCTACATAATTATATTGCATATATAAATATACTCTTCTTTACACTAACTCAGGAAATAAGGTATTTTACTTGAAAATGTAATATTTTCCCCAGCTAGATTAAGTTAGTAGCTTAACAAGCAAGCGAGCCAGGACACTAAGTTGATGTTATGCTTTCGCTATCAAATTAACATAGTGAAGACGAGGTGAGACTTCATAAGACTTTGTAGCTAAATCTACTCAAACAGGGAACGCCAAAGTAAGTTCGCTAAAGAACTTGAACGGAGCAGGGTTTTGACGAAACTCTGATAAGATCAGAGAAATGCTGCAAAGTGATCGCAAAGAAAAACTTTTAACATTGATTGGAGTAAAGTAAAGAAAATATAAGCAATTAAAAGAAACTTAAAAATTGTGTTTATCAATACATTTTATAATTATGATCCTAAATAATCATAAATAATGAAGTTGAATTAAATAGGTAAAAAAACATATTTCGAATTATGAATGAAACCTTATTTATTTATTTACCTTCATTAAAATACCCAATACAAGCAAAATGCCTCTAAAAAACCTCAGCGCCCAAATTACCATTACATTCTCAAATTGAAAACGTAAACTCATGCAATCAAACCCGATCAGTGTTTCTCAAACTCGCAAAACTAATTCTAATTCCAAATTAACTGAACCTTAGAGCGGGCGTCCTATCGCCCAACTCACGCTTAACTAGTAATATAACATCAGATAATTGCTCGGCTGAAAGCGACGAAGTACTGAAACTTGTCGACAACTTACAGACTTCACTAACTTTATATTTAGATAGCAAACTATCTCGGATTCACCTGCTTTACGAACTCATGTATTTTTGATTCGATTCGCGAACTACGAGTATCTTGTGCAAGTATGAAACTGATTTTCGTTACATATATATGAAATGGAGTAACTTCTAATCTTGTTTTTTGAAGTTTTATGTCTTGATATTGTAAATGGATTTGATTTTTGATTTCGTGTTTTAATACTAAGTTCATCTTTGATAATAGGAAAAGTTTGGGAATATGATTGAAAGTTGATTAAGCAGACTTTCATGACGACGTATTTTATGAAAACTTCGGTAATAAATCGCAGGTGTGAAGCCAGTATCAGTCACTAATTAATAATATTTTATGACTTAAAGCATTCGATATACTTCGAATTTAATAAATGTTACATTACACAAAGTTAATAAAATATAATTAAATACGTACATTTCTCTGAAAGATTTTTCCTGTTACTCTATTCATACGTCTAAAATTCATTTACTTGCTACATCATAATTTGATTTTTTTTCATTAATATTTCAAAGATCGCTCAAATAAAACTGTTCTCACGATGCTAGGGGTCATTATCTTCATGTCTTTATGCACGACATTAAGTTCTTACAATAAATTCCATACGCCCCTTGACATGGGCTTATCTAGGTCCTAATGTTTGCCCTGAAGCCCTATGTTTTTCTTCTTGACACTGATGCTGAAATGTTTATTGGAATAGCAATCATGTTTACATTAGTAGAACTTTTCACTTTTACATAATTTCAGAAATACAAATTAAATAATAGAAGACCAAAAGAAAGCTTTTCACGCAATATATAGAGACATTATCTTTTCCATTCAAAAACAGGCAAGTATTTATCAAAACATCTAAGACAGACTCACAGATACATAATTCCATCGTGTTGAATTCGCTCGCTTGCCCTCCAACCGTTTATCCATCATTCTATCTTTTGTCTTTGTTGGTCCTTAGATCTTAATCACCGTCTTTTTAATTAAACACGAGAAAATTCCTATCTCTACGTCCAATAGGAAATTGGGTAAGAAAAATGGAGGCGATGTAACAAAGGAAATTTTGTAATAGCTGCACGTTGTGTCATTATTCTTTTTGAAGCTTTTATGAAACTTTGTCTACATTAAAGCGTTTATTATAGCGATAAGCAGGAGGTAAAATTAATATTTTCGGAATTAATAAATTCAGAGCTTATTAAAATTCTATTGATTTAGAAAATCTGTTTGAAAAAATCTAGTAGCTAGTAGCAGAAAACACTGAGTTAAAAATTTTATCCAACTATAGTCCACTTTATTCCCGAACGATGGTTCCGAGATTACAAATTATACACATTTTGCATGATTCTTCGAATAGTCATCTACAAAACCTATATAATCAGCAATTAAAACCGCTAACCGACCCAAACAAACAATAACTTGTCATAACGCAACTGTCCTTTATACATAATCTGAAGTTTCATTAATTACGCCGCGCGGGAGACGAGAGGTTTTAATTAAAAGCTAACATTAGGAACGACAAAAGGTTTGGCGCACACAAGATCACTGGCCGACGGAGTTTTTTAACGATTCAATTAAATGAGAACGCTCGGTATTCGTAAGAGCTACGAAACGTTAACTTAGACTCTTATTTGATTGCTAATTAAGTTTTGTATTATGTTTAAGGGCTTGGAAACTTGTAATTAAATGTTATTGTATAAATATTTTCTGTCCATTAAACTCTGAAAATACACCAAATAAAATTAACATCTGAAAATTAAGATATCATTTATTACAACGCTGCAACGAAGCTATCAAATAACAAACTTTCGAGTACACCTGCAACAGTTGCTTTTCAGTAAATGTGCATAATTATGTGAACATTTTCACCGAATACTCGTGTAAAAGTTTCGAACTGGGTATCTGGGCGCTCATTGTCATTAATATGAACGTTTAAACTGTAAACTGTTTTTTGTCTGAGGCCAATTTTGTGCCTCTAACTTTCAGCTGGGTAGTATTTTTTTATATAGCTGAATCAATAACATATGCCTGCATTTTTAACTTATCGGAATAAAGAAGAAGACCAAAAAAAGATGACTGGGCTGTTTGAAAGGTGACATGAATAAGAAAGGAGTGAATGTTATTCTACTATGACGAGTGACGTAACAGAGAAGGACGAAAGCGGCAAACGTTTCTCATTTTGCAATGACACTATATTAATACAAGTTTCACAGTCCATCCATTAGCCGCATTAAAAAGTATTAAAACCCAATTAAACATTTCCCAACAAAGCATATCTCCGATCATTAATCAGCTGCTCCAGACGGTCCATTAATAATATTAATCACTATCTTTGTGTACCTTCGTGTTTATACAGCGGTCAGTTCAAAACGTTCAAGTTATATCTGGGAAGTTCCTAATGCTTGTTTAATTAAACTTGTTCTGCAGTTTGATATCGTGCCAAATTATCGGGAGACTACCTTTGAGACTCGGATCGGAATAACTTCTTCGAACCTCGCCTTGCTAGCTATTTTAATGCTGTGTGGTAGGCTGGTACTTCTGTTTTAAACAAAGGATTTGTTTGAAAGTAGTAGAGATTATTTTGTTCGTCGTTCATACACACAAGTACAGTAACTTGTTTGTATGAAACGCTGGATATAGCAAACTGGTTTCTTTCCTTTTCATCCACATTCCTAGGCAACTACTTTTCGCATCAGGATAAGAGTATTTTATGTTATTTCTGAAGCTATACCTATACCTGTGGACTAAACTTTAAATCGGTTCAGTCTTTCAAAGCCTTTCATTTTATTTTTTACTAGCTTCTGCCAGCGGCTTCGCCCGCTTCCCGAGGCAACTATTTCCCGTACCCGGATAAAAAGTAGCCTATGTTGTTCCTCAAGGTCTATTCTATCTCTGTACTAAATTTCAAACGTAACAAACGAAAACGTAAGAGACAGACAGGCAGAGTTAACTACTTTCGCATTTATTATAATATTAGTAGGGATTTATTTAGACCCTAAAAAGATATCCTTTTTAAACGGTTTTATCTAACTGACCCCGTTTATTTTGTTATAATATTGGTATGGTAATTAAACTATGTAGCTATGTTTAACTTTATTCATGTATTTTTATGTTGTCATTAATCTCATTAACGTAAACACATAACGACTTAGAGGGTAATTCCGACAGTAGCAGCCAAATAGGTCGAGGGTGCAGTAAAAATTGGCAGACACACTTGGCCGACATACGCTGAATAGACCAGAGATGCACTTAGAGGTTCGTCGACATTAGAGCGTGATGAGAATCTTTTTGCTAAGTAGGTATATTGCAATGCGATTAATTTATTGTTTCTAAAAACGATAGCAATTTTTTGAGATACGTCAAATCTACTAGATCGATAAGGCTGAAGAATTTCTTCCTTTGTTTGCTTAAACGCGCTATTTTACTATAACTATTTGCCAGTAAATAGTTCCATCGTGCAATTAGCGCATTTTTAAAATTCCGATTTGAAAAAAAAACATATTAGATAGCTTCGCCCACTTGTTAATTTAGCCTATAGCCTCACTACTACTTTTACTACTACTACAAGACCAAATGTATTAAGTTCTGTCTACCAAACGTTACCGCTGTAGAAAGTAATGTAATGCTCGACGGGAGCAACCTAGAATTAATTAACAATACTGTTTTTCTGGGCATTACCATTGACAGTAAACTGCAGTGGGGTGCCCATATATCCTCCCTATTAGGAAGACTTAGTTCCGCTGCTTTTGCAGTCAGAAAAATAAGACAACTGACCGATATAGCTACGGCCAGGCTAGTATACTTCGCCTATTTCCATAGTTTAATGTCATATGGCGTTTTGTTATGGGGGGCAGCGGCTGATGTCCAATCAATTTTTGTGTTACAGAAAAGGGCGATTCGAGCGATCTATGGCTTGGGCCCTCGCGAATCTCTTAGAGACTTCTTTAAAGAAATTAATGTACTCACTTTGCCATCTTTGTATATTTTTGAAAATATTATGTTTGTTCGCAAAAACCTTAATAAATTTATAGTCAAAAGTGACATTCACCAAATAAATACACGTAATAAACATAAATTAGTGGTTCCAATCTTTAGATTAACTAAATCAAACAAATCGTTTCTAGGGAACTGTGTACGTTTTTATAACAAGCTACCCAAATGTATCCTTGATCTTACAGATAAAAAGTTTAAAAATGTAGTTAAAACTATTTTAATGAAAAGAGC
>NWSH02000019.1:11078932-11092290 GCA_002382865.2 Heliothis virescens
TTTATACTGCAGTTGTGATATCGGTGCAAAATTATCGGAGACTAGCTCTTGAGACTCGAGATCGACTAACTTTCTTCGAACCTTCGCCTTGCTAGCTATTTAATGCTAGTGTTGGTTAGGCTGGTACTTTCTTGGATTTTTAAATCAAAGGATATTGTTTGAAAGTAGTAAGAGATTATTTTGTTCGTCGTTCCATAACACACATGATACGGTAACTTTGTTTGTATCGAAACGCTGGATAATCGCAAACTGGTATTCTTCCTTTTCATCCACATTCCTAGGCAACTACTGTTCGCATACGAAGGATAAGAAGTATTTTTATGTTATTTCTGACAGCTATAGTATCCTGTGGACATAAACTTTAAATCGGTATCAGTCTTTCAAAGCCGTTTCATTTTATATTTTTACATACTTCTTAACTGCCAGCGGGCTTCGACACCGCCTTCCGAGGCAACTATTTCCCCGTAACCCGGATAGAAAAGTAGTCCTATGTTGTTCCTCAGGTCTATTCTATCTCTGTAGCTAAAATTTCAGAACGGTGAAACAAACGAAAAACGTAAGAGACGAACAGAGCAGAGTTAACTACTATTCGCATTTATTATTAATACTGTAGTAGGGATTATAATCTAGACCTCTAAAAGATACACTTGTTAAACGGTTTTATCTAATGCTAGACACACGTTTATTTTGTTATCATATTAGGTATAGGTAATTAAACTATGTAGCTATGTTTACTTATTCATGTATTTTTTATTGTTGTCATTAATCTAGTACAGTAAACCAACATAACGAACTTAGAGGGTAATTCCGAACAGTAAAGCAGCCAAATGGATCGAGGGTGCAGTAAAAATTGGCAGACGACACTTGGACCGAATCACGCTGAAGTAGCCAGATGATGCACTATGAGGATTCGTCGACAATAGAGTCGTGATGAGAATTTTTGCTAAGTAGGTATATGCAATGCGATTAATGTTAATTGATTTCTCTAAAAATCTGATAGCAATTTATTTTTGAGATACTCAAATCTACTAAGATCGATAATGGCTGAAGAACATTCTTTCCTATTGTTTTGCTTTAAGACGCGCTATTTTAACTATAACTATTCATGCAGTACAAGTAGTTCCATCGTGCAATTAGCGCATTTTTAAATATTCGATTTGAAAAAAAAAATACACAATTTGAGATAGCTATCGCCCACTTTTTAATTTTAGCCTATAGCTTCATACTATTTTACTACCTACTACAGAACAAATGTATAAGTTCTGATCTACCAACGTGTACCCTGTGTAGAAGAGTAATGTAATGCTCGACAGGGAGCAACCTTAGAATTAATAAACATCTGTTTTTCTGGGCATTACGATTGACAGTAACTGCAGTGGGTGCGCGCCCCATATATCCTCCCTATTAGAATGACTTTAGTTCCGCTGCTTTTGCAGATCAGAAAAATAAGACAAACTGACCGATTATATGCTTACGGCCAGGCTAGTATAACTTCGCCTATTTCATAGTTTTAAACTGTATATGGGCGTTTTGTTATGGGGGGCAATGCGCTGATGTCCAAGTCCATGTTTTTGTGTCTACGAAAGGGCGATTCGACGCGAATCTATGGCTTTGGGCCCTCGCGAATCTGCTTAGAGACGTTCTTTAAGAAATTAATGTCTCACGTTTGCCATCATTTGTATTTTTTGAAAATATTAATGTTTGATTCGCAAAAACTTAATAAATTTATAGTCAAAAGTGAATTACCACAATAAATACACGTAATAAACATAAATTAGTAGGTTCCATATCTTTAGCAATTAACTATAATCAAAACATCGTTTTCTTTCTAGGGAACTGTGTAACGTTTATACAAGCTACCAATGTATAACTTGATCTTACAGATAAAAAGTTTAAAAGTGTAGTTAAAACATTTTTACCATGAAGAGCATATTATAAAAATCCAGGACCTTCATTAGAACAGACAGGATGCTGGACGGCCTAGAAATATAAATAATTTTTATTTTTCTTTATCTCTGGGACATGTGGCTCCCTGGCGGACGCTGCCGGCGGGCGGCACCCCCACCAGACGAGCGCGAAGTGCAAGTTCCAATAAATATTTCAAAACATATGGAATTACCTAATTGCACCAAGCACTTATTGTATAAATTAACCATTTTTAAGCTTTTCTTTTTAGCTTTAACATTGTAGTTGTATAATTAATATATTGCATAGCTTCACTTGCATTATATATTTACTTTCTCGAGATAACTTGTGCCAACATCAATGTAAGAAAACGTTATTGTTAAAACACTATTAAATATTTTTTAAAAGAGTATCCATGGAGTTTCTTGCCGGTTCTTACTCCATGAGACCCATTCTTTTGATACCGATGCAACTGACGTTTTCATAAGAGCTTTTATAGGCCTAATTTGAAAATAAACAAATTTTTTAATTTATGATTTTGATTTTGATTTGACTCAGGCTTTCAATTTTGTATTTGATGAAAGCTGAAATAGGTACAACCCAAAATTGATCAGCTAATCTGGGTCAGATTAACCCTTTACAATGAACACTATTATCATTAAACCTTTATTTCATTTTTATTCAGTAGCAATTATTACTACACTAAGAAAACCACAATCACAATATGTAAATTACACACGCCGTTTGCATACAAGCATCAATATATCAAAGTAAAAATAAAAGTAAAAGTCATTATGACAGGCTTGGCCGGCGATATATCAACCGCTATCATTAGCCTGGTGCTGCAGAGTTGGCGGTCGGGTCGGCAATGTAATTAAACTGTTGAACAAGGGTAGACGGAACCGCAACTCTGCGCACAGGCAGATGTAAGGCAGTTGATATATCGCCGGCAAGCCGTCATAATGACTTTTCATTACTTTATTTCTTACTTTGATATATTGACAGTTATGCAAACGGGTGTGGTAATTTAGCATTAATTGTATGATTGGTTTATATTAGAGTAATAATTGTACCTTATAAAAGATATTAAAGGTTTAATGAATTATTGTTCATTGTAAAGGGTTATCTGAACCTCGATTAGCTGAGATCAATTTGGGTTACAGTTTCAGTTCAGTTCAAATACAAACTTGAAGGCTTGAGTCTAAAAATCAAAAATCAAAATCAAAAGATCAAAAATTTTTATTTCAAATAGGCACTTAAAAAGCTCTTATGAAGCGTCAGTTGCCACGTTCAAAGACAGTGGGTCTCATGGAGAAGAAACAGCGGCAAGAAACTCCTGGATACTTGTTTAAACAAAAATATAATGACAGTAGTTTACAAATAAGCTTTTATCTTACATTATGTTGGCAAAAGTTATCCCCGAGAAGTTTATATAAGTGAAGTGAAGCTAAGCAGATAATTAATTAACAATAATGTTACAAAGCTAAAAAGAAAAGCTAAAATGGTTAATTTATACATATTAAGTGCTTGGTGACTATTAGGTATCCATGTTTGAAATATTTAATTGAACTGCACTTCGCTTGCTGCGTCTTGGTTGGGGGTGCGCCCGCCGGGGTCGCCAGGGAAGCCACATGTGCAGGAAAAAAAAAATTATTTTTATTCTACGCGCCAAGGGCATACCTTGTCGTTCAATTGAAGTCCTGGATTTTTATAAATATGCTTTTTTTCTCTGCACATGTGGCTTCCCTGGCGACCCCGGCGGGCGGCACCCCCACCAAGACGAGCCAAGCGAAGTGCAAGTTCAATAAATATTTCAGAACATGGATTACCTAATATCACCAAGCACTTAAATTGTATAAATTAACCATTTTTAGCTTTTCTTTTTAGCTTAAACATTGTATTGTATAATTAATTATTGCATTAGCTTCACTTGCATTATATAACTTTCTCGGGGATAACTTGTGCCAACATAATGTAAGAAAACTTATTGTAAACACTATTATATTTTTTAAAAGAGTATCCATGGAGTTTCTTGCCGGTTCTTCTCCATGAGACCCACTTCTTTGAACCGTGCAACTGACGTTTCATAAGAGCTTTTATAGGCCTATTTGAAATAAAAATTTTTGATTTTGATTTTGATTTTGATTTTGACTCAAGCCTTCAATTTGTATTGAACTGAACTGAAATGTAACCCAAATTGATTCAGCTAATCTGGGTCAGATAACCCTTTACAAATGAACACTATTATCATTAAACCTTTAATATTCATTTTATTAAGTACAATTATTACTCTAATAAAACCCAATCACAATATGTAAATTACACACCCGTTTGCATAAACATCAATATATCAAAGTAAAAAATAAAGTAGAAAGTCATTATGACGGCTTGGCCGGCGATATATCAACCGCCTACATTAGCCTGGTGCTGCAGAGTGCGGTCGCGTCCTACCCTTGTCAAACAGTTAATAATTGCCGACCCGACCGCATCATGTACAATTTGCACCCTGAATAATAAAACTTTTATAGTAATCATAATAAATGAGGTAGAGGAAAGTTGTGTGAATAAAGTATGGCTTTGCTTTGATAGTTTTCATTTATATTTTATTTTTCCTTCTTATATAGAATGCTTTATTGGGCATTCCTTGACGCATGTACACGATATCTATATAGCTTTACATCAAAGTTGCAGCTTTTATAAAAAAAACAATTGTAGATAGTGTGTAGGAATGTTAATCTACAAGGACTAAACGAAATATATGAACAATTGCATAAGTAGGTACTTAAATTTTACATCAATACCCAAACCAAGATTAACATAAAGCTTCTTACGGCTTAGTACTAGACCACGAGAGACTGTCGTAGTACTCCTTAATGCACCACTCCTTTAAAACAATATCTTTGAGTATGCGTTTCTCTTCAGTACCTACCATTATTTTATAACACCTGGTGCTTTATAATAAGGTTTATACCAAAATAAAAATAGATTTTGTTACAACCCTAACTTACAAAAAATACAATATCCCCAGAGAATTAGTTTTCGTATTTTTTTCAATTTTTCCAGAACATAGATGTGAAATTGTACAAAGATTGGCAAACCCGCTGAGCATGAAATTAGAACAAACCTTCTTTGCAGTATTAGTTGGTAGGGGTTATTATAATCTAGGCTTAGACATAGGTAGGTAATACTGATCTAGACTTACAAGACCTGAAAGCGTGTTATTGCCTGAATGTGTATTTACCTACTCTATTTCGCTTAGGATTAATAATAGGAAGCTTAGCTATCTTTCATGAATATCCTAAGGTTAAATCTCGGTTTTAATACCAATATTTTATGTTGATTTTCTGTTCAAACTAAATACTTAGAGGAACTCACAGAAAGTATTCGATAAATACAATACATTATGTCAATAACCCTGCATCTGCCGTGGCTTCGTAATAAATAGTAACCAGAGTGAAATATGGATTTCAATTCCTTTGTAATTCTTTGTTATATAATTTACTAGCTTCCGCCATCAATTTCACCCGCGTACTCGGATAAAAAGTAGCTACTATTTCCGGAGAGCATTCAAACAAACAAACTCTTCAGCCAGAGCCGGATTAACCTTAAGGCAGATTAGGCAACTGCCTAGGGGCCCAGCACCGACAGGGGCCCCGCCCACAGCAACGCAGTCCGCAAAAAAGTTTTATGGATCGAACGAAAATGATAATCAACAAAACCATTCTTTTTTTTCAACGCATGTAACACTTTATACATACAAAACCATCTAATCTTAAATTACAATATGTGATATGAGTTTTGCGATTGTAAGGTAAATAAAAAGAAATAGTGTGCTCTGTGTTTGAAGACTTACGATTTTCACATACACCCAGTGGCGTAGCTAAGAAGGGGCTAGCCGGGGCAGTGCCACGGGGCCCCTGAATCATTACCAGAAATTTACAATCGCACTGAACTTTTCAAAGTTACTCTCATTTTTACATTATATAAAGACAGGTTGCAAACCTATTTTTGCAAAAATTTCGCGCTCGCTTCGCTCGCTTCCTCTATTTACTTCCTGTTCTTCTTTTTGCCCATTCAACTAAAAAAATCGCGCTCGCTTCGCTCGCATCCTCCAATTACATCCTACTGTTTTTCTATGTTTAGTCCTTTGATACCCTGAGAACAACTTGATTTTGCAAAAAAGTCGCACAAGCTTTAAAAGCTTTTTTCACTTGCGCCTTCAGAGGCTACACGATGTATATTTTTTGAGATTTGCAAAAAACCAATACAGTCTTACTAAAAAAAAGGTTGTTTATTTTAAAATTTTAATCCTGAAACTGGAAAAAATTCGCTATCGCTTCGCTCGCAACTTTTCTATCATGCACTTCTTTTACAGTGTTTACCTTTTCATATCAAAACAAAAAAAAAATCCCGCGCTCGCTTCGCTCCCTCCATTTCAATTTCAAACTTTTTCTTCTCATTTGTGATGTGCCTACAACGTTTTTAAAGGCTGGATGCACTTCTGCACTTACATATACTACATCTAAAGTCGAGGGAGGCAAATTTGTCTCCCGCTCCCGGTGGCGGATAGCCACGCTGCGCCACTGTATGAGACGAAGACTGAACAGCTATGTAGACATTTTGTAATTTGGACTTACTGCGACCTGGTCAATTTGCGATCTATTAGTCTGTCCTTTAGTTAACTAGTTAAAATTGTTTCATTGTTTTTCTACTGAAAGGCATTTCCCAAACTTTTACAACTCCTCTTTAAAAGCGTTCGAAAACACTGTTTTAAATACTTTTGATTTGGTGTATGTGAAAATCGTAAGTCTTCAAACACAGTGGGGTCGCGAAATATTTCTACATAGAAAGGGGGTCTCGCCATGAAAAAGGTTTAAAAACACGGATTGAAAAAAAATTTAACGCGTTTGGACGGTTTATCTCGTTTTATGTTGAGGAAATCCCCGATTCGTTGGATGCTATTAGGCAGGAGCGTTTTACGACAGCGAATTGGAAAAAAAATTGTACTTTGTGTTTGTTTAAACTCTTGATAGAAGTAGAATAGACTGACTAGACAAACGTACGCGTACTCTACGCGTGGGCTGCGCGGGTGACTCTGTTCTGTACTAACACGGAGCCAATCCGCGTTAGGACGTCATGTCATCCATGCCTAGATCAGGGATTGTATTAAGGAATGTGGAAAGAAGGTAAAAAAATACATCACATGATTTACTTAGTCAGTCAGAGTAGGTAAGAAAAGGGGCCCAAAAATTGTATTGCCTACAGGCCCATGACAGGTTAATCCGGCCCTGTCTTCAGCTTTATAATTTTAGAATAGATTTATGCAAAATTTACCAAAAAGCCAATTCCACATTTCATGAATCCCATACATCTAATACCAACTTTGTAGTCAAACAAACACATTCCCGTTTGTAATTAGCCGTCTGCTGATCACGATCAATACCATACACACGAGGTATGGTGTTTCTAACCACATCAAAGCCGAACAGAATTGCTTAACCCTTTGAACATTCACTGACTTGCAACCCTTGTAAACTCACGCTGCACTGCCAAGGAACTTGAAACTGGAAAAAAATGGGAATTTCTTAGCAAACTTGCGGTTTTCCTTATTTTAAAATAGCTTAGAAGTTTCAGCACAAAGAGGGAACTTTCCTTCGATTGTTCTTTAAGGAGTATTGAAAAATATTGCCGCGACGAATAAAGGTGAATTGTGTTTTTCCTTTGATTTCTTAATACACGACTAAGTTTACTTTTTTTTTGGACTATTTCTTTCATAAAACCGGTTCTGAAGATTCAGAAGTTATTAATTGCAAACAAACTCATAAAATAATTAATTTACATTTCAAATGAGTTAAAGAAACATATTTGAATTTTTCTTTTATAGCAAAAGAAAATTAAATTCAGATTGTGTAACATCTGTTCGTGCTCCTGCATCGAGTAACTAAGGAATAACTTTGTAAAAGATAAATAAACGTAGAGATCACCTTTTACCTCAGCACCTTTGCCAGTATTTACCTTTCAACGAAATAAAAGCCTGAAAACGATAAATGAATAGCTACTGCCATCCGTCAAACTTTAATGATTTTCAACCTTATCTCTAAAGTATAAGATTCAATGTTTATTGGGAAAATTTTGAAGATAGATAGGTAGATGTGCTAGTACCTTCCGACATACATGCAGACTAAAATGAGAGAAAAATACCGTAGCTAGCTCCGTCCTTTTCACTTTAGACACCTATCTCCGTTAGGTCCTTTCATGATGTCCTTCACTAGAGAGGACATTTGCAAGTTTAATGACACGCTCTGGTGGAGAAAAGACTTCACATAGCAACCGCCCTGAAATGAAACCAGCGATAATGTCCCAACTTTGACTTTTCAAAGGACAACGAAAATAACTTCAGCGTAGATTAAAGCGGTTTGGTATAAACACTGCCTTACTTAAGCAAGTTTTCTTGTCAATTAAAGTCGCGAACAGAAAATACGAGAATTAATGAAAGCAACAATTTCTAGGCTTACTTATTCCGAATCGTCTGGCGGTTCAGTTGGTTTTGTTACAAAAAAACGAGTTCAGTTCGCTTGTACAAGATGAATTCATCAGAGCAAGTTAATGAACGCTGAAAAACTCTTGAATTGAAAACGTTGCTGAGTCAGCGAGTTGGCGCGGCCGCTGCCGTGGACATCTGCCGCGTCGCTGTTTTTTAGACGTGATAAATTAAAAAATACTTCTCATCTTGCATTTTTAACGGAACCATTTTTCATGAAATTAGCTTAGGAACGGAATGAACCTTGCTATATTTATTTATACGACATCAGTTTAGTGGTTGCATACTCAGAATGCGTGAAGTTTCAAGAATTCAGTTTCTGGCAATGTTACTCAATGGCAATAGGCTTAGCTACTCTCATAGGTCTGTAATATAACTGAAAAAATGTGAATATACTTCATAAACTTCGCTTATTTCCTCTCGACAAAATAGGTTAGATATTGTATCAATTCAAATTCAATATTCAAATAATCAATTTCCAATACAACCGTACTCAGAACACTAGAGCACCGCAGCTTCCTATTTGCAACAGAATTCGATTTGGCTTCAGTGTTGTGGTTGTACGCAGTTGGTAATGAACAGCCATCTAGCCAGTTAGAATGCAAGCTGGACATTCTATTTCTCAAACGATGGCCTAATTAACATCTTTAATTATACCACTAGCACTATTGTTGTGATAGAATACAGATTGAACTAAATGTGAACATTGAAACAATCCACTTGATTGATAAGCATAAAACCCAAGAAAAGCTTCCAATATTTTCCTTTACGGAATTTAAAACGGATATTTCCAGCTACCCTCAAAAATCAGTGTATTATTACATGTTCCAAGAATCCACCGATTACGTATTTACATCTAAACATTTCTACGTAACCGTGGGGTGGATGAATGTGCCTCATCTTGGGACACAAAAGGTGACCTGCCTTTGAGTATCCCCCCTCCCCCCACCTCCCGTGACACAATGAGAGACGTTGTTTGGAAGTAGGCTACCGTTAAAAGAGTTACATTCAACTTTCGTCGACTGACTCAGGAATTGTTACACATGACATCTGGCCTTATTTTCATGTAAACAGCTTCTACAGGCCATTCTATTAAAGTTTATCTTGTTTTTCGTTTGAACGCGGTGCGATTGTACAGACAACAGCACATCAAGTTACCACAATCTGTCAAATTTCTGCAATCGATTTTCAACCTTATCACAATGGAGGTAGGTTAATGTTCGATTGGTAAAATTTGACAGATTCGTATACGTTGACCTGCTGTTGTCTGTACGAAATAAAACCCCGTGAAGCCGCTCAAATCAAACAGACGTTACGTTGGAATTGCATTTAGCTTCAGTCGAGAGAAAAGTAATCAAAATATCAGACGTGATGTTGGGAAATACTGAAAGTTTTAAAGGATTATATTATCTTTTAACACTGTAAGAACGATATAAAAACATAAACATTTTAGCGGAAAAACAAGTCTATATCTATATCTATTCTATCTATTCTATACATATAATAAATCTGTAGAAAAGTCATTTTTGTACATTGAAGAAATTGAAAAAAAAAATAGCCAGCGTGTGAAAAGATAAGTAACAGAACCATCATTTTTTCAATTTTTGTCTGTTTGTCTGTTTGTCTGTTTATATGTTTGTTTGTGCGCACATCACGTAAAATCTACGAATTCAATGCTGAAAATGTTTATATACAAAAATTAAACGTAACTTGAGGTATAACTTAGTTTTTGTTTCATCGAAATCGGTTCACTCTATCAAAAGATATGATTAATTTTGTGAATTCAAGAAGAAAAATATTACGTTACGCAATTCAGTATAGTACTTGCAACGACATCTTAAGTCTAAATATAGAACTAATGTTGATAGTTGGAATCCAAATCCGATAGATGGCGTTGTGCAAATAACGTCATTTTCTGAATCGCGGTGTTAAGATTTTCCGCACGAGAATCACCTCGACCGTGTTTACTAGACAAATTGGGTTTCGTCAGGTGTCTTAAAAGTTCATCTATACATATAATAAAATTGTGGACAGAGCTGTGTCTTTACATTGAATGTTGTTTCGAAAAAAATAGTGTTATGCATTATTTGTATGCTACTGAAGCCAAAACAATCGTTTTTAATTTTTTTGTCTGTTTGTCTGTAGTCTGTTTGTCTGTTGCGATGGAATCAAAAAACGGCTGAACCGATTAGAAAAATTCTTTCACTGCTGGGAAGCTACACTATCCGCGGGTAACATAGGCTATGTTTTATCCGGGTACGGCAAGTCGTTCCCACGGGACGCGAGTAAAACCGCGGTAATATGAAAGTTTACTGATTAACAATGAAATCTCGGACACTATAACACCTTCTAACTTGAAAATTGGCAGGTGAGTTTCTCATAGGTGTAAACATACACTAAGAAACGATTTTTGGAAATTCCACCCCTAAGGGGTAAAAAGGGTTTGGTAGTTTGTATGAAGTCCAATGATTTTTGAAGTAAGAAACATGAAATTTAGCAGATAGGTCCGTATAGGGTGTAAAAATTTTTTAAGAATGGATTTTATGAAAATCTACCCCTAGGTTGTAAAACGGGGGTGGGAATTTGTATCGAAGTCCTATATTTTTTTTGAAGTAAGAGACATGAAATTAGGCAGATAGATCCGTTATAGGGTGTAGAAATTATTGAAGAACGGATTTTACGAAAATCAGCCCCTAGGGGTGTAAAACGGGGGTTGATAGTTTGTATCGAAGTCCTATGTTTTTGAAGTACGAGACATGAAATTTAGCAGATAGGTCCGTCACAGGGTGTAGACATTATCTAAGAACGGATTTTATCAAAATCTACCGCTAGGAGTGTAAAACAGGGGTGAAAGTTTCGGCGGCGCGCGTTGTTCCACGCGCTCCTCAGAGAGTTTCAGCAAACCCCTGCGGGGCCCACTAGGGCCAGAGCCCGTCAGGGCTGCGGGTTGTTCGAAAGAGTTACCGCGGCCCAGGCACACAAAGGGCTCCCGAAGGAACACGGTGGGTTTTAGTCAGTAAAAGTCTGACACTCCCTTCCGCTGTCACCCACAGCGGGAGGGGTCATACTGATGATTTCCCATCGATATAAAAAAAGGNTTGAAAGTGTACGGAAGTAATTCGTTATTGAAGTGTTGGTTTGTTTGTTTGTACACGCTAATCCGTCCAGTAGTTCAGAACTACTGAACGGATTTGAATGATTCTTTTAGTAAAAGTGACATTTTAGTAAAAGTGACATTTTAGTAAAAGTTGTTTGACTTACAAAAATGAGAGATGAAACGTCTCGAATGGTCTCAACCAGTTTTTTCCCCGGACTCCTAAAATTCGACATCAGACGTTCCAGATCTTTGATTTTGACGACCCATTGTCGCTGGCATAAGCGACATGGTCCGCGTACGAAGTCGCGGGCAGAAGCTAGTCATAAAATAAATCCGTACGACCCTATATGATCCGTTTGTTTAATTTAAGTTGTCCTGTTTAATTAGGTTGTGTAAAATTTACGGGGAGGTCAACCCTAATGGGAGCCAAAATGTCGTCCGCGGTTGTCACTGCACCTAACTTTACTCCAGTTAAGTTGAAGTTAGCTTTAGAACGTTTGATTAAGTTATTTGGAAGTCGCTCCCCAAACGTGTGTTAAATTCAATGTACCACCGTATGGAGCAAATTCGAACGAAATATGTATGTAGTTAAGTGTAACTTTTGAGCGTGAAATTACATTTCTTGATGAAGGATAATACGCAATTTTATGGTTTATATATTTCGAATGTATTTACAGATAACTTTTGCAGGGGGGTCTCCTTTGCAATTTGCCCACGTTATCATCTAGTTTATGCTGATAAAATTAATAAAAAAATATTTTAGAGCATTTCGTGACCAACAATTTTTTTTTGTGCGCATTATTTTCATTTTATTGCGACCATCAGGGACCACCGGTGTCCAAAAATACCTTTAGACTATCAGGATTCATGAACAAAGTAATGTTAAGGCAATTTCAAATACACAGAAAACAAAGAATATCACATATTCTTACATAAATATGTCATCATTTCAAATCGTATATCCAGAACAACATACTCGTAAGTAACTACTTAAACGTATTTAAACGATAAAATAAGAGCCCTCGTACGTTAGAATCTCACTGACGGCAGTTTAATTTTCTACATCCCGGTTATAGGGGAGAGCAAAACTTGTATAATCCACAACCCAAACACCATATATATTTGCTGAAGCTTTCAGGAGGAATTCATACATATGTGTATTTATATTATGTGCAAGTATAGATGTCATTGTTTTACGAGTGCTATTGTATCGGTTCATGTCTGTAAGTATAAATATGATTGTTGTTATTTCTTAACTAGCTTCTGCCAGCGACTTCGTTCGCGGATCATGTCGCGTATGCCAGCGATAATGGGTCGTCATTATCAAAGATCTATTCCTTCACTGCTCTGCTCCTATTGATTGTAGCGTGATGAAAAGTATACAAAGTAATATATAAGGTGCTCTAAAAATATCTGCCAGAACTTTAACAGGGGATAGTATTGTGTATATAGATTACAATAGTAAAGATAACTTATTGAAAATAGGTCACAATTTGTTTCATACAATAAAAAGTGCGTATAAGTTTGAATTGATTTATTTGCATGAGAACATCCCGCGTAGTAAATAGTAGTAATCAGCTGTGGCCGCACATTTTATTTCACAAAATACTGTTGCCATCCTTATCGTACGACGGCGACACGCCGGCGCCGTCAAAGCCGTAGGTAGATAACACACACAAGCCGCGCGGGCACGCACCCCCCGCCCTATCCCTTTCGTCGCACGCGCCGCCCGCCCGGCACCAGCCAGTCTCCCCGCGTCGGCGAGCCGCGCTGTTTCAAAGCAAGTTTTTGTGGTTTTTTGTGGTCAGCAAAGGG
>NWSH02000019.1:11102734-11143015 GCA_002382865.2 Heliothis virescens
ATGCCATTAAAAACATCCTGTAAAAAACCCAAGTCTCGCAGCTGTATCTCTACCGTAAAAAGTTGTGAGATCCATGTAATACCAAGTCGGTTAATCTAATTAGTCTCTACTTAAAGAACCTTCTGTCTGTAGTTATTACATACGTTTAACAAATAGAACGACTTGGCCATCGCATGAAAACACAGTGAATATTATAATTATATTAGATTCTTTAGTCTGTCGCGCCTCACACGATTGAAATTCTCGAAACTAATTCATTAATTGGTACTCTTGTTCGCCATTGAAGTTTCAGGAACATTAACTTCTTTAAGATACTCACCTCAATCATCATATTCTGAAGGACTCTGGTGAGGAATTAGGTTGCTGGCCCGTCGTGCTGTGTACCAAATCATGCGATGGCCAAGTCGATCTATTTGTTAAACGTATGTATTAACTACAGACAGAAGGTCCTTTAAGTAGAGACTAAATAGATTAACCGACTTGGTATTACATGGATCTCACAACTTTTTACGGTAGAGATACAGCTGCGAGACTTGGGTTTTTTACAGGATGTTTTTAATGGCATACCTACTGAGATGGACCCCTTGCCACACTATTTAGGCTAAATAAATGGTTTAAATGGTTTTAAAAAGATCTAGCTAAATATATGAGGTGACTTTAATATGTAAATGTATTTCTTGACATCGTTTAACTCTCACACATACTATAATCGCGTCTTAACGGATTATATTATATCGTACTAGAATAATGTAAAAAATATTGTACGAGTATTCCCAAAAAAATACTTCACATGTAGACAAGGAAGGAAATATATGGTAACAGCATAATATGCCTCACAGGGTTCGCTGCCCCAAACATGTTTTTAGGCACGTCCTATCAAAAAATATTGCATGACCCGAAACAAAAACATGGTATTCACATATACCTATGCATAGTATACATACTCCGATACCAGGACCTACCCGTAGGTGAAACTGAAGCTGATAAAAACGATAGATGAAAGCTCAAATTTCCCCAAAGAATATACGTATAATACAAAAGATATTTTCGTAAAATGGCGTCTGAAAAATTGGCGGCTACCGTCGATAACTAAAGGTGAATAGTTACCCAAGCGGGATCCCTGACCTAAATAAACACTTGCTTGCTGGCTTATGTTATTATCTTTTCTCATAAATTTACTGGTTTTGTATTCAGGGTTTTTGTGTATTTCGGGTAAATGTAGTTTTCTTGGAAAAAATGCAACCTTTAGAACCCCTTCATTTGAATCGAAATGCTGATATTTACAGCATATGATTTTTATTCCATCTTTAACAGCAACCGTACGTAACTCGACGTCGTACTTTCAGATTAATTTCTTATTTATACTTCTTCTACAAATAAAAATAATTCTTACAATCTATTTCTCAATACCAAACACAAACCAATTCCCATCACTTACAAACAGCGCACACGGTCTCTCCGCACTCACACACAATGCATTGCATTTAATTTTATTTGCAGTACATTGAATGCTGCACTCACGACTACGTGCCATTGTCGGAACATTAGCCGACATGTTTGCTCAACTGCTAGTAGACAGAAAAGGCTCGTGTTAGGAGTGGACTGCAAGTTTGACAGGCCGATGTATCAGCACTTTATAGCAAATGGACGCTTTGATACTTGGGAATATAAAGGTTTGAAGGAGTCGGTTGTTTTCAGTCTTCAGTGATGTTGGGCTCTGATATTATTATACTTACTCATTTATAAAAAATACTATTATATTTATAAATTATTATTTTTATAAACTAGTAATGAACGACGATATGATTTGGGAGACGTTAAAAAAATATTGAGGCTTTGGAAAGGTAAGACGATGTTACTGGCAGTTAATTTTGTACACCACCATTTTGGAATCAAGAACCGCACATAAAATTGATCCTTAGCTCTCTCAACATAAAGCACATTATAAAATTACCTACAAGTTCACATGTAAAAGACAACCAACCTTTTTATTCTTAAAGGGTGGCAGTGCCTGGCCTATCCGATAAGCCACGCTGCTTGGGACACCATATTGAGCACATAGATACTAGCGACCTCTAGCCACGCAGCCACTAATTGGAACCAAGGTTCTGTATAATTTACTGCTTCGTGGGAACATGATGTTTAGGTATTACATAATAGGAATTGGAGCCAAGAATTTATGTCCTTCGTATGCCTTGCTCCGATTTATTTGAAGTTATGATAACTTCAAGTTTAAAGTTCTGGGTACTTTACCAGCACATTGCATACACAGTAACAATTTGATGTTTACAACATGATTAACTTAGTTTTTTTGGACACCATTCATTAAATGCAACGCGATGTAGATCATTACAGAAATCTAAGCTTAGAAAGATTGAAGTGTTCCAATTTGCCGTAAAGAAACTTAATGCAGTTGTGTCTTCTCTCTTAAGACCTAACAATAAGAGCTGTACAATTACGTATTGGGAGCTCCTACAATTTATTATCGTCACTCCGATATCAATAATAATTCCAGAAAACGTTATTCGCAATAACCGTAACAAAGCACTTGATATTATTCCAATTGAAACTGAACGGGATTGCTCGAGCGCGACTTGGTAAAGTTTCCACTATTATTGCGGCTTCCCACCGTATTGTCTCGATACTATTGACGCGGAGTTCATAAGCCGAAGCGAGCTGTACTCAGCTGTATAGCAACATTAAAGTAATTAGTGTAATCCCTTTGTGAATGCTTTGGACTGGAAACAGTTTATGGACTAACTTATCTATATCTAGTTTATTAGCGGTTAGGTTGTTTGTATGTCCCCGTTTTAGCTACTTCCGAGATAAACCCAATATACTTTGTATGATTTCTGGCTAAATATTTCATTTTATATATATCAGATCAATTTTTTAACTGTGATTACTGTCTGTCTTTGTTTTTTGTGCAAAGACAGATCGTTTTCCACATTTTTAATAGAACTCGAGAACATTCAACTGACAGTCTAAAAATCTTTCTAACACACCTCAAATTTTCCCAAAATAAGTCACGTACTTGTAAAAAACTATGTTGGTCGGTTAGGCGTCCAATTCCGGAGCAGGTCGCGCCGGATGCCGAGGAAATGAAGACGTGGAGACCACACGACAGTGGCGCCGCCGCCGGATATCGACGAATGTGCCTGACACCTCAACGAACATGTCAATACGTGTCAGACATGGTTTTGGAGCTAGGAAATGTGAGAGTACAATGCCGGAGAGTACAATATATGTACGGTTTTCCGATAGTATAGTGTTGAACCTTTTATAACGTCACCAACCTCCTTTTTCGTTGTCCCAATGCTTGGTAATGTTGTACGAATGCTACTTTCAGATCACAGAATTTTACTGCTGAATGCTAGGTCCGAACATTCAGTATATAAATATCAGATCTTTTGAGTAAGAAGTCCTTATGATGTAGTACATGTTTTTGGCGGAGTTTCAATAGTGCCTTAACATCTATAGTACGGCTACAATGGTTGTCCACATAGTAGCCTAACAGCCATTTCTATCGAAATCGTCATACTGAAACTAAATAACAAAGTAAAAGTTAAATCTCTTTACCAAATAAAATTTTTATACTATAATTGAATAAAAATTAATCCTAGCTTCTGATATTCCAACATTTAGCGGACGCCGAGATTAAGTACTTGTTAACTAAATAGACAATTAGTATTTAGTCTGGTTGACTTACGTTAAATATAGCCTGAATTTTCTCCTCAGAGATTTGTACAATAAAGGGAATTGCCAGAACTTTTAGGTGACCTTTCAAACATTAATGAATGTTAAGAAATGAGAAATAAAACAGTTCTCGGAATTCAGTTTAAAGGAAAACACAGATTTATTGACCGTAGCTTCCGAATAGGAAAAGTTGTTTTAGTAGCTAATCCCTAAATAAATATTGAAATTGTTGTTTTTGAAATTAATATAAAAACAGTTTGGTTATTCCTATATAGAGCTGGAGCAATTTATCTTCTACATAGGCAACTAATTACATTATCACAGAATGTATCTACATTTCTTTTTTTCCAAGTATTTGATGTATAACAAAAGCGGTTGATAAATTCAACAGCCTTCAAAAATATCATTTTCCTCACACGCCACAGTGAATTCGGTAAACTCAGTGACATATTGGCTCAATGATGCGCGAACCACTCTCCGATAAACAATCGGTCTCCAATCTGAGTGACAACGGCAAAAATCGGTCAGAGCAGGCAATTCAGGTCAATTCCCAACGTTGTTCATTTTAATGCCATTATTCTGGACAGAATCGAATTCCAATTGCGAATCCTTCGAGCGTCGTTTGTTTTTCTTTTCAATTATATTTACTGTTTGAGAGCCAGAAGTTCTTGAAATTACCACGTTCATACAAAAACAAATATTCAGTTTTACAATAGGTTTCTACTAGCTATTTCTAGCAGTTTCAAATTAATTCCTTGCAAATTGAAATGTTGAGACAAAGAGATAATGTATAGCTTGTTGTTTAAAAAAGTTTAAGTATTGATTAGTTTATGAGTTAAATTGTTTTTAAATTATGAAAAGATCTGAGGCAACTCCTAAAGCAAAAAGGGCATCCACCTTTTTGCTTTCAGTTACCTCATTATTTTACTTTTCAAATCAACTTTATAGATTCTTAAAATTACAATTGTATAATCTACGTTGATGAATAAGGGTATGTAAGGATTAAACATAGAGTTTTATCTATATGTTGGTTCCATACTATTCTAAAATAGGAGCTCAAACCCAGCCGTCCTTCATCCGTCGTTTTACGGAGAATTTTTGATTCTATTCATATTTTACCTGCCGACAACATGCCACGGCTTTTTCACAAGGATGACTGGAAGCCAGCCTGTGTGGTTTATCTATTTTCAGAGTTCCTTTTTGTGTGAGTATTCGTTGCCAGTATTTTATGAAGCATAGAGGTTTTATTTACCTGCATGGAGAGTAATGGATTTTAAAATTTTGCAAAAGAAATACAATGTTTGCGGTACAAGAATCTCTGTTTCGCAATGTGCTGATTCATATTTTTATTTGTGTTTTAGGCCATATACATGTTATTGGATTATTGAAAATAAAACAGGAAAAAAGAAACCTTGACTAGTTTTTTACGTGAATATTTTTAGGAGGTAATTGAAAATAAACATGTCGACTTATACGCATACAAAACATTTTTCTTAGCCAAATGATAAAAAAGCAACAAGTTAATTTTATAATAACGCCTCCGTGTATCGAGGCCCGTATAATCCGATGATCCTGTAATCTGATTGGCCCACACCTACGCTCCCGCCGCATAACACGGTACCTGCCAATTCTACTTAGTTCGGGCTGTGACGGGATACGGGTATGTTATCCAGCCCATTGTTGTGAGTTAAGCAATATTGATGAGGTTTCGAATATCCTCCTCGTTTAATATTCACGTTAGAATTAGGGTATATCGACAGTTTTGTTTACGGAGTTTGTTATATGAAAAATAACTTTAAAATCCTGGTTTATTAAAAGAGTTTCAATACTGTAGTTGTTTTGACTCTGTTTTGCAATATTAACATTAGTCAAAATGGAATTTTTTTTAGATACTTCACATTATTATAGCGAATAAAAAAAATATTCAAATCTTTAAGTCTAATAACAGGTCAAATGATAGTTACCCGTAACATTATCCCCTATAATAGCTAAACGTTCACGCCATTTACATGATTCCGTCGATGTTCTGCTATTACACCCTCTAGCACTCGAATAACATTATTTTTTACGAGTTTTTCACCTTATCTCGTCGGCACATGCGTTCATGTGAAATATTGCGATTGAATGGGTTGTCTTATTTATATTTACAGCGTGTGTTTAACGTGTTGCTATATTAATGTGAAAATCGATAAAAAAATTGTTTCTTAAAATATCAATCCACATAATCGTTCATTCAATTTTTATAATCAGATTAAAAACTAAATTATTTACCCTCCTCTAAAATATACTTGGATTTTTTGTAGTCCTTTGCGATTTTCTTATTCATTCTTGAAAACCTTTTTATCACGGATACCCAAATGGTACTTGAATATGATCCCGGCTCATTATCCCGTTCATCAACCCGACTCTGATCCATCAATACTTCACTACATTATCAAAGCAGAAAGGAGAACAATAATTTTTATTACCACAATCATGTTTATACAAGTTGGTAACAGAATAACAAATTACCAACTAACTGAGGCCTGAAAAATTATCATCACCGTGACATCACCCATATCAATCTACTCAATACTCAACTCTCCTACCTCGATCCTTAACGAATGAATATAGACACACTGACAATATTAAAACACGATCTAGTACATCTATGTATAGTACTGAAAGCCTGGAGGTGGGGAGGAGAGTAGGGCCCGTTGGTACCGGCGCCGAGCTCCAGTCGGGCCCCGCAGTGGCTAGCTCGCGGACGTGCCAGTCAACCAATGCGTGGCCCCCAGGGAAACCACATGCGTGTCATGTGGTTTTTCTAATATGCAACTTGAGTTATATTTTTGGATTAAGATAAATTCCGAAACCAAAAGAAACTGTTATTTTTGATAAATCGAGTTAGAAAATATGCCTATGTTGTATTTTGGAAGTTGTTCAACTACTTCCAAAATACAATAGTTTTAAGTGATTTCATTTTTAATGATAAACATAATAAGTATTATTTACATAATCATAAAATAATTTACATTAAGAATTGTAATAAACCGATTTTCGGGTTAAATAGATCACCCCTTTTCTTGCCTCAGGCGCTGTCAGTTTGATTGAATTTCAAAATTGAAATTGCCATCGGTTTTCAATGAACACGCCATTTTAACCGATAACATGATTTATTGCGAATATTTTAAATAGATATTCTTTGCCTATATGTTATACATACTGTTGTATATAAAAAGCTTAGTCTCCTGTATATTTTATCGGACTTTTGATGTTAAAGTAATGAAAACCGAAAAATGCAGAAGCTGTTTCAATTTTTCCCGGTATTTTCATCCCGATAGTCGAGTTTGTAGCAATTAAGTAATTGAGCACTACGTAACACCCATGATATTCGTACATACTAAAAACTATTTTGAGACTGGATAGAATATTTAAATCGATACCTAATAACAATGTTATCTTTTGTTGATTTTGAAATAAACGCATACTTACTTACATTATAAAGCTGAATTGTATATTTGTTTGCTTCACCGCTCTAATCTTAGGAAATACTGGTCCAATCAAAAATTGCTTATTCATCGAGAAAGGCTAGAGAGCTATTTTTTATCGAGGTGTGTGAACGTGTATCCTCGGATGAAACCGCTGGCAGAAACCAGTTTATAAGTACAAAACTTGTTTCGGAATTAACAAATCAAAAGCATCCTGTCTTAATTAAATATTCATATTATGCCTATACTTGTCTTCTGTCTCCCGGTAGCAAAGCCCGTTACTTCCCCACTCCTGTTGGGCAAAACATGGCAAATTGGTTCCATTAGCGTGCATTAGGGGGCGCTGCGAGACAACTGGGACCGCACGTTTCAAAGTGTTTGGCTCGGCTAGCCTCGTCTGGCGCAAATGTTTTGGTCCTTTAGACGCTGTTAATTGTATAAAGGTATACATCCAATTTGTTCGTAAACTTCGTTATATCATACACATTGTTTTTTGACATAAATGTGGTACAATTTTCGTTGTTTAGACTACCTGGAGTGAGGAGTATGAGCGTTTAATATTCGTCTCTCCGGGAGGTTATTTTAATTAAGAGGTAAGCGAGCTCCTGCTTTATAGCTTTGGTAATTTGGGAACTAGGATCATAAATTATGCATTTGATAATTGAAAACGAGGGAAAGTTTTTATAAGCCAAAATTAACTGGACACAAAAAAATGGTTGTTGTTTTTTGGAAATAGTAACATTGATTAATTAATCTTTGCAACAGACTAACGACGTATTACTGTGTTTATTTTCCTTTACCTGTTGTTCAATTAATTTCATTACGTAATGTCATGGGGTAGAAAATCCATTCCACGCAGCTCCTCTTAGGTAAGTTTATACGCGTGTAAATGTCACCGGGTTCAGATTCTCATTGTATATTAGTTTGCGGCGTCTGCATGGCACGTAACGCATGAGTTATGTTGATTATATTGTTCAGCCAGGAGAATAGAGTACTAAGATAATGGTTACTGTTTATTTATTAACATATTAATTAAATGACAGAATCAATTTTCATTTCAGTAAGATGTACTAAGGGGACTAATTTTGAATTTAAGATCTTAAAAAAGTATATGCTACCTTCACGTATAAGATAATAACAGTACCTAGTATTAACCTTTGTTAATAGGTTCCCTTGTTTGTTACCTAATTAAATCCATGCAAAAAAACTCAGTTCAATAAACACCAAGTGTGCAATCCTTCGCAATAAATCCGGTCCAAAAACAAATATGAAACGGCTGCTGGCTCTCTCACAGATTCATGCAAGCCTCTGGGACATACGTAATCATGTTGATCGTTGAATACAAACCAGGATATTGAGTACTCCAGGAATTTTAGCTGGAACTTTGTACAAGGTGGACTGTGCAAAAGGAGCGGTTTATGTGCAACTGGGAATGGGTTTATGTGCAACTCAGATTAGATGTTAGGGAACTGTGATCGTAAACCAGCACTCAGTAAGTTTAGTCTCTTGTGGTCTTGTAAAACAGGAATAGAGAATTATTACTATGAAATCCTTGGTGTTCATTATAAGTGTGTATTTTAATAATTATACGCTCTTTTCTTCGCACTTACCTCAGTAAATAAATTACTAGCACAAAAAAGTTTGGCATTCGTGTCTCTGAATACAAAAATCTTGCTTAACATTGTCCAACCATTACATCCAACCCTTTTTCCTCAAAAGGGTTACATAAAATATTTCACTGAAACGGTCCTGAAAATCAATGTACTGGAAATATGTCAATACAAAATGCAATTTCGGAATTGCTCACTAAAATTCCGAACGTCATTTCAGTGGAAATAATTGAGAAAATCTCAGCTGAACCCGTTGTAAGGGGTATGTATGTGTTGTATACATCACTGAGCGTAGGAACTGTAATCGTCGTGTGCCACACTCGAGGGTTAAATGTATTTAATACTGTATAATATACAGAGAAGTAAATACTTGGTATGTATATGTGTAACTAGGATAATACGCCTGCCAATTATTTGAACCAGACCAAATATACTGAACGTAGTATGTACTGTTAAGTATAAAGTATGAAAGTAATGTCAACCTATTTTATCACTTTAAGATTGGCTACTGTGCACTCAATCCTGAATGATGCAAGCCGTTTTGAAATTTGCAAATATACTTTATACCGAGTTCTTCTACATAAAGGTGCGTTGTAATAAAATCACTTATAATATACTTACACGTGTTCATATTAATATAAGCAACAAATACACACTAAATACTAATAATAACACTAAAACATTTCTATCTCGAGCGTACTCAAGAGTACATAACACGCGAACATCAATTTATTTCTATTACACACACGTATTTTCGGAAACACGATAATTCGCATTATCATTTAACAAACACGGAAAAGCTCTACTCGAACAATATGCCTGGAGTGCTCCTATAAATACAATGAAAATATATTATCGTCAAGCTCTTGGAAGATTAGATAGAAGCGTATAATTGTGTTCTATGCCATGATGAATCTATTTCAGTTTCAATATATTTCCACATTACCTTGTCTAATAATGAATAAGTTAAAATATCAATATTTTCAAGTATCGTACTTGAATATGATTTATATTGAATCTATTTCAGTTATTATTCAACAATTCAATGAATAACTCGTAATATTATTAATATTTTTCTTTGTAACTAAATTTATTTTCGTTTACTCAATAACAGATTCATGAATAAATATAATTTTAACAAGCTTTCGTGAGCTATTTGCGAAAAAGAGTATATCTATATATGATGCAAAACGAACAAAGGTAAACTAAGCCTTTTGAGAATGAAATAATTTCTCGTTGAATATGAGCTTAGGGAGGGTGATATGAAAGGTCGCGTTGCCGTGACCTAGGCGTCCGATAGGTCAGTTTAAAATAGACAGTGTTGCAGATAGTAAAGGTTAACAAACTACGTGCTATGTGACATAAACTATGTTATTTAGAAAGTTGAAGAAGTGAATAACTTAGCGATGTTAGTCGCCAGTCTCACAGGCTAAAATAATCAAAATTAAAACAACCTGTGAGACTGGCCTCTAAGGTGTAATTACTAGTTTATCCTCTTTGACGGGTTTTACTGCGTTGTTGAAAAGTGATAGTCTGCGTTTTTTTTAATTATTGAGCCGCCTTTGCGTGAATGAAAAACAAACATGTATATTCGTAAATATACACATCCGAATAGAGAAATAAGAACCTCCTCCTTTTCAGAAGTCGGTTAGTAAACTGAAATTAAAAAAAAATATTATGCTTATTTTACTTTATATTTTTTAGCAGTTTAAAGTTAAAAGTATTTAAATGCAAAATGTTTCATTATTTTTTTAACAAACTCAAGCTCAAATACGAGATTTAAAAATATAAAATTATTAACTTTATGAGCTACGTTATTTTATGTACTCTGTGTGGATATATTAAATGAGCTTTCCAGCTTCTCTCATTAACTTGTAAATGTGTTCATAATTTTAAATATTTCACATATTTTTACATTCGCATCGCAGACAATATTTGTGGAATAAGTTTAATTAAAATTCTCAGTCAAATAAATTAGCTTTAATACTTTTATATTTTGAAATGTCGCTTTCATGTATGAAAAACATGAAATTATATTAAATCCCAGCACTGCTTGCGCAAAGTTCAGATGTAGCCAGCCTATTATACTGGATTAATTACCAAAACGTGTAAATGCCAGCAATATTCTGTATCTTAAAAAGTTTTTATAACGAAAAAACCAAACAGAAAAAATTATAATAGATTTGTCCCTACAAAGGTCGAATAAAACATTAAGTAAAGAATCTGTAAAATATAAAAAATCTTGATAAAATCATTCTTACTCAAGAAGTAATAAAATAGTTACCCAAAGACTTAGATTTAATCAGTCTTCGAGCAAGCAAATACTAATTATTTCGTAATTTTAGCATAATCAATGTAATTTTTGGTTGTACAATTACTCTTAAAATAGACAAATTACTTTTTGAGGTGACTTTGGTCGATGAAGGTCATATTATTTGTACATATATACAAAAACAAATTTAAGTAAAAAAGTTAAAAATGTTACAGTTCTATTTTCAAACAGATTAAAAAGTAGAGAAGTAAAACATTAATCTTCTTACCTGATAAGGCCTTTGTACATGAGCAGTGTTTAAAAAAGAATGGATTTCCCGGGAACGCTTGAAGATAATCTGGTTTTACCATCATTGCCCTGAAAGGTTAAGAGAGTAAAAAGCTTTAATGGATGGGTATGATGTTAAATAACTTTGTTCCTTGTTAAAGTAATGATATTTTGCATACATTTTTCTTTAAATAGCCATTTACCTAGACTTTATTTCGATTTCGTCGATTTTTTCGGCTACGCTGTAGCTGTCGTAGCATGGCTACGAGCTACGGCGTAGTCTTAAGTCTGACGTTACAGATTTGTATTTCAATGTTTATAACTGTACTTTATAAAAAGCGTGACAAACGAAGAAATATTAGCTCCCTTAATAACATTTCATTAATAACTCACCTAACACACAGATTACCTAATATTTGCTTCACCAAATTGAAGTAAATTTAGGTCAACACAAAGAAGAAAATTACAGTCCCTGATATAATGTTAGACCATTTGGTACGCGCGCGGTATTGTCGGTTAACTAAATGTGACTTATATGTGTTCAGCGGGCTGAGTTACTGCGCCCTGTGCCTGACAGCAAAATAATAGGGACGAAATAAGCTGTATTACACGACCACCACTGAACAACAAAACGGAATAAATTGAACGCAGTCGTTGTATGTATCTTTAGTCTGTTTCGTTTAGTAACAATATCACTGTCGATCTTTATTGCTATTTCTTGTAGGTATAAAGATTATAGTTTTTAAGATTTTGAATTAAGTTAGTTGATTCAAGTTTTTTTGTATTCAATAAGTGTTCTAAAACATGCTGAAATTAATCTGAATATTATTTCTCCCAACACCCACACTTTATAGAATGCGTAAAGGTATACAAAGTGGTAATAACAAAATACAAAATGGAACACAATAACTCAAGTGCTCACTCACATACGTGAACTGTCAACTGTATAGTTCGGAACTCATCAATATGCCAGTCACCGCGGACTGAAGGCTCTCACAGTGGCATACAAAGCGAATACACTGACGACTCACTTCGTTATTAACTGAACACGTAGCTAACAGACTAATCAATGTACGCTTCAGAGTTATTACTCGCGCATAATTACATTTCCTGCTCATAAATATGAAGAGGTATCTATTATTTGCCTTAACAATCAAACAAAAAGATGCTATATTAAAATATTGAAGTTTCCACAATAAGAGCCAGATAATACTATCCCTGGATCAAAAGCAAATGCATAAGACTTACTGTTTATGCACTAAAAACAAAACTTTGTATTCCTACCATCTGTATTATTCAGTCGACAATCTATAGAAAACTACGAACATCTCAGCGAGCGATGTCTTCACAAAAGAGTCGAGATAACATCGTTACATGACGGTGCAAATGCGGCCGAGCGAAGCACTTACTCCGCTCGGTGAGTACTGCTCCAGAGTGCTTCAATATCGCAAGCTTATTGTTGTTATGGAAACAATAGATATTTTACTCCCGTCTGATATTTATTGGAAGTGTAAGCCGATTTTAATTGCAATTATTTCAAGTGCGGAAAATCTCCATTATTGTTAAAATTCATTTACTGAAAATAGCAACATTTCGAATGTTATTCCATTTTGATACAACATTTAATGAAGTATACGTAAAATTTTACCGTCTGTGGTATTATTTTGAATAACTACGCGCTAACGAATGGCTCTCTAAATTATTCGCAGATATACAAACAGGTTATCAACATTCTCATTAAATGGAAATTACATTCTATTGTACAATGCGGTGCGAATGAGCAACGAAAATCACATTCGTACATCGTTAATTACTTGACGACAATTTTTTTTTAAACTGATTATAAACGCATTCGTTAGGTATTTAAAAGATGTAACTATACAAACCTATTTGCAACATTTGATACGTAATACGTTCATGTAAGATTTAGATATTTAAAGTTGCCAGTCTTCATTTGATGTTTCCCAAAATTTTCCTCATTAATATTTAACAAGAAGAATGGCTATATATCACCATTCCATCTCTGGACATATTTGAAATTAGCGTGATGCACTCAAACCATGAGGAACATGCCAATCATGCGTCTAGCCCATCCATCTGTAAATAATTGTTTCGAATACGCCAATAACGGTATACTGAATACAACCGGCAGAGTGCAGTCAAGGATATGTACATTATATGTGAATATAGACGTATGTGTTTGAAGGAATATACCGTAGTTTGTGTTTGTACAAGTTAACTGCTCACTGATGTGTACTTTGGTATCTATATGTCAATTGAGATGCATCTACACGTGTTTCGATATTCATAAACTATTTTTGTACAGAATTAAACGGAATTAAAATCACGGAGTCCAAAAAGCTAAGCCGACTAATCTCAGTCCAGCTAAAAGCTAATATTAAAGCCAGTATTATAACATTTTAACAATAAAACTGTATTAGTAAAATTAGTTCACAGACCACTAATTGTAACACTCTACCAGCAGCTGGCCTTTTGATATAATTATTGGAATATTTAATTAATAACAAAAGCAAATAGTTATTAATATTACCGCTGGCCATTTGTTTAATAGTTATTAGTTAGCCGATCTTCAGACCAAACAGAAACCCTGCGTGTTTCTTTTTAAGTTAAGAGCTTCCCTCTGATAAAAGTATACGTTATACGTCGGTTAAAATGCTGCACCTTTAGCTAACACTTCCACGTGTGTAATCTATCAATATCACTGTCAATTTACTTCGAACCCAGAAGTCACATTTCCCACACCTACACAAAACCCGAAACGAAAAAGACTGGTAATTCTTTTTCCTGTCGCAAGCGTCTATTAGGAATTTTGACAGCCTTTCTACATTTGTAGAGACATAAAATTAAAATGCGGTAAAGTTTCGCACATTTGCGGCTATCCGCCAACAGACTGGCTGCAGTAGAGTGACCATCTGTACTGTGTACTCCGGAAATTCCGGCCCCAAATCCCATTGTAGTCTGACCTGTTTTTGAATTCAGTCTTTTAACGTCTGCCTTTTGAATGCTTGAATACTCATGGGTACTTTTTAGGCTAGTAAAAATCTCGGTGGGCCAACGAGATTTGCATAAGCTTTTTTGTGCCTGCTAAGTTTTATATTTTAATGCGGTGTGCGGGCTGCATTCGAAGGTTGTTTTAGCTAGTTATATACCCTCTTAAATATGTTAAAAATTATGATTATTTTAAACATTTGATGACCTATACAATGATTCGTTAAAAAAAATTAAAGCCTTAATATAACGTTGCCAAAAAAGTTCATTAACCTTTCCCCCTTTCCACCCTAAAAAAATTCGCTCAATTAATCAATTACGCAAAAATACAACAAGAGCAAATATCTTTTGAAAAATTCAGCTTTCCATCCGTTAAAATAATCCGAGCTTCGTCAATATTCTGTGTTTACAGTCATCCCCACATATTGGTGGTTCACAGTCTGCAGCATTTTATCGCACCGTGGACTCACGGCTGTGAAGCAGCAGATATAAACCCCCCTGGCCCCCTCCCAACCCCTGAGGGTATTTCCCTCGCCCCCATATCACCCTGTATAATCGATCGACTCTCCGTGCCGGATACAGTGTTAAGGAGACGTTGAGTCTGTAGAAATAAATGTATTTAAGCCGACAGCCACCAGATATGTTGTTACAAATGTGTTTTAGGAATTGACATGCGAGATGTGGCGTCGGTTTCAAAATGGATATTCGTATTTCGATTTATTTTTGGTTTGTTATTTTGTGTGGTTTAAATAATGTGATTTTCAATCCAATTTTTCTAATGGTTTTTCCGTGTAAAGAAGGGATTAGCTGGACATCAGAGAAACTAATAACATTACTGTACACTGCAATATTTTATTTGCCCGAGAGTTTGATTAGACTTATAAATAACTATAAAAATGAATGGTTGTGCGCACATTACGGTCAGGTGTCTGGTTGATATCAGCTCGACTAAAAAGTTTGATAAAATTGTCGATTACCGTCGGCCAACTACGAGCCGATAGTTACGTCTGTAGAGAGATGTGGCTCTTAATAAAGTTAATAGTTTACAAACGAACAAATTAAATAAAGAATTACCTGTAGGTACCTATTTGCTCAACAAAAACAGGAAAACTTGTAGAAAACACACGGTATCCTCTTTTAATGAATTGTACTTAATTCAAGTCGACATTTATTTCGTGTTCCTGAAACGGATGTTAATGATGTTTGTCAAAGCGTGTCAAAGGCAATGTGACCAACGAGTGTTACGCTTCATTAAGTCAAATTGATTGAAACAAAATGCTAAATTATTTACATTTTATAAAAAATATACTGGGAACTTAAAATAAAAACGTCGACCTCTAAACATTAAGGTTATCTATACCAGCTTGTCTAATAAGAACGTAAACATCAAGAAAATTTTAAAAGCGGAGAACCCAAAATAAACTTCTTAAGAAAACCCACATAAACGTGAAATTATGCTAAATACTTCCTTATGTAAAGAAAAGATTTTAGAACAAATATTTTGGCTACTTTCCTGTTTTATTTTAAGACGCCGAAAAGAATAAATGTTTGTCAAAAATTTTTAGGCTCCACTTTAAAAATCAAGTCCGCCATTTTTAATTCTAACCCTTCCCGTCTAGAACATTCTTTAGAGTTTCGCTGCAAGTTTTTTAAGTAACTTGAATTTGAAAGCTTTGATGTATCCTCCTTAAGTTGAAGCTTGAAACTCAAGTGTTCGGGAACAAGTTCGTGTCACACAGAATCCGATTAACGTAATATATAAAGATGTGGAGGGTGGTAACAGGTTTATAACGATTTATATCATTAAATTAATGATGTGGGAACGTTGGAAAGTAATGGTTATGACTTTAGGTTAAGATATGAAAGCTTGCTGTTGTTTGTGGAGGCTTTGTTTTATACTGTGTTGATGTGATTGAACATGATACATGATAATTTTACTGATTTAGGTTTGTACTATATCAAGATAGGCTGAGGTGATGGTGATGATGGCGTCCTAGCCGGTTATCGGCCACGGCGGCTGTTCTCATATAAGGAGATCAGCCAGCTGCGCAGGACATATTATAATGCACAAGCATTTGCGCTGACACAGGTGCACTCCCTATTCCCTCACTCTCATAACCCGATGGGACGGCAATCCGACACAACCGGTGAGAGATCAGGCGCAGGACCGACATTAACGTGCTCTCCGATGCACGGGTGTATCAATCACCAACTTCCAATTCCGGGCTGCTTTGTGAAAGTTTCTAAAACCCACAAAGCGATTTCGGCCCGTCCCGGGAATCGAACCCGAGACCTCGTGCTCAGCAGTCGGCTATGCGACAACTAGACCAACGAGGCTGAGGTATAAGGATACCGTCTCAAAACTTAAGCCATAAGATTCCTATTTTTTATCAAGCAAATTAAATGTATTGATCTTACCAACTATTTTATTATTATAAATGTCCAATTATATTAATTGGATGTATGTAAGCATAATACCGTCAATAAATATTCAGAAGCTACTAATAAGGCGGATCATATAATGAATATTGATGTTCACTGCTATAGACAAGTGATTAATGGTGCTAATTAATATCTGAGAATCGATGAAAGCTTTTTGTTTATCGACAATGTTCATAAATAATTGCTTTAATGATGGGTTTACGTCATATGTAACAGAATTAATTCGGGTTTCAATGACACAGATGCTATTTACTGTTCCTATAACGAACGTTTCCAATATTCTGTCTATTTATAGATTTATCACTAGAGATTTTTTAACATTAGCTCCATACAAGTAATGTCAAATTCACATCTCTAGTAAACAAATCGACAGACAGGTAGGTTATTGAATTCCACAGTGAGTGAATCTAGAATACGATATACGCAGCACCATGTGTGACTTAGTCAAACTCGGTCTCAATTTTCTATCATCAACTAATAGTTTTTATTATATTTTAAAATGAGAAAACCACAAAACAGGTGACGCACCTGTGGACGTGTCCTATCATCACTATCGTCATCATATCAACCGATTGCCGTCCACTGTTGAACGTATACCTCTGTATAGTTATCTATTCGAAAACAATATCTACCATCCATAACGCACATATAAGAGTGAAATACACATTCACTTGTAAGTCCCGCAAATGTCCAATAACATTGGTAGCTACAGCAATCTCGTCACATTTCTATTTCCGAACTATCGACATTTATCGGGACATAAGAAGCGACGCGAACGATCTTTATGCGATACGAATTGAATCTACGGCTTTATAGTACTTGGTCAATGCTGTCAAAACTGATGTTATTTTTATTAAGTGCATGCTTCTGCCGAGACGTGCTGATCATCCCTACTGTATTCCGTGTTACAAATGAAAGTACTCGTAATTATAAAACAACAATATTAATCTAGCTAGATCTTGCATATTATGAAAACAGGTTTAATTAAAATCACTTAAAAGTTTTATTGGACTGAAATACTGTATTATTTGTAATTGCCCCACTAAACATAAAACGCACATAAGCTGAGATAGAGATAATAAATTAATCACTTAACTCCACAAACTATTTCATTAGTTACACAGAACTTTTAACATATAAAATGTTATTCTATAAAGCGCTATCTCCTAAAGGTCGGGGCCTCGATCGGACAGACCTTTGTAGTCCCAAAAATATAAAGAGGAGAGGTCAGACTACTGTCACAAAACCCGTAACTACCCACGTTTTATTTACATGATAAAGAGGTTCACGTCTGCGTCATGACAGGCTGCCTGCTGAATAGCCAAGAAATCAATAAAGTTATAAAAGAAAGATCACCTTTGATCTGGATTGATGTGATGACATAGAAGTTTTTTACAAGGCCCACTTTTATTAGCACGAAGGAATAGCCATATTATTTATACAAGAGAATCTTCTTGTATTCAAGTTATTTAAAGAAAATTCTAAACATCTACTTTTTTCTAAGAAATGATAAAGAAAGATCTAAAAATACAACAAAATCTTCCATTGTATCCAATATTTTACAAGTCACCGTTTCTAAAAAATATAGAACAGAATAGGTATATTTGGTTAGTGACGGATTTATAAAATCTTTCAGTTATTCATACAAGTCAATACATCGCAATAGCTCGTTACCCGAAGGCAAACACAAAACAAAAACAACATCAAGCTAAATAATAAATCAAATAACCTTCCACCTTTACATATTACTTTCAACATGCTAAGAATACTTAATCCGTGAGTAAAAACTCTCTAAGTAACAGAGGATTTCAAGATGAGATTAATTCGGGCGCGGGCCGACAGGGTAAATCATCTGAATTCATTACCCGGATTCGTGTGCCGGATCTGTAGTCAGGTGATGAATTTAGAGCTTCGATAATTTGTTTCGAAATCCGTTACTAGCAGCCTTGACCTGGTTGGATCATAGACTTAGGCGTTATCTTAAGAGCCTCTTTTGAAGTCGAGGGCTTGCTTCTATGTATGTTTTTGGCTTTTTGTGTCTAATCACGCAAAATAGGGCTGACTGAGAGAACAAGATCTTTCTCTTCCGTGGTTAACACCCAGATTCTACGTATATAATCTTAATTCTGAAATTATTTGAAAGAAACACAGTATTTGTCGCAGACAAAATCACAGAGACACGATTGCTAATTACGAAATATAAAAAGCAATTTGCCTTGCTTATGAATTAATAAGAGACCCTCATCAATACGGGAGTTATTCCTTTAAGTAGCCACTCTTTTCTGAACCCGGAAAGAAAAATAAAAACCCTTCAAGGTATATTTTGGGGTATTAGAGCCAGTCATCAATAATAGCAGTCAGGAGCGAAATGCGCGAACTGAGTGAAAGAGGATTATCGACCTCTAAAAGCAGTAGGCGTAAAAATATTCATAGCTCAACTTCTCAATACTGTTCTTCCGGGAAACTTGAACATAAATAGTATTGACATTTATAACATCACCTCAAGAAAAAGAAAAGACTTCAAAGAAGAGTACATACCTAAGTAGGAATATTCTTTGCATGTTGAATACATATCATGAAATCAATCACCCATTTTCTACGTCAAGGAAGTCGATTCCTCTTACAAACAAACCAACATAATACATAGCCTCTCTATATGTCTGGAACAAGATAACCTTATCCTCTTTCGATCAGTATAAAGAGGAGCACAAAGGAGGCCGGAACAATAGTCCACACGGGCGCTCTTCACAACAGTCAAACGATTGCCCCAATGATAAGTATAATGTAGGCCTAGAGATGAATAATGTTGTGTGACATATAAGCCAACTTATTAAGGTTATAAATGAAATATATTTCATAGCAAAAAATCTAAAAATTATGAGTCAAGTAAGAAAAATACAATTCCAATTTAGTAACGCTTTGAAACGTAAAATCACAAACTTTTCTGTACTGTGAAATAAGGAAATGGCTGTCAATTTATTTCGCGAAAATCTGACGTCGAATCGAACTTTATGCGTCAAACAACGCGTAAAAATGCTTGTTTCTTTCCCTTTGCACGTTTTAATATAAGAAGATTTTGACTTCTGAGAAGTTGAGCATGACGTGATTTATTTACAACACGGCTGTTGCATTATTGGGGGCTCAAGAGCTCAGTACAACAAGCGTACTTTTCTAAAGTCACGTAATGATATGCTTTTTATGTTCTTGTCGGAAGCCATTAACAACGAAGAAAAATATAGTGATGCTGCGAAGTCATGATAAAAGCTAATTGACCATAAAGCATGGATGCTCAATAAAAGGAAGAACTTCGAATATTCTATTTTCAAAAGTAACAAGGAACATATAAATATGTGTATAACATACTGACTACGGCCATTACCCGTCGGCACGTATACACTGCTGATGTATGCATGAGTGCGGTTCCACTGCTCTGATTTATGAGGGTAATCTCCATGGCGACGCCAACACAGTATTTTCCACTTAGGAACACATCCTGGATACTATTTATAGATAATTTTGAGGAATGAAGCTTGTGAGACTAGCTTTATGAATGTGTAATAGAATAAGATGTTACAATGTATACGCGTACTGGGTTAGATACTAGTATTATGATTATTATCAGAACACACCAGCGCAGGTCTACTACTTCAAATGGACGACTCTTTTAATAAAACTGACGAAAACCACCATTAATTGTCTTCTTGATAATCTATTTTCGACCTTCCATTCAGAGTGATAGAATATAAAATTGCGTAAAAGATTTTATGTAAGACACTCAATAGTTGTCGTAGATACAAGTAAGCTGCTTATTCCAGAAATAGAATGATTCGCTGACGAAAAGGGTTGTTATTTTAAACCTTCAACGTCGTTAGGGAGATAAAATATAACCACTGAAGATGTGCCTACGCATAATAAATACTATCGTGCTGCATCTCTTTGGTGTCTATAAATATTGCCCCACTTGATATAGCAATAATTCGTTATAAATAGCCCGCTGTAGTATTTGCCATTATTGCATTGGTAAATCGTTAAGATTTTAGTAAAATGTCTACCAGTCATAGTGACTACCAATTTAAACTTGTCGAACAATTCAATTATCTTTTGTTTATTTTGGTACTTACAAAATACTTTTAAAGTGAATTTAACATCGGCTCACAGTTTTACGAACCTGTTCGAAGTATTCGTCTCTCCGAGTTTCTGGCGCTTAATTCCAGTTCTTGAGCACAAGACCTCGTCAAATTCTTTATACCGTTTAAGTGGTGAATAGAATTTTATACGTCGTAAATAAGTGTTAGTGAAAATAGTTTTGTGTAACGGAACCTCAGTAGTCTGCTGTCCTTTACTGAACTCAATATTCTGTCTATCTCTGGATTTGCTTACTAGAGATAGTAATTTGACATTACTTGTATGGGGCTAATGTCAAAATTCTTTCTCTAGTGCGCAAATTCAGAGAAAGACAAGTTATTGGGAACGGCCGTGAGAAGACTACTTTCACCAAAATGTTCCCGTATATTTGTCAAATTACTCGGAATCTTACTGAGGCTATAAATCTCTTATTTTCAAAACGTGTAACGTGTACAATATTTTATGAGACAAAACTAGTGTTTTTATTGAGTTCTGATTACAGGAAGATATTATATAGACAATATTTTATTATATTATGACTTTGTGTGTGATGGAAAATAATAGTAGGTACCTATGAACCATTACCTTTTGTGAAGGTAGAGAGAAAATTCCATGAAACTTTTCTATTTATAACATTGGTGAATAAATATTGATAAAAGGAAACCCTGTGTGAATAGAGGAACGTAGATTAAAAACATTGAATAGATTGCGTTAACAAAAAGCTGTTTTGGTCTATTTGTACAAATGGGAGGTTCCCGGAGCAAGGCTTCTTATAAATATCTACCCATATATGTAGAATGTAGGTATGTACGTATATAGTATGAGTATGTGATGTTTGTACATTTGAGTGTGGCTATAAAACTTCGCCATCCAAAATAACCGAAAAAATCCGGAATATAATAGCCGAAAATATCAAGGGTCAACTCCGAATGGATAACAATGGGGAAAATATCGTATTACCGGCCAAGGGTAAAACCGATATTTCATACAAAATAAATATGTCCGGCTTATGAACGAATTTATGGACAAATGAATAAATCATGTCGAATCGTTGGCGGTAAAACACGGCAGAAAGACATTTGAGATCCTATTCTTTTTCTTGGAACCATATGTTACCTACTAGAAAATTTATTGTCTGAAAAATAATAAAATGTTAACTTTATTTAGCACAAAACTATTAGTATGTTATTCCGATACGATCAATATCCCTGTGCTTCAATACAAAAATATAACAGACTTTCAACTGAAACCCGGACTAATTTGATTCGTTATTTAGTTATTTGCAATACTGCCATCGGGTACTCTCAGCGTCCAATCAAAACTAAATGAATATAGTTTGCAAAAATAAATGGCGAACAATGCAAGCTACGGCCATTTCAGCGGATTTGATTGGAATATGTTTCATCGCACAAATTCAATATCGTTAATTGTTTTGATAACCATTTTAAACGTAAAAGGCTAAAAGAACTGCATTCAATTCCTTCCTACCGATTGTGCACACATGCAGGTAAATACAATTTTAATTGCCCCCATTGTTTTTTTGATATGTACATTTTTAAAGAGCGGTAAGGCTGAATTCTATTTTCCACACATATACTAGCGCTACGTTATGTAGATAATTCATCACCCAGGCATAAATCCTATCCATTCCGCCTCCACTGAATGATATAGAAGTCAGTCTCTCATTTTATTCTTATCAGTTATTTATTTAAATAAGTTATTTAGTAAAGAAATCATATAAGATATCCACATTCTAAGCCACTGCGCTTACCACATCCTGAAATTAAATATCAAATAAATACATATAAATAAACTTCTTAAAACGATCAAGGAAGGGTAAAACTGCCTTAACATATAACACACTTCGCACCTCATATATCTCTCTTGTTACGCTAAAAACTAAAATGGCGTCCGTACAATAAATCTGGTGCGTGCCGAGGCGATTTTTTACTCAGCTGTGAGAATATAGGCGGGCAGGTTTTACTCCAGGCTTCAGGGTTCAATGACCCGTTATCTACGTGCAGAGTTTTGCTAATAGTGTCGGCCTGAATTTGGTGACGTTTGACTGGATTTTTGGCTAGATGAGTACATTTAGAACTGGTCTATTTAGTAACCCTGATAAAGTACTGTATGAAGATTTATTAGCAAAAATAACATTTGTGTTTTAAATAAGTTTGAATTGGAACGGCTTCAGAGCCGTGTTCAATAACATTCTTTGTCAAATATCTGAACATTGGCATCAAAACAAAATATTCCACGCCAACGATTCCATTCTTAGTAAATAGATCTCCATTGACAAAGGTCACTGACCTGGGGTCCACAAAATGGGGGTAGTGGCCTAACCTAAATTGGAAAAGTTAGCTCTAGTAAACGTCTCGCGAGAAATCATAGAGACGTTCCTCAAAGTTTTAATGGATTCGCAATAGACACCCGAAAACGTATCCCGTGAAGTTTTTATGAGCATTGCTTTAAATATAATGTGGGAAGAGGAGGAAAAAAGACAGGTGGCTATATATAATATTTACCGCTTCCCATTTGGCGGTAATGTGGTCGTTTATATAAGTTGCTAAGGAGCCGTCGTCTTAGCAACGGGAGGCTGACGAGCACAATGAGGTTTCAGACTTTTGTGATAAGAATCAAGTTGCTAAGTTACCGTCTCAGTAAGCTGTTATATAAATCTACATTTAATATTAAGACATAATTAGTAGGTACCTACAGTATCTTTTTGCTACTATGTGAATTTAGATATAAAATCTTTCGAGTTACTGAAGTCTTTTTCTCATTAAATTCCAGATCGTTAAAGCAGCCACATAAAATCCGTTTTTCCTACAATAAATCACAATATCTATCGTCTGCGATAAACTCAGTGAACTTCAAATAACGAGCTTCCACCTTTATTGGAAAATGAAAGATAAATCCCTTTCTTTCAGATTTGAACTGAACTTAATCCTAGCAGTGATTAGTACCTACTTAGTTATTCCGAGATCGTAGGGTAAATATAATTTAAGTTAGGTACTCTAATAAGCTTCGATAGGGACTTGGTATTGATTGAATCTAATCAAAATTATATTTCTTTTATATAAAGTCCTTTGCAATCGAATACTGTCACAGTTGAGTGTGTAACTCCCACTATAAAAAGAGGTGTTACTTAAAGTATTCACTCCTAATAAAACGATAGTAAAAAGTAAATTCATTAATAATTCTATTTTAATCAATAAAAGCAAAAACAAAACCGTGCAACAACGCGTATTATACTTTCTATTTTATATCTTTATGAAATGAAATACATAAAGTAGGTAGAGCGTTGAGGGCACTAAACGGGCAGGTGTGGACTTGTAGAGCCGACGATTGCATTAGCCTCGGTCAGCCCGTGGCTCTCTTTGCTCCCACCGCTCCCGTCGCTCCCATCGCTCTCGCCGCTCGCTTTCCGCATTCCGCACAGCCCCCAGCCTCTTATTAAGGAGCAATGTAGCTGCATTTCAAATGTAACAGGAGAATACTTCAGCATTTCAAATAAGTCTCGCTTTTGAAAAGAATACGTTTGTAGAATATATTTTTGATTACAAATGGACTTTTTAACCTCAGGCGAAAGGGCATATTGTGAGCAAAAGTTTGACGAAGGTAGTCGTTTCCATTTTGATAGGGTGTGAATTTGAACAGAGTTTAGAAATATGTGATCAACCTTTTCTAAGGTCGGTTACCTCTGCCAAAGTCGGCTATACATTATCTGCAGACCCGCAGTTGCTTAAACATTCCAGACTATATTCAAAGAACATTTATTTAGCATGTATTAAACAGGGAGGCTTAAAACAAAGCCTGAACACAGTAAACAAACATAAACAACATAATTTCAATGTCTTATCGGCATTAAATTACCGGCGCCCGATCGTATAAACCCCAACTCGGGACCGTTGTACCCACAGGGCCGGTTGTACCCGAATAATCCCGTTCAGCCCATTAGGACTTCCAATTGTCTTAATGTGCTTATATCGGTTCATTGAACTAAGAGTTTGATCGGCCTCCGTTTATTAGGTGTCTGATAAATATATTTGTTATGTAGATACTTGGTAGAAATTGAGCTATTCCTTTTACGCTCAAGTGGACGTCTTATGTAAAGATACAAGCGCATTTAGTTTAGTGATAAGGTTTTTGAAAAAAATTGCATATTTAAGTTGTAGACATTATTTGAACCGCTCATCAATAAGTATTCAATACTGTACAACAAATTTAAAATTCATACTTCCTGCTCACAATAGCCCAATCTCCGCAAACCTTTAACATGTAAATTGCAGCGTGTCGATTACCCGTACATAAATTATGTACATACATACACGTGTATGTCTGTCGCTGTGCGTGTTGAACTACAATAGCCCTTGTTATGATGATCGATATTGTATTCGGTAGTGTTCAGCATACAGGACAATGTTTAAATAGTCTGCTACATTAAACGTTGACTGTCCGATGGTCGGTTGTCGCTTTTGTGGGTTGGTTTGCTAGAATTTAACTACTGTGTTCTAAAATGTTGTATAGTGAGTAAAGGCTACAAAATAGCCAAATAGGGAAACGACTGTTCATTTAGTTATAGTGGTAAATTAATAAACTTTTTTGCGTGTTTGTACTAACAATGATTTAACGAGTTCTAAGCTGTCTATATGGTTAGATTACGAACACGTATGCATACAAGACGATCATCTTTTTTATTGAATCAATGCGTAATAAATATTTTGTCTCCTTTTTCCAAAGACTTATTTATCTATCTATTTTGACACAGAATATCCTAACTAAGAAGATAGAACTTACATGAAACTTCAGCAGTTGTAGAGGTATAGTAAACTTTATTTTATTACATTATGTGAGAGGGCTCACCTCAAGTCTGTTTCACCGTGGAATGGAACGTAAAATTCAAGTAGCTCTAGCAAATGTATGTGTTTGCATCCTACATAAGTAAGGCCAATTGTAAAAATTGAGACAAACATGTTTTCCTGGTTCCATTTGAAGATACTATGTTCTGTCGACGTCTAAAATATATTCGCGTATAATATCAAAGTTCCAAAAAGCAGCTGCTGATGTTATTTCTGCTGCTGTGCATATTTTGCCTCAGAATAAATTCTATCATACTCGTTATATCTATATGATTCCTTTGATAGTCCTGAAAATTGGAGATAACTTCAAACTTTGTAAAGAACAGACCACAAACCATTAATTTTAGTAGACAAAAAAAAATTATAAGTTTTGCATTAAAAAACCCAGGAAATATATTTGACCTTAATTTTGTTGTAAAGTAAAATATGATAAAACATCAATAACAATACCCAACTACCCCATCTTACCCCATATCACTAGAAGCTGTACTTATCCTAATTCGAGGGTCTTGGGCTCCAACATTATGGTATCCGCTGGAAGTTTCACATTGTAACGTTATGCTCCATTTGCCCGTGTTATTAGGAGCACCTTATTCAGTAAGTATTTGCATTAGAAAAGTGGAATGTACAATATATTGCAAGTTCATTGACAGATAGAAACTTTTGTGAAATATTTAATCATTATAATACCTTAAGCGAATAATTTTGTTATAGAAAATATTAACTGCATGTAGTCTACAGCAAATTATATCATTTGCCTTCACTGACAGCACAATTCTAGCGCAAGTTAATAACAACGATACCACACGAGCGACGGTTCTAAAATGATATTCCCGCTAGGAAATGTAACTTACATATTGCAGAGATATTCAAAACGTTATCTAGTCGAGAAATTACATTACCGGCTAAGGATTGAACGCACCATCTGTATGCAAATGCATGCCGACTCATAGCGGGTTGTGTTGCTGGACGAAACACGGCTGCATCAGATCTGACGACATATTACGTATATGCAAAGATATAGGATGAGACGAACTTTGCTTGCAGGCGGGTTTATCAATGTCTTGAGCGCTTAGCACCTTATATATCTACAAGATTAGAGAATCGATTTTAATTTTGTCGCTTGAAAAGGTGATCAAATGTAGTCCGATCTCAATTAATTAACTCAGCAAGTGTAAACCAGGGTTCTGTTCAAACATTTGATAAATAGATTGCGCACGGTTAAAATATGTAAAATTTATTTCTAGCAAGAACAAACTTACTCAAAGTAAACATTATACTACGTTTTAATTGAATTTGAAATTAAATACACAAACTTCATCAAATATATATTCGAAAATGAGTGTTTTCAATCAACAAGCACTTATAATAAATTACTTTATCGACGGAGCGGCGTAGTCCGCATTAATTTGATGAAACCCAAACGGCACCCGACAAATGACTTTACTCGTTAATTTCCTTAGAACCACCCCGCGGACACTGTTCATCATTTATATCAGAAATTTGGGCCTTTACTAAATTAACGTTTATTTTTTTCAATTACGTTGCCCTATTTTGCTAAGCACGTCAAATTAAATTAATTTCAAACATCAAACTTATCTAATATTCTAATAATGAATTAACCTTGTCACATTAGCTTAAATATTCAATGTTTCAAGTTTCAGTTCGCAAGATACAAAGTTCTGTATTAAGGTCCACACAGAATTCTAAACTAAACCAAAGTTAGGCATATTAAAGTAAATTTCGAAGATTATTTCAATTCAACAGGGGCTGAATAACCCAACTGACAATAGAAATTACAATCAGTTACCAAAGTTGGGAATAATTTAATTTCTCACGCGCCCAAGTTTGGCTGTTGAACGAAAAAGTTGCGAACGGGTTAGCCAAATAGAATTTACAACAGTATGAAGTCAATTACCTACAAACATAAGTTAACACATAAAAAACGGAAAGGGTTGGTACCGTGGTTGGTATATTGGTATAGATTCGCTCTCCACTTTTAAATGAGACAAGTTGTTGATGTTTCGCGGTTTTGTGGATGTTTGTTAGTAGAATTGAAATAGCAAGTAGTAGTTATATTTTTGGTCACTGAAGTGTAAACTCCAAAGAGTTACCGTATTTATACTTCTCTTGAAATAATTTAAAGTGTAAATTGCTTAAAACTGCATCCCATACATACAAAAATGTGCAAAAATATGTCATTAAATCATCTAAACCTTCCTTTGGTTAAACGAACCGTGCTATAGCCCTATCAACAATAAATAAAGCAACCCCGATCACATATGGGGTAAAAAATATATAAAAAATAACAAGCCCCTGGCAACACAGCCACTCTTGTGTCAATGTAACAGCGATGAAGATAACAAGCCTGCATAAATAGATCGTATCGCCCCTCGGGCACAGAATATAAATATTTCGCAAAAAGTAGGTCACTAAAATGCTTTGATCACGCCAAAATATAGCATACCTGTTCCGTTTTGTTGGTTCGTGTTATTATACTAAGAAACATCTCTTTACCTTTTTATGAGAAGGTAATGTATATAGAATCTTTTATACTGGGGTTTGTTTCTTCACGCTGAGAGAAACAAAACAAGTAATCAGGTTTACCTTTTCCTCTGGCTACGGCTACGCAGCGTAGCCACGTAGCAAGCGTAGCACCGTAGCTACGAAACGCTACATAAAGTTTCCTACTCAATACATCGTAATTACACTACATTGCACAAAAATATACACACCTCAATAAAGAAAATGTTTCCTATAATTAAAGACTGTACAAGCAAAGTATACAAGAAGCACTTTAATAGAATCCAATTCATATCCCGACCTCCATGCTACAAAGCGCGACACGAGCCATCCACTCTGAGTAAAGCACCGCCATTATAGGTTAGAGAGCAAACAAATCGTTCTCCCCAGGCTAATTCGATATCGTGCACTTAATTAATCAGAGTGAAAACTGCCGCGTCTGGGAACTACTCGCTCCCTCTGAACATATACCAGGGAACACAGAATAATCACTCTAGAGATCCCGTCAAAAAAAAATATTTTTGCTAGTTTCAGTACATAAAAAAATCAATAAATCTTAATATTTTGATAGTTAAAACTACATTCAAAATAGTATGCTCCGAAATAATTTGCAAAGTCTGTTAGTGCTTGGTTACAATCTCAGAATTTAAATTCTGACCTTCTGCATACATTTTCCGTGTGCCAACGCCATCTAATCAGATTACAGTGAGATTTTAAAACGGGACCCTCACCGTCTGCAGTAATTGTATAGGTTTTTCATTAGTCTGTTGTCTGCTAAGAATTCAGCTACTTGTCTCATACTTTTGTGTACTGGAATTTTTCAGATTTCAATTCAGAAAATTAGAGATGAAAATAGGAATGTGTGAAAAAATGAGGCAGATTTTTTTACTTAAATTTTAAGCCATTCTGGCCTATTAGTATTATTCTTTGAAGAAATACAGGAATAAAAATATTGTCTGAATATTACAATATTTACAAGCGGGTGCAAAAAAAAGTAGTCAGCATTTACTTGTTAAAAAGATTACGAGCACTTTCCGCGGCCATTTTCGCGAGTATAATAGGATACGTTTAGGCTCGTGTATTATGAAGGCGAGCTTACCACGTCTCTCATGATTAATGTTCTGCAAGCTTCATTATGCACTGAGCTATTACGTCAAGTAGTGCCAGAAATGTGCAGAAATTTTGCTAGAATGTAGAGTAATTTCTGTGATGCAATATATTTGCAATGCTGTTTAAAAACCTTTAAATGTTACAGCGCAAAGTAATAATAGTTTTTTTAAGATTATTAAAGTACCAAAAGAAGCGTATTAAAATTATTTTACTCAATAATAGAACAAAATAAGCGGAATTCTCTGTAATATACAAACGTTATCTAAAATTATAAGGAACGCAGCACGTATTGTTCTAGCTGACGGCAGCTCGTACGTGACCAACAAACTGTAGTAGGTTGCACCGAGTACACAAACAATTTCATAAATTCACAGTTTCCTCTGAACATAATTACACGTACACGCTGTAGACACAAGGTGTGTCAATGCAAGCTGCACTTTCAAAAGCCCACTTACATAAAATTCATTTTACACTATTTCATTTGAGCTAGCATAACATTTAAATTTTGCTAAATTAAGTCACTGTTCCCTACCATGTTGGCCGGATGTATATTTTTCCTTTGTATTCTATATTTAACTGACGGCTTAGGTTAGTTAACCAAATATGGTATAAATTCAATGTTGGGTCTATTTATGAAATGAGAAATGAATTGCGTTAGTAGAGTGTTTAAATTAATAAAAAAGTTTATGCCAATGTTTCAATCAAAAAGGTTTTATTGGATTTAAAGGTCATGTGAGTCAATACTGGCCACTATGCCAGCGAATTATAACAGGCAGCTATAAAAATCAATAGACGCTCTTTTGTTTTCTTTAGTATGCTACACAATTGAATAATAATAATTTAATTTGTATGTAGTTTGAGTTACACGTGAAAATTATGAAGTGAAAATACTTATTATCAGAAATGATAGAAAAAAAATATGTCAGAAAGTTTTTCATTGTAACTCCACATATTTTCTATTTTCTCCAATTTGTTTTTCCCGAAACGAGAAAAACCATCAAATATTTTTCTGTTGTTACAGAACCATCGACGAATGACTCCGAATTCTCGATCTACGTTGGAAAATGGACTGAATGCAACCCCCTTGGCGCGGGGGAGCACGCCGCCCGTACCATAGAGAGGTTCCGTACATTCCATTGTTATTAGCTTTGACAAAAATATCGGCATATTTTTTGGACCATTTATATTAGAAGTATTTTGGTTTGCAATATTTTTTACATTATGATATTATATTGGTAGATAAAAAAAGTCTCCTCTCAAGTTAAAAAATATATATTTACGCATGTCACGTAGATATCATTATTCTATCCAATTTCATAGTAGACACATACTTAATATCGTGTGGAACCCATCTTTTGAAAACTCTTTCGCATTTTGACTAATTGGATGCCAGTCGATCCATCTCAATCGCCGGCAACTTGTTTAAAAAAAAACCATTTATCTTCGTAGACTAGATTATTTTGTAACCAATTTATACAAGATTGTAAATCAATTTGTTAACAGTTTTGTATTTTTATTGGCGGGACATAAAAATTATTCCTGTAATTAATGTATTCGCTTGAAAACATTAGGCCATCAGTAGAGGCATATTTTTGAAATCAAAGTATTTTCTCTGATTTTTATAAGGAATTATTTTTGAGCTCCAAAAGTATATAAGTCAAAAATAAAACGATAGTAGAATGCTACGACCTATGGATGGATATGCGTTCAAAAAATATGACCATAGTCCATACTTTGTTCAGTAGCGATTCTATATTGAACAAAGTAAGATAAAATACCTACTCTATAACATTTGCAAGTATTCCCTGCCTTTGTGTTATTAGGTCCTTTCTTGTATCTTTTCACGTTCCATTCCTCCCTTCAACATAGTTCCGCGTAGAAAAATTCCCGAGTAATAGCAAGCATCGAAACTTTTATATAGCTACATATTACTAGTGACCCGAGCCGGTTCCGCTTCAATGGAAATTAATTTGTTTTACATCAATTTTTTTTCTATATGTTCAGTAAGATTTACTACTGCTTTGTATCCATATACGCTTTATTTTTTCCATAGATACATGCGAACAGAGACGGATTCGCTAGTGCATACGCCCCGGCTCGGCTTGCAGCGACGGCAGGTGCAATGTCGCAAGAAGGACGGACAGTTTGTTGAAGCCATGTAAGTTAGATTGCCATAATTGGTTATCTCTAAATAAAGTAGCATTTAATTAAATTTTAATACTAAATACTAATAAGTACATAATCTGGGGTGGTTAACAACGCATTTTGGTAAAAAAAAAAAAAAATCAGTGTGCCGGTAATTAGAACTTACATGAAATGATATTCCTAAACTTAAAACGACTTCGAAAACAAGCTGACTGGTTCCAATATTTCATGAAAATATGTAAACTTGCAAGCACACATGCTGACATAAATTCTCGTTTCCGATAAATCTTGTTAAAATAACCTTCTCTTACATACTTTAGTGCGGTAAAGCGTGTTTTATTATTCAGATGTTGTGAAAGAAATTTCATATCGTCAAAGTTGTCGGATCTTGCGGTTGAAGCCTTGCATTTTTACGGCACTTGTAGAACTAGGTCAATAAGCTCGCATATTGATCTAATGCCACTTGGCCGTATAAAAAGTTTTATGTCATAAGTTATGAGATGGGAACATTTTTCATCTCCACATCACGTGCCAAGCACAGTTTTACTGATCATTATGGGACTTTATGCTGACATTTATTTTTGGCATTATAATGGGTAGTGCTGAAAGCTGATCGTTGACGCGAATGTGCTCTTTGGCAAATGGAGTGACTTCGATTTACTTTATAGGTACTTTTAGTTTAAATCTGGCATTTAGATTTTTTCGTGATAACTAGAAGTCGAGTCGAGCCAAACAATGTATCATATCGTTTCTATAATAAGAGATAAACGGCCTACATGATTAGTTACTTGTTACTCACCAACATTAAATAGAAAATCTGCCATTTAATATTTATAACCCTCAGGTACTGCGGTCCCACACTGGCGCAGATAGGAACTGCTCGCGTGTGCGTAATCCGCGAAGACTGCGTACTGGCAGAGTGGTTGCCATGGCGACCGCGGCCTGATGGCGCGCTGGTACGGACGCGGAGGCTCAAACGGTTACCACAAGGTTTGGAATAATTTAGCTTTAGAGCTCTTGCACTCTGCAAACTTTTAGACGGGGTTATATCCTGATGGTTGACTGACAATTTTCACCGTGAATCTAATCAATAGTTTAATTCGGGCGTGATTCGGGCCGATATTTGATCTTTGCAATGTGCACTCTACCATATATATCTGTCACGGTAAATGCGAATATTGCGGTAATTATGTATAATTACCGGGAACTATGCATAATTACCTGTGCTCGTGGTAAAGGCGATAAAAACTTTCAAATTAATCACATTTACCGGCAATTATATAAAATTACCGCACCCCTTTGGTAGATGTAGTCAATAATGAAATCAAACATCGGAATCTAAAATAAAAACAGTTCAAATGAAATCAATATAAATTCAAATGTCCTAAGTATTGTGTTAAATAATGCGTATTATTCCGAAAGTTTGGTAGCTGAAAGTTAGGTTTTAATGACAGAAACGAATTGCTGTAAATTCGACTCCACGCAGTCTTGTCTGCCCTACCCCTAGAGTGTAATTCAAAATCGCGTAGGCGCGGAGGGTCGAGGCGGGCCGCGAGTTGAGGAGCAGGTGGTTGTAACACTCGCCACCGCGGCTGAGGCTGGCCGGCACCGCCGGCCAACATGCCGAAGCTGCGGTGGTGAGCGTTAGACCTATCTGCGACGATAAACTCGCGTGGGACCGCCGGAGCCCCGCAGCGCCGGAGCCGTGACAGAAAACATCCTGCTGCAAAAAATTACAAGTTCAGAATCAACTTAAATTTAAGACTTTTATTGAAAACGGTTTTATGTCTTACGTCTATTATTGAATGTTATATTTATGACAAACGGATTTAGGACATATTGGGTCTTACTATAAAAACCACCTAGATTTCAATCCTTAACGAGAGTATTCTCTCAACATTTACCACGGTCGTGCGGGAGTTTTATATAATTACCGGTAATTGTAAATAATTAACTACATTTACCATGTGTGTTGGTAATTATCTATAATTACCGGTAATTATAGATAATTACCGATTGCTTACATTTACCGTAACATATCCATGCTGATTTATAAGCCCGAAAAAACTATCGGTCGACTAAAGTGGATTAATTTGAACTTCGAACCAAAACTAAGCTCTTCAGGATTTACAGTTATGTTTTCAGCAAAGAACCTAAATAGTAGCTCCAACTGTTCACTTTTTACCCTATTTCCTCATAAACTTGTTTCTAACACAGGTGGAGGCAGGGAGTGTGACGTGGTAGAAGAAGTGCGACCTGCAGCATTAGAAGCGAGCGCGCACTGGACGCCCGGGCCCTGGGGACAGTGCCACGTGGCCGTGGAGATCGGACACGCCACGGCTCTGCCAGGTTAGTATTAACTTTACAGGTCGATAAGTATGTGAAGTATACGTAAGACAGTTAAGAATTCTTATTCCCGTTTAGCTTGTATAAGTTCGAATTTTCGTATCTCGTACATATTTATTTTTATCATGTTTTTTTTCTCAATACTCACCTACACTTTTTCGAGAGATATATTAGTTAATAGAATATAATAGAAGTCTATTAAAGTGAGAACTTTTTAGACTTTTAACGATGTTTCAATCGAATGCAATTAGTTCCTACCCAATACCAGATGAAAAAGCATTCACAATGTCTTCTGAATTAAACAAAATGGCGACTTAATTACTGAGTTTCTATTATTGGTATTCCTTTGTTCTGTTAAGCGAGTGTACGATAATCAGCTTCATTTAGATGAGTAATGGCGCGAACGCCGGGGCTGACCCATTGTGCTGGCTCGATCCAACGTGATTTGTTGCTATCATTATGGTAAACCAGGATGCGAACAGCAATTTGTATTTCTGTAGATAAGGGTAATAACCTCGTTTCTAAATATACGAAGATCAAAAAAGGTTGAAAATCGAGAACATTTTATAACAAAATATGTATTCCTAAATATAAATGTGTATTCCCTGTCGAACCTACATAGCTCATTTATTGTAATTTGGTTTAGCATTTTTTCTCAAGATAGTCGTAGACTTAGAGCTCGTTTCATATTTTCCAGATAAAGTTGTAGATAGCTAACTGACATAACTTTATCTGAAACCCGTGAACCTGGCCCTTAAACTTTTAAATTTATTAAAATTATTAAGCCAATCACTTTGATAACTATAGGTTGTTCAATTTCTTTTTTTTTACCTATTCCTAATTTGTTATGCAGTGAACACAGACGACGATGACGACGCAGACGATAACGACGCGATCTACGACGACGATGACGATGACGACGACGAAGACGACGGCAAGGCGGCGCGGGATGCGGGCTGCGGGGGGGGCGTGCAGCGGCGCGACGCTACCTGCGTGCGCGCTGATGGACGTGCGCTGCATCCCGCCCAGTGTGCGCATGCACCCATGCCGACGTTAGTGCAGCCTTGTGAGGTAAGAGACACGTGGCTACTTCATTATATTTAAGGAAAATGCTGTTCCTGCCTTTGAGGGGGTAAACTGGTCTTGTGAAAACATGTGGAGGTAAGTTTCTCCAACTAAATCATGGGGACAAGGTAAAGAACCACTATAATATACTACTTCTTTAAACTACCTAGTGGGTAGTAAAAAATAAACGGTAGGTTGTTGGTTACCTACTTTTCTCATAATGTGAGTCACTATCACGAATATCGTCATTAAAGTAATAGGCTCCAGGTATTGAATGACTCACGATTTCATGACTAGCTTCCAGCAATATCGGCTGTTAATCCAGTCAATAACTTCGCGTTTCACAGTAAAGCTCATTATTTTATGTTACTCACCAAATAGGGGTGAGCGATAATTCATCAGTGATAACCTAGCTACACATGTCAATACATTTTTTGAAGGTCGAGATACGTGTCTCACTGTCTCTGATGCTAACGATATAAAAAGTAAATGAGTAGGTAGGTATATCAATTAACCATGAAATCATTGATGAAATTTCGATCTATGAAGCCTTTGCTTCAGACATAGGTCGAAGATCGTGAAGACAGAATAGGCTACATCAGACAAACAGGAGACTTAGATTGTCAAAATTTATTAATATTTAAATGTTTAACAATACTTGTGTGTAATTTCCGACTGTCTTTTCGGTGTTCAACAATGCTTATTTGAAGATTCATCGATTAAATTTTGGTGTATGTTTGTTCTTTGTAGGTCCCTTGTCCTCGGGATTGTGAAGTTGGTGAATGGAGCGAGTGGGGGGCGTGCCAGCCAACCGATGGATGCCCTCTGTTCCCTGTGCAACAACTTACTACTACTGGTAAGTTGTTAATCAGTTATGATAGTTCCAAATATTTATTTAAACATGACCATTCATTCTTCAGTTAGGAGTAACTGAGCAAGAAAACAATACTTGCCACTGTTTTTAATCCAGACATAAATTAATAACGTAAACACTTTTTCGTCGGACCTCTAAAGACATTGGTAGAAGGTCTATAGATTTCAAGCTTCTCCGTAATACCAGGTTATAGTGTCCGCCGTCGGCGAGTGATATCCGCGGCGTCTGGTGGCGGAGCACCCTGTCCCCCTCTAGAGGAGAAGCGGACGTGCAGCACTCCTCGCTGCGCCTCGTGGAAGGCGCTGCCCTGGGGACCGTGTGTGCTCAACCAGCCTCACACTACCTGTGGACCTGGCAAGAGGAGCCGCGAGTTGAGATGCGTTGGACATGATGGGGTAAGATAAATACTAAACTTGAAGTATGATTAATATTCACAAATATCGTACTCTCAGAATCAGAATTGTTTAGTTGTGAAAGTATTAATTAAATAGCTATATTTCGAAATAAAATAAAATGTTTTCATTAACAAGGATACGGTGCTTTTAGGAAGTCTCTCACAAAAAAATAAATCTGGATCTAGGTATAGCATTTTACTATATAAATGGCATAGTTTCCATTATGAGATTACCATCCTTATCGTCATATTCTACAACCGTATTTTTCATTAACCAATAGTTTTTACCTATCATTATTTAAAATACCCAAAACAATTTGTCATCCATAACAGAAAGAAGCTCAGCGCGCATGGTGCAGTGGTACAGGCGCGCCGCCCCGCAGTGAGAGGTGCCGTATCGCTTGCGCCGGCGACTGCGTGGTGTCGTCCTGGGCAGCTTGGAGCCACTGCTCAGCTCCATGCGCTGCTGCAGCCCATCCGCGACCTTCCAGGACTAGGAGACGGCATATACTGGCCCATGCTGCTCCAAGTAAGGAAATATGATGCTTCCTCTGTCTATGGCGAAAGATACCACGTTGCACTTACCATATCATCCTTCACATGGTCATCATTTTTCGGAATCAAACCCAGCCAAAATTCTCCTAAACTCTATCAAAATTAATTAAAAAGTATCTAATTAGCACTATAGCCCACACATCACTAGCAGTTCCCCCAACTAAGCTAAATATAACTTGTGTCCAGATGTTCATGCCAATAATAACACAATTAAAACACCCAAGACCACACGTCCAAAAATTAGCAATCATCTTCTCTGTCTTGTTTCAGACGGCTGGCCGTGCCCACCAGAAGACCAGTTACTCCAGAACGAAACGTGCAACACTCACGCGTGTGCGACGTACTCGTGGCTCGCGACCCCCTGGGGACCCTGCGAGAGGCGCCGCCAGGACTACATGCCTGTCAATAATTATACTGATTTACTGGTAACGTGGATCAAACTTATAAACGCTTTGAAGTTCTTATAAAAGTGATGGCAGACTGTAGTCAATAGTTCTCGCCAAACTTTTTGTCGTTACTGAACATTGCTCGGGATGCTGCGCAAAAATAAATTGTGGTTATCAGAGGGTGATGGGAGTGGGGGTAAAGACTCATGCGCTCGGAATTTAGTTGCAGAACGCCATTGAGTTTTTCGAGAACTGTATCATAATGTATGTTGGCGGTATGAGTTCGACCTGCTTACATCCTAATACCATTGGGTATCCTTAAAATTGCTCCTAACATTCTTCAAAATTATGTCTTTCAAGGATGGAGAAACGTACAATGAGAGTGATGAAGAAGAGCCATGCATAGAGGAAGGTGAAATGGTGCGGGACGTGATGTGTGTCCAGAACAATGCTGATGTTGTACGCGAGGCTTTGTAAGTATTCAATGTAAACGAAGACATTGCCGTTAAAAGACCCTAAAACGATTTTCGTAGAAAAATCAAAGGTTGAAATTCGAAGTTTCATAATCTGTGTTTGTTGTATATAGATGTGCTCCCCTAAGACGTCCCGCGTCTCGTCGCGCGTGCACGGTGCGATGTCGTCGTGGATGCAGAGTCGAAGCTTGGATGCCGTGGTCACCATGCCCTAATACTTGTGGTAAGTAATAGTTTTGCTTCTACTGGTGCGTTGGAAATTGACATTTTAAAGATCGACAAACCTAAATTCTTCTTTTACAAATCTCCAAATACATTGGTTGTAAATAGTAGTTGTGGCGCACTTACATTTGCTTCTTCACATCGTCTGTAATTCTTCAGACGTCAATCTATGTGCTTCAATAGATAGTGAAAACTTATCAATAAATAGTAGTAAATAGTTTAAATTCAATATTATTGTCGTATGATTAAAAGGTTTTTTTGGAACAGAAAATGTTCTTCACTGTGATTGAAAAATATTAATTGTTTATTATTACATACATTCCTAACTATATGTATTGTTTAATTTCCCAGAGCCAGGTAAGCAGGTCCGCGTCCGCGTGGTCCACGGCGGGCCGAGCTGCGGGTCGCGCATGGAGACGCGCGACTGCCCCGTGTCGCGCACGTGCCGCGCGCGCGACGCCGCCTGGGTGCCCGGCGACTGGAGCACCTGCAAGCTGCCGCCGCTGCAGCGCTGCGGCCTCGGCTACCGGGTTAGGAGTAAGTATCCTGAATCATCATCTTCCTGACCTATTACCAATTTTATTTGAGGCTGTATTTCATTGTATTAGAAACTGTATAACATTATGTAATGCTAATAAAGAATTGAGTATTGAAATACGTTTTCTGACTTACGTAGTAAGTATTAAGTATCCTAAATAAAAATACAAATTGGAAACTAAATGATATACCTACATGTTTTTATACCCATATCCATCGATTTCACCCATGGTCTTGCTCATCAGCACATTAAAGAGATACCAGTTATTGTTATCAGCTAGTTACCTCTAATCAAGGAAAAAAATACCTTGATAAAAGAATGGTGGCTTATACTGTTGCTGATAGAAAAACTTTTTACGCATAGATAAAAGTAAAAGAATTGGGTTTTATTCAAAAAACCGAATTAGCATAGAACTTAGTAAGTTACTCATTTATTGTTCCAGGCATATGGTGTGGTTCTGAATCTCACCGCGTGGAGGCGGGAGCGTGTGCCGGTCAGCTGATCCCCCGCAGTGTGGCCGCCTGCCGCGTCACCTGCGAACATATCCCGCCTCTCACCTGTGACGTCATCTGCTCTGACCCGCTCAAGTAAGTCATTAAACAGATCCCATATAGGCCGGTTTACTACCAGTCGGAAAGACTTCCGCATGTTATAATATATACTACAAAAAAGTCTTAACTGGTCCCTGTCATCTTGTTGCAGGTACTTGGACGCTTCGGATCCTGATGTTCCAAACTGCGTTTGCAAGAACGTTTCCTTGGAGCTGTTGCCTACCGACTCTGACTGCATTCTACCTCCTGGGTATGCTTAACTTCTTTACTTAGAATATTTTGTCAAATAACGACCGGTAACGTCTTAACCTTAACTTGTGAATAGAAAACCTTTCAACCAAAGTTCTATTTCAGAATGGAATGCGGTGAAGGTAGATCTCTACGCGCTGCCCGTTGTATGGTGGGAGGAAGAGATGTACCCATGGACGTCTGCAAGAAATATCATCCACTCACTGGTACCTAGACATTTCTATCTATTGATCCTACTTTATCCGACGAAAATAAGTCTTCTTCTTGTTCAGTTCAAACTTCTATACATATTTTCATGTATTTTCAATTATATTAACGCCCACTCTCGTCTTCTGTAAGCTATTTTACTGTATCATGTATCTTGCTAATTGAATAGGGCTCAACCAATTTTTTTCCTCTTCTTGATTATTAGGTCTGTCATTACCAATTGCCTGATTATATCCTTCAGGTCCTAGTCGTGTCCGCGAGGCGTCCACAGACGGCTACTCATACGACATCGAGTTCCCCTCCCTCCTGCGCGGCGCGTGCAGCGTGCGATGCGCGCGGGACTGCGCTGTAGGCGAGTGGGGCGAGTGGGGACCCTGTGCCTCTGAACCTGGCTCCAGGGCTGCTTTCAGATTCCGCACCAGGTAGGAATGAGTGACATAGTTTTAGATAATTAGCGGTTTATTTATCTGGTACTTTACTGGTTTCCTTTAGCTTGAACAAAAATTAGTGATAACTGCTTTTGTATACATATAATAATTTCTTTGCCTGTCCATTCGTAACTTTCAGATGTGTGTAAATCTGTCAATTTAATGTTTAATGTATTGGTTTCAATCAGATTTTGGGTAAATAAAAATTTGGTACTTCTATTTGAATTGCTCTTGAGAATAATTTTGTACTCTCCAGGGAGGTAATAGAGGAAGGGTCAGGTGGGGGCCGGGAGTGCGGCGCCACGTTACAGCGCGCGACGTGCGGCGTGTCGGAGCCGCGCTGGCAGCTCGGCGAGTGGAGCGTGTGCGCACCGCCGCGCGCGCTCTGCGGCCGCGCTCTCATCAACAGGACCGTCACGTATGTACCTACTGCACTTCTACTGCGCCACGTTACAGCGCGCG
>NWSH02000019.1:11146007-11156216 GCA_002382865.2 Heliothis virescens
GCGCCACGTTACAGCGCGCGACGTGCGGCGTGTCGGAGCCGCGCTGGCAGCTCGGCGAGTGGAGCGTGTGCGCACCGCCGCGCGCGCTCTGCGGCCGCGCTCTCATCAACAGGACCGTCACGTATGTACCTACTGCACTTCTACTGCGCCACGTTACAGCGCGCGGAGCCGCAATGGAGCGTTTAAACGAGTTTGCTTCAAAAAATTGTCAAGTCAATTGCATATCATATGCCTTCCACACCTGATCTACGCCATTTAACCCAAAATATAATTTCACAATTCTGATTTTCTCTCTTACCATTACAGTTGCGTAGATGCAGAAGGCACAATCCTAGAGGCAGCTACATGCGAAGCGGCCGGCGCGGGCCCTGCTCCGTCACGCGATGCTACGTGCCGCGCGCCTTGCCCTAATGACTGCGTTGTCAGCTCCTGGTCCGAGTGGAGTCCTTGTGAACAGGTACTACTTATAGTTTAATATTGACGAGTATTTAGCAGGAATATCACAAGTGTTAACAAGTTACTATCTAAAAGAGCTGATGACCAAATTGTAATAAACATGGGTTCTTGTGTGAACGTTTCTTTTACTCCTCAGACGAAGTGGGGTGGACGTCGTGACCGTACTCGCGTGGTGCTGCGCCCCGCTGACGATGGTGGTTCGCCCTGCCCTCACCTGGTCGGGGCAGAGCCCTGCTCACCCCATGCTTACTCCTGGCACGTCGCACCCTGGGACGACTGCCAACCTCTGGGTAAGTCAGATTTTCTGTTTCTCCATTTTCTTATTGATCAAACTGAATTCAGAAGATTTTTGCTATTGGGTGTAATTCTGAAAATGACATCTTTTAGGAGGATCACCTTGTGGTGAAGGCACGAAGAAGAGGGCTGTCAGATGCCTTCGAAGTGATGGAATTTTCGTCAACGACTCATACTGCCCTGTAAGTAATTCAGACATCAAATAAACGTCAATCTCGCTTATTCTCACAAAGGGAATTCAAATCAAACCCTTTAATTGTCCAGTAATCATCATTATCATCAACTTTCTTCACTACAGAACACAACGGCGACTGAAGCCAAAGAGTCATGGTGCTATGTGCCGTGTGGTGTAGACTGTGAGCTGAGCGAGTGGGGCCCCTGGGACACGTCTGCCTGCTCCTGCGGTGACGCCAACACTGCCAGCCACATGCGACGAACCAGGTACACGAGGCTTTCTTACAACAGAGACAGAACATTATCTGTCTTCAAGGATAAAGATAAAAAGTCATTTATTCAAAGTTAGCAGAAAATCAGCACTTTTTGAAGGTCAATTTTACACGTCCGCCCTTCACCACTATCTTTGTGTTTTTGCTAGGAAGAAGAAATTTTGGAACAGACTCCCCAGTATCTTACTTATATTAAGCCAAGCCAAGCCAAGCCATTCAACTTCTAGAGCTGTCTCAATTTCTTAAACTATCAGTCAGTATCAGTATCAGTCTCCATCACCCGAAGAAGGCATATAGCAATTCTAAATTCGAGCTTAGAAAATAATTGTGGAAGTTGTTGGATATTACAATTGTCTTGGTGGCCTCTTTATTTCCCTTCGTAAATTATTTTGTACAGCAGCAAAAAACTATAATATTTTTTTAACAAGTAGTTTATCCTACTCTCTCCCTACAGACAACATCTGACAGCAGCAGTGTGGCCGGGCCGCGCGTGCCCGCCCACTGAGCAGCGCGCGCCGTGTCCGCGCGAGCCCTGCCTCAAGCTCGTCGCCAGGCCCACGCTCGGCTGTCATATACAGGTCGCTAATGAGGTAACTTACATTATTTGCTGCAACATTTTATAAATATCAGTAACTTTAATATTTTTTTTGTCGAATGATTTGGTACAGAAAAGCCATGGAAAACAATTCTTTTCTCCGTGGGAGAACCTAAAGATCGGGCTCAGTGCAGTCCTACATTGGACGGACTCAGGCGAAAGTTGACGAAATCAGCCCTTCACTATAAAAAGATCATCTATCATAAAAAGATCAAGATCATCATACTATTTTGATAGTTTTCGACCAGATTCACAAGTTCCAGAGAAAGTTCTAAATAGAAATGTTGACTGTCTGAAATGTTATGTGTAGTTTTTAATCTAGTCTCAGCCTAAAATCTTTCAAAATGAATTTCACCTCCCTGAACATTTATTATCAAGCTACTCCATTTCGATCTTCCGTTTCATATCAACGGATAAATATAAGTAGATGACTCTAAATATTTCCGTCAGACGTCATCAGGAGAGGAGGCGGTGGGCGCGTGCGGCTGGGGGGTGAAGGTGTCGCACGCGCGCTGCGAGCTGGCGGCCGCCGCCGACGACACCGCCGACCTGTTCCTGCAGCCCTGGCGCTGCGCCGCCGTGCTACCCGGACGGATCGTCGCGCCGCCCATGCACTACCAGGTAAAGGCTGCCGCATACGCGAAGGGAATTTTCACGGATGGGATGGAACGGAGACACGAACGGAACGGGAACGTAGCACTGACTGGGTGGGAAAAATGTCGTCGTCAACGATGTTTAGCAAGTCCCGCCTCGTGCGTGACCCGTCCCGTTCGTGTTTCCGCTGTGTGTGCACACTCACTGCGTTCGCTCACGGTCGTAACTACTTCATCAACTAGCTAAAGCATTAGCAATTAAAGCCAATTCTTGAAATAAAAAATCCATCTTTCCTTCTTTATAACACTAGCACGTTAGATCCAAATCACTTTTACGGTACGTATGCATTAACAACAAGTACCCGTCTTGAACGAGGCAGTCACGTCTCGTTCCCGTTCACGTTCCGTCCGAGGTATTATCACGTTACGTATGCTGCGGCCTTAAATGTGCTCTGTTGTGAAATACGACTAAGAAGTATCGTAATAGCTGTTGGACAGGGGTAGAACTCAGTAAGGGGTTAAACTGCGCTTGCTGTGGTTACTTGGTGGGTCTCAAGAAAATGACTACTTTGAACGCAAGTTTAAGTCCGTTGACATCGGCTGTTATTTACTAATGTAGAATCCAATAAGTAACTTGTTAGATCGGCAGACATTACAAAGGTATATATTTATCAGGAGGATGAGGTGTGCGAGGTGGAATGTGGTTGCAAGCAGTCGGAGTCAGGTCAACCGGGCCCATGGGGCGCGTGGGGCGCGTGCCGCGGCGGGGCCCGCTCGCGCACTCGCCAGCTGCTCGTGCCAGCGCGACGTGCCTGCAGCACTCCTTCTAGGTAACTTCAAGGATATAGCTACAATATATTGCCTACTACAGCGTTTAATGCATTACTTTCCCCAACAAGCTTATTAATACAAACCCTTTCCAATATAATAGGTATCTCTGATGCTATGCAGAATTGTACATTTTCACATGCGCCCGGTAACAGTACAGCTGTCTTTATACTTGACGAGTATGTACAAGAACACTTCAAATTTTCTTCAAGTAATACAAACAATAATGTTATGATCAGATACGTGACGATCGAGTGGGCGAACTGCACGGGCGAGCTGGACGACATCCCCGACCTGCTGGCCGTGGAGCCGCGCGACGAGCGGCCGCGCCGCGCGCATGCGCACCACGACGTCTACCACGACGGATATATCGGTCAGTCTTACACATTCCACCACCAACAGATACCAGAATATTCCATACAATACATACCTACTTAATCCTATTTTTAATTCGGTAGGTTTCCAATTCTAGCAGATCTAGTGGATCTATCATGAAACTGAAATCATTATTAACTCGAAGTCCCCTTTTGCTTTCTGTTTTCGGAAAATCTAAAGATGGTTAAAATTTTAGTAAGAGTTAGTTTTAGTAGGAGTTGAGTAAAGTGCAGACAAATCACCAATCATCATCTGTATCATAGCACTAGTGCCGTCATTACAACCCTATGAGCTATTGCTATATTTATTCCAGAGGGCAGCACTTCAGTTCTGGCGGTAGTGTGGACTGCGACCATCGTTCTCAGCTTGTATGGAGCATACATGTTGTACCGCGGCTTCATAAGGTAGAGGATAAAGTTATACTAATTTGCAGCTAGAGCATACTCTGTAGGGATGATCAAGGTAATACCTTACTTCTATGTAATCGTTTCAGATGCTTGAGGAGTAGAAAACTGAAGACCATTACCAAGGTGTAAGGCCGGAGCAGGTAATACTTGTGAGTAGTCGCTCGCCTGTGACGTCACCAGCGCCGTCGCGGGCCTCCACGTCTCAGATGGACATCGTTCGTTCTGTTGTCTGATATGTTACCTTCATTGCGTTGTTCTAGTGTTCGCAAGTCTACTGTTGTTGAGTTTCACTATCACCTAAGTTGATGTTAAATTATTACAAACATGAGTTTGCTCATTTTATTCGCGACGATTATTTGCGAATTGTAAATGTTAACCATTACTACAATATATATCTACAACCGTAACCACATCAACTAATTACTGGCAGTTTGTACACATTAGTTGTATAACAAATGATAGCCAGCAAAGAGTCTGTCCGCAGGAGTGCTTCCATGTTTTTACTACGTATATAAAAATAATGCTTTAGACGGTTTTTATAACTCCACGCTAAACGATTAGCTGAAGCGTTGGTCGGGCTTTTTGATCGACAATATACTCGTTAGCTGTAATACTGTACCTACTAGCTAGCTACGTCTGTAGCTGTCCCGGAAGACGAGTTGACGCCTTCTATTCGAGTTGTTAAGGAGTAGCCCTCTAGGATCCCGTAACATTCCAGCCGTCGGAAACTGAGGCAATGTGCATAACACAGAGCCGTCCATTTTGATAAGCGATACTTGAAACGGCGACGACGTACGTTGGACACGATATTGTTATCAAACATTCCATTATGTACTTTAAATTCAACACTTATGAATAATTAAAATGATATATTCAGCAAATTTCTTTACAATTGCAATTTACGCAAAAAGCAGCAAATCTATTTTCATGACTCTTTCAGTGACTACTATTTTTATAAAACAAATCTTTTACAATATTTTTTTTCGCACAAATAATAAGGATAATTTTAAGTGTAATTTCAATGCTTAGTTAATTTTACAGTATTTATAATAAGCATTTTAACGATACAGTAAGGTGAGTCGGTGTCGAGGATGATGCGGTACTGACCGGTGAGACTTGTGTTGACCAAGTTAGACGTGACACATCATGCCACATATCAGTGTTTAATATAAAGAATCGTCGTAATTACTATAAAACATCTTCTGCGTATGAATATAAACGAACTTTTAACATTTACCAAATTAGCATGTCACGTAGGTATTCATCACGTATCCGTTAGGATTTGTAATATGTCATGCGCTGATAGTGTGAATGCAAGTCATGTGCGGAAGATTTTTATATAACGCTTAATATCATCCAAGTAGAGCTTTGGCGCACAAAAACTACCTAATATGAATAGTGTATAAGACCTATTATTAACTGATCATACCGTTTTGAGATAATAATCGTGTATAACACTTTTTTGTAGATTTTGCATTTAAGCCCATGTATTGTGACAAGTATTTATAATGTGAGTGTGTTCTAAGTCTCGTCGACTACTTTCTCATACTTTGTCTTATTTCCTGTTTCATATTTCATACTTTGAGAGTAAACTTGGTATTATTCTTCAATAAGTTTCATCAAAGTAAGCTTGTCTTTTCTCATTCTTCTGACTTAAGAATTATATGATTGTTTAAATCTTTTTATAATATTGTTAAGTTTTTATGCACGAGTATAATATGTAATTATTATCCTTGGCTACTTCTTGTTCCTTCAAGACAATATTGATGAAAATGTTAATTATATCTTATTCTATAACTGTCTATCGCAACACCTGTGTACTTTCGATTCTATCCTTTATCTTTTGATCTGTCAATACTTTATCGACCCAATGTATTTGTAACCGTATTATTATTACGCCATTACGAGATATTGATGTGAAACATGATAGTTAAGGAATCGTGTTAGACAATACAATATTTGATATTTAATAAAATTTGATTGTGTTTTTATATATTTGACTTTAATTTATACTTTTACCCCAAATGAAACCAAGTTATAATAAAGCTTGCTTACACGCATTTTATAATAAGCACAAGACGGGCCGTGTGTAAGGCACTTAATACTTTTTACTTACGGGTAATCTTGGGTCTTAAATGAAACGAAACATTTAAAAATAATACCTATTTATTATCTCTATAAAGTTGTAGTACATTGTAATAATCTATTATTTCATAGCAACATTCAAATTAGTGAGCACTTTGGGCTCGTACTTGAGTTCAGCTAGTCCTCGCTTTACAATATCATTGACCCTGGCCGAACGCAGCTCTTTCCTGCAGTTTGCTACGTCTTTTTCAGCTGCTGTTAAATTCTCCAGGTTGTTGAGTAATACCTAATTGATTTGATAGTAAAAAATACGTTAGTAATAATGTTAAGTAAGAAAACTTATTCAGCGCTCCAAAAATTAGAAATAATCCTATGAAGCCTATCAATATTTTATAAAGCAAATGATAGAGGTAATGGTTTGACCGCATCTAAGTTAATTATAGCCAGTTACAGCCCTCGCCCGTTCTCGTAACTTTTTGTAGACACAGAACAAAGTCTCGTGCCCGCTGCGCACAAACCATTTATTTGTGGGTGACGGAGGTGTGGAAGAGAAATGGACCGCATACGCGTAAATGTGCTCGAAATTTACTTGCAGACCGCCATTGAGTATGGCGAGGACCTCTGCTATGACTGCAAAAATGAAGCAAAAAGACACATAATTCCCAATTCCAAAAAACTGATTAGACTGAAGTATAAATATTTTATTAAAATTAAAGTACAGAGGGACTAGTAAATGGAAATATGTCAAAACGGACTAAACAGAATAATAGAGTGATTTTTCAAATTCCGTCGCCGCTTTCTGAGTCTTTACCATTGTCGGGGAATTGTAAGTGAAAACGTCGGAGCAATAATAGTCTTTCAGATTTCGCATTTCAACGCACAGAACATCTGATTCAGCAGGTTCACATGAGTCACTATCCACTAATTTAGCTACCAAGTCTCCGAATAATTTCGGTTGAAATCTACCCAAATTTGAGAAGTTGGGGCTGATTTGTGCCATTCTAGAGCAAAGAGAATGATGATCACAGTAATATAAGGACAGGTTACAGTATTCAGCTAAGGCGCGGAATATTTTCCAGTCAACCCTCGCTTTCCCTGGAGGAGTGACGGCAGGATAGGCATACTGTGCTCTTCCTTCCATATTCAAGTAAAGTCCACCTGACTCCGTATATGCACATCCTGGTAAAATTAAATTAGCAAACTCAGAACCACGATCGCCTTGGAAACCGACGTAAATTATTTTACAAGCAGAAGGCGGATTCCATTGGTAGAATATTTCGTCAGCTCCTAAGGATATAATAACTTTTGGGGCTTTGTTCTCCAATGCACATAGAGCTCCAGTTTTCCATCCTGCCTCTAAGGCTCCGGCAAAGCTCGCTTCTCTGGTTACAATGTTAAGAACGCCATAGCTCTTCTTTAATGATTTAGCTATGTTGCTACAAATACCCATAATCTTTGCACCCATATTAGCATCCACTTGTGCCAATCCCACAAGTATCAAGGGCTTTTTAGCAGTCTTTAAAATCTTAGCAGCCTTTGATATAGCAGAGACGTTGTCTCCTAAATAGGTTACGTGATAATTGTATTCACAGTGCGGTCCAACCACATATATATCTGCTTCATTAGTCCGATACGCCTGTCTAATCCACATATTTAAAATTGGTGCTTCAAATCTAGGATTAGTACCAACTAACAAAATTTTATCGGCTTGGGAAATATCTTTGAAATTTATATTAAATGCATATGAAGCTCGAAAGTCAGTATCAGATTTCGTGTAGGACATATCACGTTCCACGTATGTATCCTCACACCCCAACATGTTAACCACATCTTTGCAAGTTACTAAAGTTTCCACATTAGTATGTGGTCCAGCTATAGCTAGTATTTGATCAGGTGAACATGCTGTAATCATTTCGCAAGCTATTTTAAGAGCAGCATTCCACTCGAGGGGACAACAACAAGATCCTACACGTTTCATAGGTGTTACCAACCTCTGCATCTCGAGCGAGTCTATTGCCCATCTGCCCTTATCAGACACCCATTCCTGATTAATTTCATCATGTTCTCGAGGCAGAACACGAAGCACTCGATCAAATCTATAATTTAACATTATGTTTGTTCCTGTAGCATCTGTGACGTCAATTGAATTCGCTTTCTTGAGCTCCCAATGCCTGGCTTTGAATTTGTAAGGTATGTTCGTCAGAGCACCCACAGGACATAAGTCAACAATATTCCCAGAAAGTTCAGATAAAAATTGTTTTTTAACAAAAGTGCCAACAAGCATGTCGTGACCGCGACCCGTTGTCCCTAAGACATCGATACCACATACTTGTGAACCAAAACGAATGCACCTGGTACAATGAATGCATCGATTCATTTCCGCTCGAATAAGTGGACTCAAAGTTTTGTTTTCTACAGCTCTTTTTCCTTCGAAATGTATATCTGTAAACCGAGAACGATCGTTACCGAATCTCACTGACAAATCTTGTAGGTCACACTCGCCTCCCTGGTCGCATATGGGGCAATCTAAGGGATGATCTACGAGAATAAATTCTAGAACAGATTCTTGCGCTCTACTGGTTCGTTCAGAGTTTGTGCGTATCTTCATGCCTTTCGAGACACCCACAGCGCACGCAATTTGAAGTTTTCCCCAGCCCTCTAACTCCACAAGACACATTCGGCAGTTCCCAGCTATAGACAAGCGTTCATGGTAACAGAATGAGGGTATTGTCACTTTTTCTCTGCGCAGGGCTTGCATAATCGTAAAATATGGAGGCACAGAAACAGGCTTGCCATTTATTTGTATAGGTATAGTCTTGCCAGCTTGTCTTATTAGCACAATCTGATGGACCTTGTTGCTTTTTAATAGTGTACTTGAAAATGCTTTAAACATTTTCTTCTATTTATTTAAACACAGTTTAGAAAGTGCATTCGTACGTAAAGAAATGTCAATCAAATAATAAAATTGACATTCATAGATGTCAATTTTGAGCAAAACATTTTCGAGAATATTTAGAACAAGGTTTTATTGCTTATGTTACAATTGAAGCACTATAAAACAGTTACTATAAATACCTGATGAATTGAGTCGATTAACAACACAAGGGCGTCTTTGAACTGGAAAAAGATTTCAGTAGCTCTCTGGTACCTGTGGAGGAGTATATGATTAATGCAAAATGAAAATGAAATCACAATGAAAGTAAGTTTGTAAGTATGTTTTGCGAACGACTTGGAACTTAGCGAAGATACGCATGTAAAGCGTTCCCAGTATCCCGTCGTAACTTGGTTTTTCTTGCCAAAAAATACAGTAAAGTTCTCGTAACGTAATAAGCTACATAGAGTCCAGACAATACTTGTTGTATAAATAAGAATGTATATGTCGCAGTCGAAATGCATAATCCGCCGTATTACATTACCGCTAGCCGTTATCAAAAGCAGGGCCGTTATGTATTACGGCGGATTAACGATAAGCTGGATTGTCAATGCGATACGTTCTACACTTTGGCGGCTCACGTTCAGCCGCATTGCACATTGTAGGGTGACCATGTGATAACAAAAAACTGTTCAATTGCACATGAAATTTATCCTTGAAGTCACTATTTACAGTCACATTTGTCACGTTTTTCTCGTCAAAACCATTATTAACTTCACATTTTATTATCAAACTTTCTGTATTCGACGCCATTGTTGTTGTTGTTGTGACAGGCAGCGCCGCGCGTGCTAAAAATGAGAACTAAAAACTGTTAAAGAGGCGGTTAACGAACCACTCTTTGATATTACAGCTAGCGGCATTAAAGAACGTATAGCGCCGAACACATTCCAGCGGAATTTCATTCAGCCTTATTCAATCCGACTAATCGTTAATCCGCCGTAATACATAACAGCCCTGCTTTTGATAACGGCTGGCTGTAATGTAATACAGCGGATTATACAATGGGACTGCGACATATATATATATATTTATTTATATTATATTTATATATATTTATTTATATTTATAGCTTATACATGATGCATCAGCAAGGTTGAGGCAGTTCATACTTGTGGTCGTGCACAGCATCAGTGAAGGCATAGTCCAGCGCGAGGCGAAGAGAGCGCGCGGCGCGGGGTGCGGCGGGCGCGGCCAGCAC
>NWSH02000019.1:11158027-11170969 GCA_002382865.2 Heliothis virescens
CTCCTAGGGAACACTTTACTATGGGAACTACAGCGCAGACGCGGCCAGCACGCGGCGCGCGCCGCGCTCGGCACAGCGCGCCGCCACCAGCCGCGCGCACGCGTCTGCGCACGCCGATGTGCGCTCCCACCCGCTCCTAGGGAACACTTTACTATGGGAACTACAGCGCAGACGCGGCCAGCACGCGGCGCGCGCCGCGCTCGGCACAGCGCGCCGCCACCAGCCGCGCGCACGCGTCTGCGCACGCCGATGTGCGCTCCCACCCGCTCCTAGGGAACACTTTACTATGGGAACTACAGCGCAGACGCGGCCAGCACGCGGCGCGCGCCGCGCTCGGCACAGCGCGCCGCCACCAGCCGCGCGCACGCGTCTGCGCACGCCGATGTGCGCTCCCACCCGCTCCTAGGGAACACTTTACTATGGGAACTACAGCGCAGACGCGGCCAGCACGCGGCGCGCGCCGCGCTCGGCACAGCGCGCCGCCACCAGCCGCGCGCACGCGTCTGCGCACGCCGATGTGCGCTCCCACCCGCTCCTAGGGAACACTTTACTATGGGAACTACAGCGCAGACGCGGCCAGCACGCGGCGCGCGCCGCGCTCGGCACAGCGCGCCGCCACCAGCCGCGCGCACGCGTCTGCGCACGCCGATGTGCGCTCCCACCCGCTCCTAGGGAACACTTTACTATGGGAACTACAGCGCAGACGCGGCCAGCACGCGGCGCGCGCCGCGCTCGGCACAGCGCGCCGCCACCAGCCGCGCGCACGCGTCTGCGCACGCCGATGTGCGCTCCCACCCGCTCCTAGGGAACACTTTACTATGGGAACTACAGCGCAGACGCGGCCAGCACGCGGCGCGCGCCGCGCTCGGCACAGCGCGCCGCCACCAGCCGCGCGCACGCGTCTGCGCACGCCGATGTGCGCTCCCACCCGCTCCTAGGGAACACTTTACTATGGGAACTACAGCGCAGACGCGGCCAGCACGCGGCGCGCGCCGCGCTCGGCACAGCGCGCCGCCACCAGCCGCGCGCACGCGTCTGCGCACGCCGATGTGCGCTCCCACCCGCTCCTAGGGAACACTTTACTATGGGAACTACAGCGCAGACGCGGCCAGCACGCGGCGCGCGCCGCGCTCGGCACAGCGCGCCGCCACCAGCCGCGCGCACGCGTCTGCGCACGCCGATGTGCGCTCCCACCCGCTCCTAGGGAACACTTTACTATGGGAACTACAGCGCAGACGCGGCCAGCACGCGGCGCGCGCCGCGCTCGGCACAGCGCGCCGCCACCAGCCGCGCGCACGCGTCTGCGCACGCCGATGTGCGCTCCCACCCGCTCCTAGGGAACACTTTACTATGGGAACTACACGATCTTCATTTTATGTTAATTAATCTTTGTAATAATATAATGATGTAATATAATGAGTATGATTCAGATTATCTTTCAAACGTGTTTGATGATGAATGTAAAATTGTTTATTGTCAAGAAAAATAGGAGAAAACACAATCCTCACTTGCTAACAGTAGTAAGCTTCCAAGCCGGCATTGCATCATCCAACAGCCTGACCGCCGCGTGCGCATACTCTGCAGCGGCACGGAGTCGAGCCGAAACCGTAGCCAGAGCGTCGCGTAGACCGAGTGCTTTCGTCAGCTCGTTCTCTTGAGCTGTACCTGGACGAGTGCCACTGCCCCAGATGGAGTCTACACATGGATGAAAAGTATTTCGAGGATATAGGAAAAACAGATAGTAGTAGATAAATCACCAACCTTAACCTGTGGAGCTATCAAGGGCAATTGAACTGAATAGAAAAGTAAATGTAGTTTACGTGGTCGCGGTCGCTACGAGTGCTACGATTCTCGTAGTATACGTAGCCGCACTACGTATCTGCTAAGATTAGCAGCGCGACTATGCAGCGGCTAAAGCAAAATTTTATTCGACTTCAACAAAATGAGACAGTTTTTACAATTAGTTTTATAGATTTTAATATTCTCCAATCAGCATACAGTAGTTAATTCAGGCTTGGTATAATAAAGTGTCGCGATACGGTCGTTAGTTGTCTATACTAATATTATAAAGAGGAAAACTTTGTTTGTTTGTTTGGTTGTAATGAATAGGCTCAAAAACTACTGGACCGATTTTAAAAATTCTTTCACCATTCGAAAGCTACATTATCGTGACATAGGCTATATTTTATCCGGGTACGGGCAGTAGTTCCCACGGGATGCGAGTGAAACCGCGGGAAAACGGCTAGTGTGCTATTAGTATTTACTTTGGATAAAACATTCTTATTACTCAATATATTAGTATTCGTAGTCTAGTTGGTCTAGTTGTCGAATAGCCGACTGCTGTGCAGGAGGTCTCGGGTTTGATTCCCGGGTCAGGCCGAAATCGCTTTGTGAGTTTTAGAAACTTTCACAAAGCAGCCCGGAGTTGCAAGTTGGTGATTGATACACCCGTGCATCGGAGAGCACGTTAATGTCGGTCCTACGCCTGATCTCTCTCCGGTCGTGTCGGATTGCCGTCCCATCGGACTATGAGAGAGAGAGGGAGTGCACCTACTGAGTCTGCGCAAATGCTTGTGATCTCCTTATTTGAGAACAGTCGCCGTGGCCGGCAATTGGCTAGAACGCCATCATCATTCGTAGTAATTACCCAATAAATGCTGCAGCTGTGCATACAGTGAGCGCGAACGCAATATTTGCGCATGTAGGACGCGGCGTTCCCGCACTAGTTCAGCATAGCGTACACGCAGCCAGCTCAGTTCCAGACGACGCATTTCCTAAATGAAGGTAAAGAAAAAAATTTTTAGTGTAATCAAGCTAAGCATATTTGAATTGTTATGAGTTAACAGTCACATACCATACCTTTCTATTGACATTAGCAATGAAATCTTCATTCTCTGAAGCCAACATCGGCCGCCTGTAGAGGTCTAAGTTTATGAACAGCTAAAAACAAACGCTCAATGAAAATAGTACAGCGTATTGATAGTGAAAATAAAGACGTAAACGTAAACATTTATCAGATTCTACTGACCTGGTGAATTGTTTTGGCATAGTTATCCTTAGTTACTGTAGCAGTAACCTCTTCAAATGTCCTAATCTCCTAAAAAGCGAAAATAATTTTCATTCATCATTTTTAGACAAGATCCAAAAACCTGTGACAAAACCAGCACTTCGAGAGAACTCTGGTACTACAGCTTCATAGGCGTGCAATAGGGCTTAGTGATCCTGACTGAGCCCTTAAAGCTAGGCATTACTGCTAGTCGTTACCTGTTGTATGCTCTCCAGCTCAATAGCTACTACAGCGAGCCTGGCAGCTGGGTGAGTCTTCTCGCTCTTAGCTATCTCGTCATCGAGTCTCGTCAAGGCAGCCAGCACCGTCTCCACTTTACTCGACTTCGATGTAGATTTCTGGTGTTCGGAGTACTGGGCGAAATATGATTGTGTTACTTTTACCCACGATTTTAAAGAAACAGAAAGTACCTAATCAACATTTTGCACAAGCACAAGAAATTTATAGAAAAACAATTTATACTTTATGAATTTTCTAAAAGTTTTGGTTTGTTTATGAACTATATAGTTACTTGGCTACACTTAAATCTACAGAAAAAACATTTTAATAAATTTCTGTTTTTCTTACAGCAGCAACGCTAATTTTCTGTGAACTCGCCTTGCACCCCATGCCCGTCCCATTCACCATCACTAACTTACTACTCGGCGAACGTCTTGAACGACTAAATACCAAAGCAAATAATGGCGGTAAACGGGCCAAGGCTACTACGATACGGCCAATATTCTTCAGGTTTTCAAATTCCCGCAGACAATAGAGCGACGCGCCGCGCGGTACCGAATGTCTGATAAGTGCTTTTTAAAATAATTATGACGATGTATAAAAATACGATCCGGCGAAAGTTGGATGCGTCAAGTACGTAGAATATCGGATGATAATATTTTTTTTTATTTTTTTATTTAAACCTTTATTGTCAGGCAACTATGACCCATAGATACCTTATGCTAACATATATAAGTAATATACAAAAATATATAAGTAATAATAATATGGTGCAGCTTGGGAGTTTCTCATATCTAACAATAAATGGATGATGACGTTTATAAAAATCTGCAAGCAGCTCACATGGCATTACTAGTTGCGTTTATATTCCCTGGACTAATATAATAAAATGAAAACTTTGCTTGGTGCAGAAAATTGTACATACTTAGTACTTATTGCATAAGTACCTACTTACTTAGTTACATAGGATAATTTCTTCTCTTGCAATATCAGGAGAGAAAGCATCCAAATAAATAAATATTTGTTTTATGATACAATACTTACTGCTTATCCACCTATGGCATGATAAAATTCGTACATCACCGTGACATAATTAGTCACGATCACGGTATGTTTCATACATAACATGAAACTAGCATGATTTGCACCATTCCAAACATAAATAACGATACGCATTGCAGTGAAAGTGATTCAGCGAAACTTTCAAATATAAGGTAGCTAACATAGAGTAAATATATACTAGAGAAGCAAACCTCGTTCAAATGCGTCGTAAGAAGCGATGCCATTTTTTAGACGCAACGACGTAGCTTTGAAACTTTTGACATCCAAATGACATTTGAACAAAAAACGTATATCTGTCTCTGTCACACAAGTCACAAATACATAACTGTCACTTTGATTAGACAAAGATGGCAATCTAAGCTTCCAATGGCGATATGGGGTGGCCTACCCATGTGAAATGTTACCCATTTTTTTTAAATATAAAAATAATTGATAAATATAAATTTAATATTTTACTCATGAATTTCTGATGGGATGAATGAGAATTTTATTATTAGTGAAATTATTGAGATAATCTCATTTTGAATACTTATTATTTATTATAAATCATACTTCGCTTTGCTAAATCATATATTTCTAAACGGAAGTTCTATTAGTTCCACTCATTTAATACGGCAAGCTGCATCTTCATCCTATAGTGTGATTATTGTTACAAAAATATTTAAAATCACTTATTCAATAAATAATCATCATCTCCCACAAATGTGGGAAACTCAAACGACCCNCAAGCTGCATCTTCATCCTATAGTGTGATTATTGTTACAAAAATATTTAAAATCACTTATTTAATAAATAATCATCATCTCCCACAAATGTGGGAAACTCAAACGACCCTTCTTAGTGGTAACACTGAACCCGGTATAAAAATCTTACATTTTATATATTTAAAAGTATTTTTAAGTCAATTTAAACAACAAGCTCACGCAGGAAAAATAATTCCGTTTAATTTTGTATAGATAAGTGATTTTTAAGCGCAGTATTTTACTACGAATTCGGCCATTTTTTCCCCCCTGTCAATCAGTTGGCGTCCGATAGATGACTGATTTGACATGACACAAAACTATGTCTTAAGACATAGATAGAGCTGTCTGGCTACGACGCGGCCATTGCTTCTCTAGTATATACCTCTATGGTAGCTAAGTACTTTTACTAAACTTACCAGTTACTTTGAACTGACTGATTCATATTTTTATTTTGTGATTTACTGTAACACGTTTTTTTCTCCCAATATGTATCTTCATTTCGAAGAACCTGCCTTCTATTGCGTACTTTACTACAGATAAAAGGTACGCAGAAAGTCTGCAAGTATTTTTTTTACCAAATAACTAAATTTCGAAAATATTTTCTACACAAAATGGTTTCATTCTTCCCGCCTTTTTTTCAAATGACATGCATGACACGTCATAGTTTCGTTTCTGTTCATACTAACGAGAATATCATCCTCAATGATTAATTATGTAATTAGATTACCTAACTTTTTTATTGTGTAAGAGTTCAAATTTAATTCCATTAAATATGTTGTATAAAATTTATATCGAAGCGATAAATCGGAATTTTGTTTTTTTTTGTTGGAAATATAAATGTATTTTTGCTGATGCAAGTTGCAACGACAAAACTGTCAACGTCGACCTCCCTCCCCTTCACCCTTCTTCCGAATCCGAATCATCCTTGTCATATCGTTAAAGTTATTACAATTTTATAAATTATTAAATTATTTTAGTTTATTTTTTGTTACTTTATAGTTATTTTTAACAAAAACGTATCGATAGAAAAAACAAACAAGTGGTGAGTTCAACAACAACGTCTAATATTTTAGAAAGTGGCACATGTCGGTTGCTCCCGAATTTGATAACAATTTATCCATTTTAATAATTTCAGGTAGAGTTATACGGTAAACTCTAGACCTCAGGCTTCGGCCTGCGGTCACAACACCACCGCAACAACAAAAAAAAACAAGCATAAACTGCAAAATTGTTTGCCATAGTTCCCCCAGTATAGCACAATTATTTCACAATATATTTTGTTATCCCGCTATCATGTCTCAGTGGAACAACACATACGCTTACAACAACCAGTACCAAGCCTGGAACGGCGACCCGAACGTCCAATATGTTAATCAAGCCTACTACCCCAATAGGCCAGACCAAGCTAATCAGTATGTGAGCTTTAATGAGTTTATTTCTCAAATGCAAAGCAATGGTGCCCCAGCCGCTAGCAACTATAACAATGTGCAATACGAGAGTTATCCTACTAGACAATATAATTACCAGAACATGCCTGCCACCCCACACAATCCCCAGTTAGACAGCTATGGATATGCAGCAACTACTACCAACATAGCTGTCACTGAAGCATACCCAATGAATGTTCAAAATCAATACAACCCAGTGGCATCTGATCCCAGTGCTTACACAAACGCAATGATACTCAAATCTAATCTCACTCCAACAGCAACTGAATTTGTGCCAAAAAGTTCTATGATGACACCGTCGACAAGCACTCAGAACATTCCTGAATCTAGTACTGTACATGACGACAATGAATCTAGAAGTAATTATAGTAGTGTTAATGAAACTAGGAACCAATACAGTAGTGGGAATGATTCACAAAGTAACTATTCCAGTATAAATGAACCTCGAAATACCAGCAGTAGTTCTTCAGACACTAACTGGAGAGAGAGGTCACAGAACTCCCAGAAAAATAGTGAACCAATCCATAAAACTGAATCATACCACCGTCCACAAGAGCACTCTAGGAACCAAGAATCTAATGGTCGCTACCGTGATGGGCATTATCGTAATAATGAATCAAATGGTCGAAATTATGAATCAAAGAACCGTAATAAAGAATCTAATAGCCACAATCAAGAACAAGAAGATAGGCAATATGAATCAAGTAGCCGCCATCAAGATTCTAGTAGTCGTAACTATGAATCAAATAACCGTAATTATGATTCTAGTAACAAAAGGGGCCAAGGAAAATCTAATTATAAGTCAAAGAATAAAGATGATGCTCGAACCTTCTACAATAGTGCTATCAGTAAAGATAGTCAAGATGTGAGGAATGGAAGAGGGGAAGGTTCAGGACGTGGCAAGAATTGGAATGGAACCCAACGGCTTCGTGCCATGGAACGTAACAGCATGGAAGATGAACAATATGCGAATACATACTTACAAGGACGAGACGATAGAACAGAAAGAGAAAATAGAGATAGAGACAGAGCACAAGAGCGAGAAAACCGAGAGAGGGAGAGAGCACTAGAGCGCGAAAACAGAGATCGAGAAAGAGCACAAGAGCGAGAAAACAGGGAAAGAGATAGAGCATTAGAGAGAGAAAACAGGGACAGAGAGAGAGCAATGGAGCGGGAACTCCGTGACAGGGACAGGGATAATAGAGAGAGGGAACGAGAAAATAGAGAAAGGGAAAGAGAAAACAGAGAGAGAGATAGAATGTCAAAGTCTGATAATGGCCCTAGTCCGGCTCGGTCTAAGAGTAAATACAATTTTGACCAAGGTATGTGCACACTTTTTGTATTTTTCCTATACCTATAGCTCTGCCACATAATATTATTTATAGGTACATATGTATGTAAGCAAATAACTAAGTTATTTGTTTTTAAACACTTTATATGCATGCTTAAATCTTTTCCACATTTAGAACTGACGCCTTTATGATGTCATTCAATAACATACAATTCTTGGGAGTCCCTTTAAATTCATATACCTCTCAGTAACAAACAGTAAATCAGTTTTGGGTTCTTCTATTGTAGCAAACAAAGAGATGACCCAGCGTGAGCGCCTCTCTGAGCAGCTGGACAAGGGCACACTGGAATGCCTGGTCTGCTGTGACAGGGTGAAGCAGTTTGACCAGGTGTGGTCCTGCAGCAACTGTTACCATGTACTGCATCTCAGGTGTATTAGGAAGTGGGCGATGAGTAGTATGGTTGGTGAGTAAACTACATACATATTTACCTTCTAAGCTGTGCAATTTTACCTGAAAATATTACCTATTGTTATCAATATGCTGATATGAGAAGCAAGTTTCAACAGGAGTTTTTTATGAATATAAATTACAGGAGTTTTTACATACTATTGTTCTAGAGTTGAGTTAATATTATTGCCTAATAATTTTCATAACATTGAAAAAATACTGGATGACTCATATATCTTAGTCAATATGATATCTTGTAGATATAATATCAGTCATCTAAACAATGTAGTCATAATAGAATGTTGCTTATTTAGGCCTCCCTAGACGATAAATTAAATTGCACAATATTATGTATTGTGCAATTGTGCAAAATTGATTGTATAAAGTCATTATTGAAGATTGCGCAATATTTTTTTGAGACTAAAATATTTATTGCACAATGTTGTCGTCTATGGGCCGCAATACAAGACTATGATACAAAGTAACTCCACATCTATTATTTTTTATTTCCTCAATTTATAACCAGGATTTTTTCATCTTATAGGTTCTTTTCCTAAACATAACGCATTAAAAAAAAAAAATTCAACTGGTAACCTTATTTAACATCAACCCATTTTCTTTAATCAGAGGGCAAATGGCGTTGCCCCGCCTGTCAGAATACGAACGAGGCCATCCCTACCGAATACCGCTGCATGTGCGGGGCTATGCGCGCGCCGGAGTACCAGCGCGGCGCTGCAGGGGCGCACACCTGTGGTCGCGCCTGCCGCAGAGCGAGGGCCTGTCCGCACCCCTGCACTCTGCTGTGCCATCCCGGACCCTGTCCGCCGTGTCAGGCTACTGTTGTTAAGTATGTATTGTGCGAATTTATTTTGTTCAGCTAGCATAATTATGTCAAGATGAATAAATATTTTATACTCATTTGGGACTATCTAGTTTTGTGTACAATTAATGTTTAATTAAATTATGATTGGGCACTTTTCATGTCTGGATGTACCGGTTAGTCACATCAAACCTCCCTACACTGTATCTACTGCCCATACTATTCTGATTTTACACTCGTCTCACTAACTTTTTGTCTTGAATTACAACAGGGTCTTATTCTTCAACATTTATTTCCATCTTTAATTGGTAATTTCGTGTTTATTTTCACACCACAAATTACAACAACAGTATCCTAACAACATGAATTTTCTCCCTCCCAGACAATGTGGTTGCGGCGCAGAGAGCCGCTCGATCCTGTGCAGCAGCAAGCTGCCTCAGGTGTGCGGACGTACCTGTGGCCGTACATTAGAGTGTGGTGTGCACACCTGTGCCAAGGACTGCCATGAGGGACCCTGCGATACCTGCACTGAGACTGTTGAACAAGGTGAGATTAAATAAAATCTTATGTGGGCACTTTTTATTTATTTATTTATGGCCAACACTTTATGTTTGATTATCACTAATTAATAGAATTCACCCTGATATCTTAATGATTATAATCTTAAATATGATGGCTCAAACAATCTTTGCTTTACACATTTTACTTCGTACATTTATTTTGTTCACACTTTATTCTCTATAAATAACCAAGCCTGATTCAATATTATGTGGATAGGTTTTCCTAAGTTGATACAAAAATTAATGCTACGGTGTGGACTACATGCAGCATGCATTCAAGTAAGACTACACCCACAGTCAAGCACCTAACATCATTCTTCCCACAGTATGCTACTGCCCTGCCGCCAAGTCCCGGTCAGTGCCATGCACGGCGGAGACGGGCGGCGTCAGTAGCTGGGAGTGCGGCGACGCGTGCGGACGCGTGCTGGCGTGCGGCGCGCACGTGTGCCGCGCCAAGTGCCACGCGCCCCCCTGTCCCGCCTGCCAGCTGCTGCCGAAATATGTGCAAACTTGCCCTTGTGGGAATACGCAGTTAGTGTCTGGTTTCTACAGTCCAGTTTATTTATTCCTAGAGTTTCAAATTGTAATATCTACTTGCTTTTCATGTCATTTGTTACTAGCTGAATAGTCGACATCAGCATCGACAAAGTTTGCCATAACCATAAATAGAACAGAATAGAAAAGTTAATATCTCTTGTTAAAGTCTCAAATATAATTATTATAGGAAGACTTTACTAATTTGGATATGTTTGAGTTGTACAAATATGTAATGTATATAGTTTTAAAGTTGTAAACCTATTCCAAAAAGTCAAGTGATAAGCAAGCAGTAAGCTTAGCACGATTGGCTGATATTGTAGATCTGTTTGAAGTAATGTTATTTTTTATCAACCATTAAATAGTCCACCAAACAAAAATCCTTCCTTATTAGTTTCTAAATAACAATATTGTTCTAGGTTGGCGAAAGACTCGCGCAAATCGTGCACGGATCCCATCCCGCTGTGTGGTAATATCTGCGCTAAACCTCTGAACTGCGGCCCGGCTGGAGATAAACACTTCTGCAAACTAAACTGCCATGAAGGTAACACTACTTTCACATCATCATCTGCCTAGCCTTTTCCCAACTATGTTGGGGTCGGCTTTCAGTCTAACCGGATGCAGCTGAGAACCAGTGTATTACATGGAGCAACTGCCTGTCTGACCTCCACAACCCAGTTCTCCAGGAAACCCAATACTCCTTGGTAAGACTGGTTGTCAGACTTTAGGCTTCTGACTAGCCATAACAACTGCCAAATATGGTCAAATGACATCTTGGACCCACCAGTTTATCGTGCTTTCTGGAATACAGAAGATTCCACTTCAGTAATTACAAAAGGACAACAGTGCTCTTATGACGAACCCTACCACTATTACCTGGTTTTATAATTTATGGATTGCCCCCAGGTCCATGCCCCGAATGCCCCGACAAGACAGTACTGCAATGCCTGTGCGGGCACTCGAGCCGCGAGGTGCCGTGCGCCGACCTGCCCGCTATGTACAACAATGTTATGTGCCAAAAGAAGTGTAATAAGGTTTGTTATTCACTATTATAAGTGCCTTTATAAGGTAGTATATCAAATTAAAAGACTAGTAAAAATACTGATAGACTGAACAAACAATAATTAAATTTTTCTACAACAATACAAAAGTTTTATTGGATTGTTATTTGGCGATATTGTCAATTAAATATTTTCTAAATTTTTAGACTCATTTTCCATTTCGTCACATTCAATGTTGTTGTATACAGAAGCTGTCGTGTGGTCGTCACCGCTGCCGCACGCTGTGCTGCGCGGCGACGTCGCACCGCTGCGGCGTGGTGTGCGGCCGCACGCTGTCCTGCCAGACGCATCGCTGCGAGGAGTTCTGCCACACTGGACACTGCGCACCCTGTCCGCGCGTCAGTCAGTATTCCACACAGTCGTTCAACTATATTGTTTTCTTGTGATTAGTAAAGCAAAATGGCGGATTTAGTGAAGACACTTCCAGCTCCTTTTACAAAATGTTTTCCCCAGGTTTCGAGGAGCTCACATGCGAATGCGGTGCGGAGGTAATCCTACCACCTGTCCGCTGTGGAACACGCCCACCGGCATGCAGCGCTCCCTGCATCCGCGAGCGACCCTGCAAGCACCCGCCGCACCACTCGTGCCACTCCGGCGACTGTCCGCCCTGTGTCGTGCTCACTACCAAGCGCTGCCACGGTGACCATGAGGTACGGCTTATGTTCCTGCAAGCACCCGCCGCACCACTCGTGCCACTCCGGCGACTGTCCGCCCTGTGTCGTGCTCACTACCAAGCGCTGCCACGGTGACCATGAGGTACGGCTTATGTTCCTGCAAGCACCCGCCGCACCACTCGTGCCACTCCGGCGACTGTCCGCCCTGTGTCGTGCTCACTACCAAGCGCTGCCACGGTGACCATGAGGTACGGCTTATGTTCCTGCAAGCACCCGCCGCACCACTCGTGCCACTCCGGCGACTGTCCGCCCTGTGTCGTGCTCACTACCAAGCGCTGCCACGGTGACCATGAGGTACGGCTTATGTTCCTGCAAGCACCCGCCGCACCACTCGTGCCACTCCGGCGACTGTCCGCCCTGTGTCGTGCTCACTACCAAGCGCTGCCACGGTGACCATGAGGTACGGCTTATGTTCCTGCAAGCACCCGCCGCACCACTCGTGCCACTCCGGCGACTGTCCGCCCTGTGTCGTGCTCACTACCAAGCGCTGCCACGGTGACCATGAGGTACGGCTTATGTTCCTGCAAGCACCCGCCGCACCACTCGTGCCACTCTGGCGACTGTCCGCCCTGTGCAATATGGTCTTACTGGGACTATTTTACACATTCACCACACACCAGGTTTCCGTCAACTAGGATTTAGTGAAAAATCTTTATCAACTGATGAGTCCTAAAAGTAATTTCGTATTCTACAGGAACGCAAAACAATACCGTGTTCTCAAGAAGAGTTCTCGTGCGGGCTGCCGTGTGGCAAGCCGCTGCCATGTGGCAAACACACCTGCATCAAGACTTGTCATAAAGGACCTTGTGATACTGGCAAGTGAGTACAAAAACTTTAATTAATTACACTCTAGACCAGGGGTCGGCAACCTTTTGAGTCAAAAGAGCCAAAAATTACAATTTACAAAATTTTTAAGTTTTTAAAGAGCCACAAACAGACCTAATGTGTACGTCGGCGACATAAGTTCGCGAAGCCCAAGGGCGGATCCAGCTATTGTGCTAGGGGGGGGGGGGGG
>NWSH02000019.1:11187231-11199854 GCA_002382865.2 Heliothis virescens
GTACACATGTGCATGCAAATTTTCAGCTCCATCGCAAACCGAGAGTGGGTCTTTCAAAGATTTGATTTGAAAATTTGATTTATGAAAGTACTTAAATAAAACATTGAAACAAGATTTTGGAACGAGAACACTGTGCATGGATTTTGTGTCCGTACACAGTTCGATCGCGATCTGTCAACGCGGCGCAAAGCGACGTGCTCTCACTCTGGGGGCGCGCGGCCGACTGAACTGACAGAATGCGATCCGCACGCCCTCGCGGATCCATTTTGTTCCATACAAATTTGTATGGAGATTTTGAGAGAAAAAATTGGTCAACTTTGTGATCGTTTTACTAGAAAATCAAAATGTATTTTAAAAAAATAAAGGTTTCATGGACTGGTCTATACTTTTAACTTTATTATTTGATAACTTTCATATAATAATTCGTGATACTTACGTCACACTTATGACAATGCGGGAGTGCGATTTACGCGTTTTTAGTCATTTTTGGAATTTTTTTTAGACTTATTCTTAAGCATGACAAAAAATTGGAAAGTTTCATGGACTAGTAGCATTCTTTGGCTAGCTGTGTGATTTTTTTCAAGGTTGTGGAACATCGTTTACTATATAAACTTATGGAAATGCCGACCCTCGTTCCGTCATATAATACCCTTAAGTCCTACCGTCCAGTGCCGACCATGGGCCATTGCACGTTGTTGAGGGATAGCTCCTGGATTCTAGTTGTCTATAACAATAATTTGCAAACAAAACAAATTCTGTAATTATTATTTTAATGTGTAACAACAATTTCACATTTCATGCTTGGAGTCGTCAATGTCCTTTAATATTCTATCTATATAATGAGCTATTTTTAACATCGGATTCAAAGCTTTGTTGTGGGTACAACAATAGCGTTTTTTTGGGACTTTAGGAACTCTTTCTTCTTTCCAAATGTCGGGCCATATACTGCTACTTGAGGAAGAAGGTGGACTTATTTCATCTGTGGAAGTGTAAACCTTGGCAACTCTGCGCCATGGTTCGCTCGCGCGTCGCTTCCTTGCGGGGGGTTCGGGCCGACCGGGCGAATGCTTACAAAGGGGTTGCCAACAACTGTCGTATTTTCGATTTGTGCATCGTGTTTTGGACCATGTTTTTGCTTTCTTGGTTGATAATGGCTAAAAAGTATAAGTATTAAATAAGTATTACAAAAATTAAATCAACAACTACCTAAGCTTTGATAATCAAATATTCGTAGCTCAAAGCATTCTTAAGGGTCAAATCACACCGAGACGTGACGCGGCTTTGATTGATTTAGCGCTGCGCAGCCGCGAGACACCTCGCGGCGTCGCGAGACGCATCTTAAAATCGTACCATCAACGACGCAGCGAGACACCGCGCGTCACCGCTGCGTCAAGATGCGTCGCGCTGCGCCGCGCGGCGTCTCGAGGCGCAGCGCAACGTATCTGAATTCTCACAATTAAATGTGTATGAATAAAGTATATTTTGAGTCGCTCTATGAAAAATCTGCGCGCAGCGTCGCGTCTCGGTGTGAGTTGTTTCTAACGAATAGAACACCTACCTTATTTTCACATATTTTCCTGCATTTTCTTGGTTGTACTAATTTTTTCCGTTTAACATTTAGATTAATACTCTGGTTGGACACGTCCGAATCGTCAGTAGCAAACTTTATTGGTGAGACGTAAGGCTGCAAAATATTACCTAAAATTAAAACTTCTACTAATTAATATAACGAAGTGTGCCCTTATGTTAATTCTGGTAACAGCATACATATCAACAAACCAACCTATCATTCAAGAATATCTGCAGCTGCACAAAGTACCCACCACACATACGATCCACACACTGAAAAAGATAATAAACTTAACTGACTCCACTTTACTACCATATTAGAACGATAATTACTCACACATTCTGTTGACGCCCCTCCGCAACACATCACACGCCAGCACCGCCGTCAGGAACTGTGAACTGTAGTCGCAGTAGCAGTTGCCTGGAACCCAACGTTACCAGTGTTAACTCCAAATCTACAGCTGTGCAAATCAACATTTAATCGTTGAAACAATTACCATGGTTTAATTGTACAACTTGATATGCGAACGAGACTAGCCGTGACCATATTGCGATTACATTATTATTATATTCCTGAACAGTTCTTTCGCTAACCGTATCAGGCTTCGATTCGCATTCATCAACAGTATTCAAACTTTCATCCTCAGAAATTTTATCAACGTCTTCAAGTTTAGTGAAGTTTTCTAAACATATTATATCCTCTTTGACCGAGTCTAGTTGCATATTTATATCCTCAACTATAGAGTCCTGCGAAAACTCCATATTATCTTTTGCTGGCAAGAACTCGTCGTTAAACGGTTTTAAATTCTCAACTACGCTATTTACGCTCCCAGTATAGCTGCAGTCATCCTTGGGATCTTCACTTTTGAAATCGTTTATGCAACATTTACTCGCCGACAAGCCATCTTGACTAAAGCTGTCTTCAGAAAACTCGGTTCCAGTAATTTGGGTAACACGTTCGTCGTCTTGCAAGACGCAGAAACTCTCGAAGAAGTCGTCGTTACTGGCACTCACTGAACTCTTGGTGCTGCCGCTCCTCTCTTTTTTTAATCTGGACTCGCTCTGACAAAGTCCGAATTGATCGTATAACTTGCGTCTGGCGCGTCTTTCCGACAATTCCTGGCGCAGAATTCTCTCCTGGTAGGAACGATCTTTCAGTTTCTGCGCGGCATCCAATTGACTTCTTTCGAGAGATTTATATTGCTCGTACAGATACCAAGACCGCACCCGGTGCGACTTTTTATCGATAGTATCTAGATCTAAAAAAAAGAAATATAATTGTATGATAATCCAGGTATAAAAACTGAATAGAAAAATTTTAATGTCGTGACTTACCCAGGGAATCCAAAAACTCCATATCACGATTCGAAGCAAATATTATTTGTGTTTTGACTAACTGACGAGCTAATTATATGATTTACATAGTTCAAGCTAATTTTTTATTTAATTTTCAAGAAATTGGGTGTATCGCTAATTGGATTTTCAATGCTTTTTCTGCCAGGCCAGAAGTTACCAAATCTTGTTTAATTTTATGACATACCTGCCTTATGAAATATTTTTAAAAAATCTGCTGCCAGCTACCCGTCGCAGTGATAGAAGCTCTTTTGTAATTTAACAATATTTGTTTGGCTTTTTAGAGGTTCACGAATGTGTCTTCTTGCATGCATCATGGAGAACGAAGTTCCATATTTTGTTGATAATTATAATTACCGTTATAGTCTAGGTCTACGATTTTTGATCTGATACTTGGAGTAAAATCGGTCAAAGCGTAGGCAGCGTGGTAATATTAGAAGTCTGTAGTTTTCGTTTTAAAGTACTACGACCTACTACGACGGACTCGGGTTTCTACCTGAATTAAATGGTACCCTCAGTAAATACCTGTCATTAACGGAACCTTCCTTTGTATAAAACGATCACAATGTGGCTATTTTTAGGGGAATCTGAATCACGCTTACAAGATATCTTCCTAGAAATCGCTCTATACAAATAACAAAGTACAATAATATCGGTACAGTGGTAGCATAAAAACAGGTAGGTAAGCTTCTGGTATTTTGAACCTTGTTTTACCTCATAATGCCTTGAGTCACGGCTGTAGTCGGTTAAAACGGGATGAAAAAAAAAATCCTCTTTCCTATTTTTATCCTCGGTGGCAAGCACATTTCAAACCTCGTATCAAACAATAAATCAAAAGGGTGAAAGTCCCAGTGAAAAAGCGTGCCCTGAATAGCTGTGACACCAGACAGAAGGCGTATAATGTTTAGGGAAAAAAACTGCAATTAAAAAAACTAATACGTATATTTTAACTTGAAGACCAAATATTAAGAACAGAAGAAAACAAACAAAAAACAATTATCGTCAACGAAAAGAAAACGGCTTCAATATAACTAAAACTAGATTAGATTAAGAACATAAATATCCGGAAAAACCCATTGAATCTTATTTTCAATTGAAATAAGGACAATGTAAACTTGGTAAAAATGAGTTATAATGTAAACATAGTATATTACCTCAACTGGTCCAATAAGACCATACATGATTATCTTAATTTAATTACGTAAGTTCGAGATTTAGTTTCTAGAGCTAGGTAGACTAAGTATGAATAGTTCTACTTGTTGCCCCTGGGCGTATTCTACCCACACATTAATTACCATTCCATTGATGCCATTGTGTCACCTTGTTTTAAAACGTGGTCTTAAAAAAGTACCGGGTTTAGCACTAGGTTTAGAGCTTCAAATTCGTTCGAGACGGTATTTTATACCTAGTGCTAAAGCCGGTACTTTCTTAGGACCACGTTTTATATGAAAGTGGTAAATATCCAATAACATTCATAAAATTAACGTGTGATATATTTTGTAATATTAATGTGTGCAGTAAATACCCAAGGTAAACTCATAGAAAGAGTAGCTAATAAACAGAAATGAGTGCAACTAGTAGAAGAAGATGGCGCCACCGGCGGGCTGTCGGCTGTATCCGGGGTTGGTTTGCGACGAATGGACCCCAGAGTTCATGAGCTTCACGCTGAATGGAGATCGGTGCTCCTTTACTCCACCCCGCTTCATTGGGTGGCCCTAAAAAAAGACGGGGAAATATTACAAAAAAATAAACGCAGTCGAATTGAGAACCTCCTTCTTGGGGAAATTGGTAACCCTATTGGTAACAACTAGAGCTTGGCCAAAAATCTAGAAACGGAACGAATGACGTTTACTCTGTGCGCCATAATAGGTACGATACTCGAGTGACTTGTGCTTGCGACACACCCAATTTTTTTAAGAAATATTATCAATTATTCCAAGCTATTACAGAGGAAAAATTTAAGAATTTATTCCAGCGCAAAATAAAAATTAGAAAAGGAGTCCTGTGAAGGGGAAGTAGGTATATATTACCAAAGGTATAACGACAGGTGGGTGTTTATCGTAAGTATTCCGAAGTCGCCGCCAAGTGTCACAACCAATCGTCTCTGGCTGTAGGTACAGGTCCTCCTGGTCTGGAAACCTTTCTGTCGTGTGATTGTACGTTGTAGCCAACATGAAATCCAGGCTATCTTTCGGCAAACTAAAACGATAAATTAAGAATACATTATTTTAGCGCCGGTAAAAATATTTGTATGAATAGGTTTTACTATTATTTTGAAAACCACATAAAGTTGAGATTCTCCATTTAAAAGATAGCGCTAAAATAAATAATATAAGCAACATTACATCCAGTGTGTATACAGCAGCTGAAGACCGTAGGCACGTCGTTCAGTACCAATCCGCAAATGAAAGACAGTGGATAAAAAAATATTGAGTCAATGAACTTACAAAAATGGATGGTAAAAACTTAGCCGCCTTACACTTGCAAGTGTATGGTGCGAAAACAGTCTAGATCCAGCTGAACCAACATGTTTATCTTGAGTAGAAAGCAATATGTCTTTGGTAAGCACCCCCTCTTTCCTCAAATCAGGCAGTAGACCTTTGTTCCTAACTTGTTTTATCCCAGACATTTTCTTGTTAGACTTGATGTATTTTTTTTAAACTATACAGAGGTTTGTAAAATATTGAAATGATTGGAATCAATTTTTTTTAGAAATTTACCTCAGATTATTGAATGACAATTTACAATAGATTTCTTGACATAAATAACACCATAGCAACCACTGATAAATAAACACATCAGTCAAATAGGCAAGAAATAAGACGTTAGATCTTAACTTGTTTTATAATTTCCTCGGTAGATTATTTAAATCAATAATTAAAATAAATAAAATCAAAATGATATTCTATGATAGTATAATTTTGTTTTCTTTTAAAATAATTTTATTTTTTCATTGACAACACTGCGACGCACATCCGCTTGTATTGAAAAAAAATCTTCTCATCCGGCACGATCGGCAGCCATATTTAATTGTACGCTTGCACGCTGCGGACGCCCGAGAAATTTGGTGCCGCCATTTTAAGTTCATGTTAGTTGTTATGACCAAACAGTGAAACTTGCAAATTATTGTAAACAGTGCAGTAAAATATAAACCAAGATGAGTTACGGAAGGCCGCCGCCGCGTATAGACGGCATGGTGTCGTTGAAAGTGGACAATCTTACTTACCGTACAACGCCTGAAGATCTGCGTCGTGTGTTCGAAAGATGTGGTGAAGTTGGTGATATTTATATACCCAGGGATCGGTACACTAGAGAAAGCAGGGGATTTGCTTTCGTCAGGTAATTATTTTAGTAAATCTTTCATATGACGTCATAAGCCGTTACCGGTAAAATACCACCTGGCCCGGTACTCTGTCCTGTTTCATGCGTGTGCCCTGGTTATGTTACCGTTCTTAGATATAAATGTAATGTAAAGTTCACATTTACGGGTTGATGCAATAGAAGCATGTTCCGATCAGCGTCTGATCATTATCTCCATTCAAGGTTCTACGACCGCCGCGACGCTGAGGAAGCTTTGGACTCTCTGGATGGGCGAATGCTTGATGGAAGGGAGCTGCGTGTACAAATGGCACGCTATGGGCGTCCTTCATCCCCATACAGAAGCCGTTACGACCGTCGTCGCAGGTAATATAACAAATATCAATTTTCAAGTCACAATGCCTTAGGCAGCACTAGCTGACCACCTAAATTTGCTTTTTAATTTTTACTTTCCAGTTGTGTTTACTAAATTATCACTGATATTTCTCATATTTGGCACAATCAAGTCTAACAATAATACTATGTCTTAAACAGCCATAGTGTTCTAAATTTCGTTTAAATCTGGTGTATTTCTGATTGATGCACAAATGTCCAAGCTGTTATACTTGCAATTTTTTATTTTCTAAACTGACCACAATCTTAAATTTAGTTTCTAAATCTTTCTGCATTCTTAAGCTGATACTTTTGTTCAGATACTATTTGATTATGTTGTGGTCAGCTAGTTAAATAAGTTTAATGTGCTATTTATATTGTTCAGCTCGCACAGACGGAGGTGGTACATGTCGCAATTGTGTAACTCCAACGTCTCCAGCTGTGTATATCGCATTGGGAGGGGTGCTTGAAACTTTGGCTTGAGCAGAGGATATATTCATATGTTTTGTGTGATGGTTATTCTTTTAGCAACTCGCGTTCACGGTCTCGTTCACGTCGTCGATCCAGGTCTCGTTCCCGTTCCCGAAGGCGATCGCGCTCGTACAGCCGCAGCCGCTCTCGCTCTCGCAGTCGTTCTGACTCGAAGAGCTCGCGAGGGCGGTCTCGCAGCCGCTCCCGCTCACGATCTCGCTCCAGGCATTGAACTGCTGAGTAAGTTGATAAACTAACCACTTTACAACTATTTGTCCAAATTTACTGTCATATAGCCGATATATAAATCAGAATAATGTAGACTTCTTCACTACATTCATTTTAACTGTTTAACTAGATTGTCTTTTTTCTAAGTAACTGTCCTCACTGTATTATGAAAGTTGTAGAAATTAACAAATATTTGTCTTTCAACAGGTTGACAGTACCAGCTGTGAGCTGAAGTGCTGTACTACATGTCTCTCTGAGCAGCCTTCAGCCAAGGTACTAAACTCATCAGTAACTCATAAGCCATCCACAGACCTAACTATGATCAACATAGTGGCAAAACATGCAACGTAACAAATTATATTTTAAGTTCCCCTAACATTAACATAGGCTAACTGTTTAAATGTAAGAATTGTATCTACAGACTTTCACACTTTATTTTTCTTTGTATAGAACTTTCATGAAATTCTCAAACATATCTTATAATATGGATTACATTACTGAATACAATAAACTGAATTGAGTTTATTTCATTTGTGGAAATACTTTTAGTTTTATCTTTTTTTACTATGTTAGGGAATTTGTTTAGATTATTCAGTCACTTGTATTTGAGTCTTCATGTTCATATTGTACTAGATTAAAATGTATGTAATTAATCAGCACTAGGTGTAAGACCACTGTGGTCTTAGATATTATTTCAGGTTTAATATAACAAAATAACTGGAAGATCATGTGTACCTCCCACTCCACAAGTGATTATTGGGCTAAATTGGGCATTAATGTGGGACATCATCATTCATAATTCTTGGTAAATAACTCATAAGAATGTGATGCCTGGAGTCCTTATTTAGTTTTATACTTTTATGTTTAACATTGTCAATATGTATTGTCTTAAGTAGTAGGCCTTTGCTTATGCCCAAACCTTTTGGTCATCAGTCTTTTGTTAAGCTTGTTAATTTAAAACCTTGGTTGTATTCCATTTGAATTTTAAAGTGAAGCCAACATTAGTGAGTGAAAGGTTTAGGTTGCTTTATTAGAATACAACAATATAATCAACAACAGTAGAGCATGCGGCCTATTACTTACGAGATTTACTTTAAGTACAGCATTTGTTGCAAATATTTTAGATAAAAATGATCCTGTAATATTAATTGTAATGTTGGTATGCTCAGGGCGTGGAGAACGCGGGGAGCGAGGCTGTATGCGGGGAGGGGGGGTTTGCTGTTTGCTGACAACTGCTGAATTGCTGTTGTTGCCGTACATAAGTTATGAGTAAACTTTTATATTTATTGACAAACCGAGTCACGCATAAAGTAGGTACTTGACGACTTGTACGTAACACCAAATAATGTTTGTGATTTAATTCCCGGCACGTAGGACGTATCGCGCACGTTACTAAATTATTTCACTCATTTAATTTATATCAAAAGTGCCAACTCGAAAGTACTTCGATAGCTTCTGGTATCAGGGATATCGATGTCAGTACGTCACGAACAACCACCAAATTTGAACAAGTATATGCGCGTCGTAGGTGGCGGCCGACAGACCAGCAGACTGCGAACTAATATACTCGTTTGTTTGGCAGGCCGGTGCAGCACGCTGGCCTGTTTGCTGTGGCAGTATCCTGTGCTGATTTGCAGATTCGCATGCGGCTAGGTTTATCGGTAAAATGGACCGCCCTCCCTGCCTCTCCGGTTAACGAGCGATCTAAGTACATGATGCGGTTAACTGTTTTCTTTTTATTTAGCACTAGGATCTCTCGGTAACGAATTGAAAGGATTGCTTGATTGTACCTTTAATGACTTGAAGATTGCTGAAGAACTTCAAAGGTGAAGACACCGTGCACAGGATTTAAGTAGGTTTGGTCGGAAATAAACGTAATTTAAGGAATAATTTCGTGTTTTATTTTTCTTACCTTATTCGCTAAAAATCCCTAACCACGACAGTCAGGAAGACTAAAGTTACTGCCTGAGGTCGATTGGAATAATGTTAAAAATTCATTCAACTGGTACTGGTACTGGTGTAAAATTGAAAAAAATCTTATTTGTACGCAATATTGAAGCAGTCGCACCTAATGGAGTGCAGTTGGTATTCGTGATGCACGCACACATATGGGGGTTATGAGCAACGGTGATGGCAAACTAGTAAAAATTCAGTCACAGACACTAAAAAATAAGTTTACAAGCAAATTGTCTTGGGACAATAGTGCGTTTTGGATAAAATTGAAGGTAATTTCGTCAAAACTTCTATACTGTAAATGACTGAGGGCCCAAATATCGCCAGTAATCTGTAATCCAAATTCTAAGTGAACTAGACCAGTTGAACTCAAATGGCCACTATGCTGGTTGAAAATAAGCAACCTAGCAAATCTACCAATATTATAAATGCGAATGTTTGTGAGGATGTATGTATGTTTGTTAGTCTCATGCGCAAATGGCTGAACGGATTTTGATGAATCTTTTAGTAATATAGCTTATATCAGAATAACATATAGCAGTCTTTTTAAAGGCGGGGGGGGGGGCACACTTGCAAGGTTGGGAAAGGCCTTTCGTAGAAAAAACAATGAAACTACTTTAACTAAAAGATAGACTAACTGCGACGTAATCATTCTCATACCAATCCGAAAAAAACGTATGACCCAGCGAGGCGGGGCGCCGCATTCGATGTGTAAGAAATAGGTTTTCGTACTTATCCGTCTCTAATTATATCAAAACAAATAACCAATGTACAGACGACAGCAGGTCACGGTATCCCAATCTTTCAAATTTTACCAATCGAATATTAACCTTCCACTATTGTGATAAGGTTGAAAATGTATTGCAGAAATTTGACAGATTGTGATAACTTGAAGTGCTGTCGTCTGCACATTTGAAATATGAAAAAAGTAACCGGTAGAGTCACGAAATTTTTCATTGAAAAGTGGTTGTGCCATGAAAAAGGTTGAGAAACACTGACATAGGTTACTTTTTTATCCGGATGCGGGGAGTAGTACCCTCAGTAAGCGGGTGAAACCGCTGTCCTAAGCTAGTTAGGCGATAGTTTAACTTATAAAAATATTAAATGTTCTAAAAAACATAGTTCACACAAAAAGGGAATCAAACTACCTCGTGTAAATACAATTGTTTATTACAACATAATTATATTATTCCTTAATATTAAAATTAACAACTAAAAGTCCATTTTTGGCACCTCCTAACTTGAACCATCTGCCAGCCTTATGTTCCTGGCCAACTGCCACATACAACTGTTTACCGTCACTTGTAAACTGCATAGAGTTTACAAAACCACACACATTTACACTAAACATAGGTAAAACCTTCCTATATTGGTCACAGACTCGCCATAGCCTAATATTAAGATCATAGGACCCGGATGCAAAAACATCAGAATTCAATAAAGTAGCGAGACTAGTAATCCACCGTGGCACTTCATTCTCAGAACCATGGGCTTCTGTTACTGTGCACAGAGGCTTCTTTTTAAGTACACTCCATACACATAATGAGCCATTGTCACTGCCTGACACAAAATGCTCTTCGTCTAAAAGCTTGACTTCATCAAGACTCCCAGTTGGACCATTGTATATCAACTGCGACTCTTCAGCTATCTTCCATATCCTAACTGTAGTGTCTCTGCCACCTGCAGTCAGTGCTCTTTCCCTTGTCAGTGCATCAATGGATGTAATGGGTGACTGATGCCCAAACAATGTTTCAACATATGCCATCTCATCTAAAGACCAAATTTTCACAGATCTGTCTTTACTGGCTGAGTATAGATCATGTGTATTCTTTCTAAAAACAAGTCCTGTTACTATATCTTTGTGTCCTTTGAATGTATGTACATGTTTGAGTGTTTGTGGATCCCACACTTGAATAAATGGAGAGTCGTCTGACGAAACTAAATATTTACCATCAGTGGATATTGCAAGGGATTTTACATCCCCTTTAATAAAATTGGAATGAGTTTTGTAAGTTAAAGTACCAAGTTTTCTTTTCTCTTTGATGCCCCATTTAATAACGGAGCCACATTTGCTGCCCGTAAATGCGAAGTTGTTATCACTGCTGATACAAACACATGTCAGTGTTAGACGGTGTTCCTTGGCACGAATGAGTCTCAGCTCATCTTCACTCGGTTCTACGTACTTTTCAGCTACCTCTATTTTCAATTTACCTTTCTGTTCTAAATAGTCTTTCTTTAAACGGTTTTCTATAGCATCATCGACCTCTTTCAGCTCCGCTCGTTTCGCCTCTTCTTTCTCAATTTCCTCAAGGTACTTCTTAGCTAGACGCAACTTCTTCTGCTCGGCGGTTTCATGGTCACTCTCTGATTCTTCCGCATCAGAAAACTTTCGTAAATCCAGTTCACTGTCTGAAGATTCGTCACCATTTTCTAGGTTAGGCGTGTTCGGTTTCTTTGGAGCCTTTTTCTTTACTTTCTCGCCTTTTCTTTTTTTAACTTGCCTGGATTTTCCTTTCAAAAAGAAGGAGGAAGACATTCTTTACACTAAAATGATTGTCTTAATACAAAAATACAATAAAACTTGTAAAACTTTGATTCTGTACGGGCATGCTACGCACGTTGACTTATTTTTTTAGAATTGACATTGACATTTATGACAATTTGTTATTTGTGTCAAAATTTCGAATGACAGCACTGTTAACTAATAACGTTCAGAAACATATTTAAAATATTAGGAGTTTGACACTATCAGAAAACTTGGTTTTATAAGCGTAATGTATGGAACCATCGCGAGCCTTAAACAAATTTTGGCTAAAACTAAAACGCAAGAATAAAACTATTCTTAGTAGAAAATGCTGTTAGATTAGGGACAGGTGACACAGTTAGAATGCCATTACACTTGTGAGCTGAGACAACTGTGCCAATAGTCACAGAATGAGAATATGAGGATGCCACTTTAAAAATTGAGCATGCAATAATACCGAGTTACTCTAAAACTAATGTAAAAGGAGCTAATAGAAGTGCCTGACCCAAAAAGTTAAGCAGCTTCTGTTGTATGTATGTACCAAGGTAAAGTCCAGCATTTTTGGAAGTATTTGATTTTCTAGGCTTTGTTGAACTTATCTTTAAATAAACATCTATTTATAGATTTCAACTAAAATATTTTAACTCTTTAAATAAAACATCTTCACATAATTTAAAATGTAATCTATTTATTTCAAACTATTCAGATTACAAATTAAATTAAAATACATACCATTGAACCTACACATCATTGAATAAAATGTAACTTATGACTGATGCAGATGCGTCAATTTGTGGAATAAAGTTACTTCAGAAGTTAGATGGATAGTAATACT